>VZSF01007655.1:225522-333587 GCA_013398295.1 Chionis minor | reverse complement strand
CTCCTCCTCCTCCTCCTCCTCCTCCTCCTCCTGCTTCCTCTCCTCGGGGAGCTCCCGGCAGTGCGGGCCCGCCGGCCCCGCCGCCTCAGGCACCCGCTGGGGCCTCGGGCGCCTCGCCCGGTCCGGCCTCGGTGGGGAGCGGAGCTGGGCCTCGGTGGGCCCCGCCTCGCTCTCCCCACCCAGCCCTGGGTGTCTCTGAACGCTGAGGAAGCTGGTTCAAACCTCCTTAAATCTCGGGGAGGGGGGTAAAAACATCGCTGCGGCCATTGCTGGTATAAATCCTCACGGAAACTGATCTGAAACGCAGCAAGGGAGCGCCCAGTCCTGCGCGTCCCGTGTGGGCGATGCGGCGGGTTGTGCGGTGCCGCCGCTGTCATCCCTGGGTGCCCTTTCCCTGCCGCTCACAAACTCTTGCTCTTTGTGCCCTTCGCCTACCTGTTTTTTGGGGTTTTTTTTCCCCCTCCTCCCTGTATTTTCGTCTTTATTTTTGCTACCGCTTTTTGTATTGATTCCGCCAAAGCCCCGCAGGACCGTCGGGTTGTTTAACGGGAAGCTGGTTGGAGAGCAGGGAGAATCAAGTTGCTTTTAGCCTGGTAGGTGCGAGCAGCTGCCCAAAGATTTGTTTGGGAGCAGGGAGTTCAGCAGCAGGCTTTCAAGGAGCAACGTCGCGCTTTGCTGGTAGCCAAAATAAACCGGTTCGTGTACTGCCTTACGGTGAGTGAAGGCAGCCCATATATTGCAGCGTTTTAGTAATCGTTATTTTGAAGGACTTGCAATCACGGCAATGTTAGGCGCAGTTCAAACAGGGCGTGTTGTGGGGCTTTTAATCTTCTTATTTCTGTCTTTCTCTGGTTTTTTTTTCTTCTTTTTTTTTTTTTGGTGGTTTTTTATGCTTGAGAAAGTGGGCCTGCTCTCGTGAAAGTCTAAGATCTGCTTTGCAGTATGGAGCGTCATCACAACATGAGCCCTGGTGTGGTACCTCCCTAAAAAACCAGGGACGAGCTGCTGTGCGATTCCTTTTCTTCAGTTAGGAGATGGAGGTCACTTCACTCAAAGAGATATTGTGAAGGCAGGTTGAGAAATATCTGTGTGTAACCAACTGAGCTGTTCCGGTTTTTTATTACCAGAGAACTGACGAATTAGTCATTTCTTTATTACAGACTAACAGACTGAAATAGAAGTAACGTAGAAATGTGAAAATGCAACACCTTTGTGTTAAGAGTTTTTGAGTAGAATCTTTAACGTAATAGTGGCGCTTCACTTTAAAAAAAAAAAAAAAAAATCACTAAGTAATGTTCTAGAGGAAGGAAAAGCCTGACTCTGAAGTTCTGTGGTTGGCTATTGCAGTTCTTGAGACCGGAACAAAAATGCTTGAGAAAGACAACACAGAAGATTGAAGTTACTCTAAGTTGTTTGTGGAATTTGACTCGGCTTTGTGCAGACACAGTTGTTAAAACAAAAATACCGGGCTATTAAACGGGCAATAATGCCTCTGCATCTTGCACTTTTTAATACGGTGCAACGTGTTTTGATGCATTTGAGGTGTGTGCTCGCTGAGCTGCTGTGCGGCAGCTTGTGAGTGCCTGATTTACTGGGATGGAATTCTTCCCCAATTACAACTTGGATGTTTGGCCAACTGGGGGAGTTTCCGGAGTCACCTGCTCCCGTTCCCTCCCTGGGAGGGATGCTGGAGTGGATGGGTGAATGCTTTGCCCATGTATGGCAGGTCTAATCTGGTGCTTATTTTAAAATGTAGCCTTTTAAAAACTCAGCTGTGCTTGCCTTGTTTAAGTCAGCCTTTTGGTTATGTTTAAAAGAGAAAATTATTCAAGCACCTTCAGTTCCGAAATAACTTCAGGAGAAGTGTTAAGGGTATTGATGTTGCTGATTTTGTTCTTGTGATGGTGTGAAAAGCCGTAGGGATCTGAATCTAGGTCTGTGTGTTGTACTAGTAACAGATACTTCTGCTTCAGAGTTCTTGCATCAGCCTTAGTTTTGGTTTGGTGGTTTTGTGCTCCCTCCCCCCCCCCCCCCCCCCTTTTATCTGTTTTCTGCATTAGGAGGTTTCTGAGGCGCTTAGAGTTTCCCAGCGAGTTTTGTGCCAGTATATTCTTGTTTCTTACGACGCGCACATTTATTGATGCATCCGTGCGGCAGCCACGCCAAAGAAAAAAACTCTTTGTTCTGAAAACAACCCCTGGTTACAGAGATGCTGTTCTAGCTGGCCAGGCCAGTAATAAAGATGGTCACGGGCAAAGATGCAAGTCCTGGGGTCAGGAACCGGGAGGCCGGCGGAAAGCTTTGGGCGTGAGTTGACTCACCGAAGCATCCAGGAGGAGAAGGTAGCGGAGGCAAGGGGAAGGAGTAGTCTTCGGCAGCCCGGCGTCGCGCGTTAGCGTGCACCCTGATGAGTTGTATTTCTGCTAGCGCTTGGGAGAAGGCAACTGAGTTGCCAAAAGAAGGCGGTTTCCCTTCT
Organism: Chionis minor; assembly: GCA_013398295.1. Classification (NCBI taxonomy): domain Eukaryota; kingdom Metazoa; phylum Chordata; class Aves; order Charadriiformes; family Chionidae; genus Chionis; species Chionis minor. The sequence goes on along the minus strand of VZSF01007655.1, from coordinate 331,111 downwards.
TTTTCGAGAAATGTGGTTGCTCTTATCAGTTCTGCTCTGGTCTTGTCCAAGCAGAGGCACTCTCTTTGTATGGCACAAAGACTACCGCAAGCTCAATTTTCAGTTTTCCAAGGAGGCATCTCCTTCCTAAACCTAAATCCAATCTGGCTCTCTGCCACAAAAGTGTGAGACCGCTTTGTAATTGCACGGTGTCCTCTTGGAGCGGTTTCTCTAGCTGCTGTGGTAGTAAGAGCGACTGAACGTACCTTTCCAATGAAGTTTAGCATTGCGAATGCCGAGGTTACCACTTGCCCTGTCACGTGCAAGCACCGCTGAAGATAACTAATTGTGCCAAGTGCTTGGGTGCCAGGCTGAGCTACCAGGTTGACTCCCAGAAACAATGCAGTCCTCTTAATGCGGCGCTTGGCTGCTGCTGTATTGATTCTTGCCTCTTGGCGAGGTCGGTTTGACCGGGGGAGCACCACGGAGGAGGCTGTCTCTCCTGTGGTAGGCAAAAATCGGTGTTTTCTCCAGCCTTGTGGCATAGCGAGGCCGTAGGGCGAGGGGTGCGTGGGCTTGTGCGGGCAAGCGGGGAAGTTCTGGGCTCGGAGGTGGTGTGAGTGCAACTGTGCTCGTGCAGCGGGGGACGGCAAGGCAGGTGGTGGGGAAGAGGAAAAAGGGGTCCAGGGTCCTCACCTTGGGGCAGAGGGTGAGGAACCCTCGAGTGAGGCACCAATTTTGAAGGCAGGACCTGTTTTGACTGCAGTTCCTTTTAAGAAAGGAAACACTGCAGCATTCCCTGAAGGGCTAAGGATTCTTGTTGTGCTTGGCTCTTTGGAATTAGGGTGTCTTGAGGTTGCAATGTGGTAAGTTTTTTTTTAGAAAGATCTTATTTGCCTTTAAATGCAGGTAGGGGATGTTTTCAGGTGAGAAGGCGTGATCTACTAGTGACCTACCTAACCAGGGCCCGGATTGGGAGGTGTAGACTGAGCTCACCGTTTCTTTTCCAAGCCTGTCTTCGTCACTCGAGGTTTGTGAGATCTCAGAGCATGATTTAACCTAAAGTTGTTTCTTACTTTAACTGGAAAATACACACTTTAGTGCTTGTATTTTGACTGATGAAGTGGACAGTGTCTGTCAGCAAGAGCTGGTAACACTGGGTTTGGTCCCAATTCTGTATCTGACTTGCCAGTTTTTTAAGTCGATTGTTCTTTCTGTTTTGTCAGCTTCTTTCTATTTTCCCAGCTGGGCACGGGGATTAATCGGGCTTTGAAAAATGTCTCACCTGGCAGGCAGAGACGTAAATGTTGGGAACGTGCCTTAAAATTAACGGGAGTTTCATTTTTGCTGTTTAGGTAAATTTTGGGTGATAAGACACATACTATGTGTGAATTCACAAGAGGAATTCCATATGCTTTCAAAAGGCTGAGGTTACAGTATATTGAAACGCTTCAGAAACTGAGTTTAGACTAGATGACCTTTTAAGGTCTGTTCCGACCCAAATTATTCAATGAATTATGAACTATTAGTGAGGCTTCTTTTCTTTTTTTTTTCCCAGGCAAGACAAGTGGATTTTTAAATTCTCAAATTGACGTATCTAACCTTTGTTCTTAAATTTCAAAATGCTTTTAAAAATCTTCTCTTCAGCTGCTCATGATGTTAAGTATTGTTTTAATGGACACATCTTACTAGGGAAATACAATATTTTTAAGATTCCTCGAAAGTAGCAGGTACTTTGAATAATAGGTTGTCGTTTCCCAAAGGATCTAAGCCTGGTGCTGGTGTTGGTTTAACTCTGGTAATGACAACTTTGCCCAAAGTTGCAGCCTTAAGCAGCACCAGTCTGTTTCCTGAGATTCTGGATGTTGTCCTGGAAGATACGTGGTTATCTCTTGCCAACAACTGTATTATATTTGAATTTTTGGTCAGGGCTGTTCTCCCTGCCAATTAGCAAACGTTTTTCCCTATCTTTAAAGGAATGATTTTGATAAGACAGCTTTAATTCTTTCTACTTCTGTAGTTTCATTTCAAAGAAAAGCAGCTGTAGGAAAGGAAGCAACGTGTTAGGGCACCGGTGAGTGTGATTTAAAAGTGACGTACCGTATTAAGAAAGGGTTTTAATGTAATGTGAACTAGAATGAGGGCAGCAGACAGGTGTATTAAGGGATGGAAATTCACTAAAAAGCCTTTCCAATTCAAAGCAGTCTTTTTTTTTTTTTCCTCTGCAGTTCTCTGCTTCCTGTTTAGGTGCTGTGTGTTTGACTTGTCGCGTACCCACAGCAATTTGTAACTGTCAGCATATGTCAGCCTTTCCCATAGCTTCTTTAATGAGTGAAATGAGAATTTTGTCCAATAATGTGAGGTTTACTTTGGAAACAAATGTAATACTTTCTACTCGAAGTTGCATTTGTTATTCATTTGCCGTCATTCTAGAACTGCTTTAACTAACAGAGGTGTCTCTTGGACAAGAGAGAGAAAAGGCTATTTCTAGAAGATGCTTTTTAGAATCACTTGGGAATATTTAAGCCCTTTCTTCTTGAAAACGTCTCTGATAAAATGAGAACCTGGAGGAAAGAAAATGAAAATCCCTTTCACCTAAGCCTGCCTACTGCAAAAGGCCACCCTCTTTTAAAGGGGTCTCCTGGAGATTTGGGATTCACTGGCCCAGAGGTCAGACAGAAGCTGACGGGGCAGTTTCTTGTGGAAATCGCTCATTGGAAGGGGCTGAATTGAAAGTATGCTTCAGCTTGTGTATTATCTAGGGTGTTAAAAAAAAAGAAAAGTTTAATAAGTCTGGTTAATGTTTTAGAGTGAGTAACGTTACTTAAATGGTAAAAGGAGAAGAAAGGTAAGAGTCTTTTCAACTTTTTCTTCTGCTTTAAACTTTGACCAATCAGGAATTCATAGGACGAGGAATTAAACATTTTTGACCTTTTTGCCAGGATTCAGGATATCAGAATTCAGGAAAAACAATTTCTGGCCCAATTCCAGGTGCTGCTGAAAAGGGCCTCTTTGGAATTTAGGAGGTCACGGAAAGACTCTCCCTCTCCTGCGATGGGCAGGTCACATCAGTCCGACAGCCCGGAGGCTGCCTAAAATGCCAGCAGCAAACGCTCCCTGAAGGTGCTGGAGGAGAAAGGACTGAAGGGTGAGAACACTCATCCATACGGAGTCCCAGCTACGTGTCCGTAAGCTCTTTTTGGCCAAGTCACGCTGAAACGGCACACGCTAGGGCAGCTTTCCCACCGCATCCGTGCGCTGCGAGCGTGCACAGAGATGCTCCCTCGTTCCACAGCAGCAGCTACTCTCTTGGTGGCATAAAAAGATATGACTTTAGTTTGGCAGCTTGTGTAGTTTGGGAATTCAGAACATCCCAATGGGTTTAGTGGTCGGCTTGGGCAGCTTCAAAGCGTTTGGATCTTAGTTGAGTCGTCTTCTGAGCTGGGCTGACTTCCTACGTGATTTTAGATGGCTGTCACCGTGTCTGCTTGCTTTGAGCCTTGAGTTCATGAAATACTTGATGTTTTATGCTACTGTTAAATATGCTGGGTACTTGAGTTTTTACCAGGCTGTTAAGTCCACCTGCTGCCACTGATTTAGACCAGAAATACGCGACTGTGAGGGTCCTGCTTGATTTTACGCCTAGGTAAATACAGGAGCCAGCTGTTTGGCTTGGAGAGGGAAAGGGAGAGAGGGTCTTGCTCGCTCCCCTGGCCCCAAACCCGTTGTTTCCTCCCACTCCACCAAGCTGGCATCGTAGCATCCCTGAATCTGTCGTGATGTACTCAGGGAACTAAACTGATGGAAAAGGAATCGCGGATGTTAAACTTGGCTTGGAAGTTGTGCTCAGTGAACCGGCGCGGAGCGCCCTGTTTGAACTAGCGGGCGAGCTATGCCCGGCGTTCTGCTCTTCCTGCCTTTCTCACCTGCTTCTGAGCTGTCGGGAGTGTTATTTCAGATCAAAGATGAAATGAACAAATGGGTGTTTATTCGTAGATCTTGTCACAAAATACAAGCATCATTTTTTATGGCATAAAAAATAGATGTCTGAAGTTGTTAAATGATTTATTGCTTTGAAAGAGGCCCCTTTTTTGATGAGTGTTGCCGTTACAAAAATGAATTATGTGAAATGCTTGACTTTCAGCGTTATCTTCAAGTGTGAAATACTTAGTAAAATCTTTTCTGCTTGCCTCCTTGCTTTTTCCACTCAAGGGTGCAAGCGAAGTAGAGGATTTTCAAAGAAATTTAGCAACAAGAACAGTTAATTTTAATCCGGTGCTAACATGCCAAGGCTCTTTGATACTAATATGGCCAAGCTTACGAAGTAATTCTTTGTGGTAAAGAGAGCCTTGACTGCTGCAGTCAGGAAATTCATGCAAGTACCTCCTCCTGATTTTTGTTTCTGGCATGTTGCAAAGTAAGGACTATTTCGCTGTAACCAAAGTATGTGTTGGCAGCGCTGGTGACTCATTGCTTTTGTCAATGCTACTTTTTCTTTCCAGCTTTTCTGGGCTTATTTGCAGGGATTTTATATATGCGGTATAGTACTCTTTTGGTGTTGGTTTGGGTTGGTGTGGGGTTTTTTTGGTTTTTTGGGTTTTTTTTGGAGAGGACTGGTGTTGAGATTTTTAGATGTAAACTTGTTTTTCCAGTCAGCTGTTGAAAATGGAAAAGAAAAATTCCGAATTGTTCCGTACAGCTGGTTTGGATGCTTTCTTCACAAGCAGGGCTGTGTGTTTTAGCATGCGGTGTCTTTTATTTTCTTATTTATTAATAAGTGTTCCATTGTAAAATATTTTACTTCTGAGAGTAAAATAATTCTCATTCATGTAACTTACTCTTCTTGGGTTGTTTTGTGTACGCTGGCAAGTCTTACAGTCTTTTTGCAGCACAAACAAATGTACTTGGTAAAACCGGATTGAGTATTATTTGGGAAGGGAGTTAAGACACCTGGTAAACTTACATGGTAGCACATCCACAGACTGTTACTAGAGCTTGGAGCAGCTAAAGTTTTAGTGTATTAAAAAAGAAATAAATTCGAAAGAAGGGTTGGGGAATAAACTAAAAGAACGAAGGAGAAGTGAAAACACCAAGACGAAATGATTTTTAATTTGGCTTAATTCACGGTAGTGATGATTTTGTTACTCCAGCAGAACAAAATTTCTATTAAAGCTAACAGGATTTAAATGAATTTTTTTCCATTCCTTCGTTGCTGCTAAGAGATACTTGTCAGATAAATGGCTGGCACTGACTTTTATCTTGTAACGCTTCGAGCATGACTCGTTGGGGATCCTCTTTGCCCTGGTACTGAAAATCTTTGGAAATTGGTCTTCAGCAGTAGTCTCCTACCAGGTCTTATTTGGCTAAGTCACTGCTGGTGGTTGTGCTTTACTCCTGAAGCCCGTGGGGCAAAGCGAGACACTAGCTTTCTAAATTTAAAGTTGCATCTTAACTGGAGAAATCGCTTTGTTTCAAGGATCTTGATCAAGCTTGCAAATAGTGTTCCATGGCACTAATTAACGAGCGTAATCACGTTTGCCGTGCTGCTGAAACAGCTTTCTCTTCCTAACCCTTACCCGTTTTGTCACTTTGTCAAATAACTTGCCAGCAATCCTCAACATTCGGGGTCTTAATTGTCCCTTTCTCTTGTTTATGTTTTTAATTTCTTAAACAAAGGGCGGGTATCATTAGTGCTTTCTTTTTGGCGTCGCGCGCGTACTTGCCTCTGTGCTCATATGTGCCAGGTCAGCGGTGGGTGATGGGCCACTTTCCAGCGAGCAGTGTGGTGACAGACTGGTGGCAAGTGACTGGTCAAACTGATGTTTTGTGGGCTCTCTCTTTGCTGCCAGCTTTAATAGAGATCTTTATCTCTGTTTTACTCTCTTGAAATGGCTTACTGAAATTCGCTTCCTGTTTTCTTAATAGAATTGAAAGGACCTGAGAAAATTTTTCCCTTAGATGACAAGCTCTTGGAAATTTGACCACTTGTAAAGGTATTATATCAGGGTTAACTTTTTTCCCCATAGTTAAAATAAATTCTACGAGAGGAGCAGTTTTTTGGTATTAAAAAAAAAGTGCTTGAATTTTCATAATCACAGAACTTTTAAGTCTTCCCTGCTGATTTGTTGCAACAAAAATGTTTTATGCCCGTATGTTTATGTTCATATGTTCTGACTCACTGGCAGCCGCTAACAGTATTGTAAATTAAAAAGAGGAAGACGTGGAAGGCGTAAAATTGTTGTGCTGGGTCAGGCTGTGGATGTCTGGCCCAAGGTGCTGACTGCAGTCTCTTCTTGAGGGATCTCAGCTTCCACGTAAGAACTCTCTTACCTTAAATGGCTTTTTGGAGCTGGGAGGTGGCCCAGGACTTGCTTTGGTTGCAGCCCCCTGGTTTCACAGTACCTCCAGAGGAAGGAGTAGACGATGAGAGAGTGGTCCCTCCTCAACAGATCCTTCATCTTCCTGGGATGTGGGGCTCAGCTAACGCTGAAGATTCAGGTAATGCTCTAAGGCAGGTCTTCAGTTCTTGCGTTGATGGCACAGCATGAGCGATGTCTGTCTTCTGGGGTTTTTTTTCCATTGATTGTTATCATTCATCCACTGCAGTGGAATTAGAGCTCCTCAGACAAGCAGGTATCTCTCTATTTCTGTTAGAGTCAGTAGCTCACGTTTTTTTATTGGGGTGCTTTGCGTGCATTTGAGGACCTCGTGGATGGAAACCTCATTTCATGGATGAGTTTCCGTGTTTCCTAAATGGACATTAGTCTTTGAGGTCTGTTTTATGTGAGGCTCTATTTCTATTTCTATTTTTATTTTATATATTTACATTTTTATTTATTTATATTTGTCTCACCCTCACAGATATCTTCAGCTGCTTTATAATTGCACAACTGTTGTCGGTGGCGAGATAATAGGTAGAATTAGGTTGGAGAACTGCCTCCTTTTCATTTGTAAGTGCCTAAGCCTCATACAAATGCATTTTCTGAAGCTTTACTCTCGCTCTCTGATGGTTCGCTGAAACCTTATCATTCTGCCCGTAAGAATTTCACTCATTATTTATTGAACAGGCACATGGTTATAATATGTGGCGCTGGAAGGGCTACTTAATTTTAAACTTTGGCAAGTGCTGTGGTACTGCAGCGTTCTTGCCTAGACAGGCCAGGCCTTACAGTTTAGCCGTGATAGCTGAAATACTAATGGTGTAAAACACCCTAAGGAGACACTTTGACTAACGTGTTCCATGGGATCATGTTTGCAGTTGGTTAATATCTTGTATAAATTGTTAATTAGCCTGACAGATGCCCAAGGGCAACTTGTCACCAGGAATAGCGACCTTTCACACGATGTTTGCTCTCTTGTATATGCTTCTGTGTTAAAAACCTGCTTATATCATTGTACAAATTATGACAGGCGTTTAAAGTCTTTCATAGCTTTCTAAGGTCAATATTATGTTTTATCAACTGTTTAAATATTGTTTTAACTTGAAAGCTTCCTTTGGAAGGTCTTCTGCTTCACAGCGTCCTGGTTATCCCGTGGCGGTGTAACGTTCACGGTCCTTTTTGTCTATTCAGTTGGTAGCTCTGGTCTTCATTTTGTAGTTTAATTTTTTAAAAAGTATGTTGTTCTTGAGCTGTAAAATCTATTTTTGTGGCCCTGGTGCTGCGGCATCCTCTACAAACAGTCAGAGATGACCAGGAATCGTTTGCGTCTAGTTTTCCGTCCCTAAAGCAGGCATAAAATAGTAACTTCCCTGAAGTGTGCTAGCATAAAACAGTAGCGTGTATCACGTCACTTTGAAAATTTGATAAATTTGTTTGACAGCTCATAATTGCTGCTTAAACCGTTGTACATTTATATACACCCATGTCTATGATATTTTTATCGTACACTTAATTTGCGAACAGTAAGAAGCATGCGTAGCAGTAATAATACATGAGAGAGGTTGGGGTTTTTATCTTTTTTTTCCCTGCTTATTGGCATCTATAGTTGTCTTGTAGGCTTGGCAAAAATTAATTTCCACATCAGCATATGAGGAATAAAGATGTGTTGGTTCTGAATTATGATGCAATTTTAAGCTTTTTTTGGCTGATTTAAAAAAAAAATATTTTGATTTGCAGCTTGCACACCCACTTCTAGTTCCTTTGGATTCGTTTCTTCAGCATTTTACATAAAACCCTGTTTATGAGTAAGAAGAGTGAGAGAAGTAGTTTTACTAGGAATGACTTAAAAAAGAAAAAATTAGAAAATTAGTTTAAAAAAACTCATTCTGGCACCCAGGTTTTTGGCTCCCTGAAAGACATAGAGGAACATCTCCCCAGATTTCAGGGATTTGCTGCATTAAACCGTACATGAATATGTGATCTTAGAAATTCATGTGGATTTGAGTTGTGACAGCTACAGTTTATGCTTTTTGTACTATTTATTGTTGGGGAAAGATGGGCTGTGGTGTTGCTGCAGAATTTGGTTGTATTACCTCATCTAGATTTCTTTATCTCTGCTAATAGAGCTAAATTCGCCAGGTGAAAATAGGTTAACTGCTAATCACTTGTCTCTCTGTGTGAAATTTGTAAAACTTTAAACTTCAAGCAGTGTAACGAAGTTGTCCCTGAATGGAACGGTCGTGGGAGGTAGCTGCGGGCGGAAGTGGCGTTGAGGAGCTCTGCGGAGTGTTTTACGGATGACCTGATGTGCCATCCTACAGTCCTGAGCTGCTGTTGGTAGAGAAGGTAGAGAAAACCCTTCCTGAGAGTATTGCTTTCTCATTGATTATTATTTTTTTTTTTAATTTTTTTTTTTTAAATAAATTGACAGCGTCCCTTCCAAACTCACAGGACGCCCTGCTTCCCCGTCAAGATCTACAGCTGGCTGTTGCTGTTTGCCAGGAAACTAGTTTGCTGTTATCCCCTTCCCAGTTTTCCTCCCAGTAACTGCAGCAATGGGAAGTGCTTTGTACTTTTCTTGTTGCTGAAAGCAGGGGAATCCTCAGTTTTGCTCACGCGGGCAGGACCCTGGTTAGGGGTGAGCGAGCCAGACCCTGCCCAAACCATTAGCGGCAACTTTGGGCATGGCTGCACTCATTTGTAGGTTATTCTGGTGGCAGCGAAGTCTAGAAGCTTTCCGTGTTTCTAAAAGGGCTTAAGGCTTGTACAATTTGTTCAGACTAGCCAAGAGGAGCTTTCCCAGCCAGCGGCAAGTGAACTTGCCTGGTGCAGAGGTGGGATGCCGCAGGGGACTCCTCTCCTGTAGGAGTCTGAGTGTTCGAAGAAGTCATCGTACTTGTCTGTCATGGCACAAATGGAATATAATTCTCCTGGGAGAAATGATCGCTAATTTTCTGTATGGTGCCGCTAGAATATGCCTAGAAAATGAATTATGTCCCCCCAAGCCGTCTCTGGTTTGGTTGTTTTTTGGTGGTGGTTCTTTTTTTGCAAAAGACTTGGCGCCGTGCTCGAGCGCTTCTTGTATTTACAGACCCTACGTTTGATTTCTTGTAGGCTTTGCCGTTTCTGGGTGAATTTATGTTCAGTGTGCGTATGAAGAAGTACGAGTTTCGAGCTTGGGTCTCTTCACGCAGGGGTTCTGGCGAACTAGTGAACCATTCCAAGTGGTTGTGATCACCTGGGTGGCAGGGCTGGGACTGGTGGCTGGGAAAAGTGACTGGGAAGAGGCAGAATTTCCCATTGGGGCGTTCTGTGCCAGGCTGGCATTGTGTTTTACAGCCCTGCAAGAAGAGTTGAGGGTTTGGCCCCCCCAGGGCTGCTGGGCTGAGTGTGAGTTCCCACTGTGGGCTAGCAGTAACTGCAGTTGAAGCAAGCCTTGGCCAGCCGCTGGAGAGGAAAAAAGAGCTTTATCCTGAGTGTATATGAAAAAGATAGCTTTTCTGCAGGAAGTTATTTCTCTCTTCCTTTCCTTTATTACTTCATTTTTCTGTAGCTGACATTTGACAACCCTACCAGCGTGATGCAGGAGTGACAGATCCCTCAATCTTGGATTCTTGCCTTTTTTTTTTTTTTTTTTTTTTTTTCATTCTTGTNGCGGTTTATTTTATTTCTTGGTTTTTTTCCTTTTTTTTTTTTTTTTTTTTTTGCCATCCTGGTACACACGGCGTGTTTCCTCTTCTCTTTCCAGTTAGCCCATGACCTCTAATCCAGATGGGTAAGCCGTGGCCTTGTCTTACTGTTGCCCAATCATGTTTCCAGAGGTTAATTAAAAAAAGCCGTTGCTGTCTATTAGAGCTACTGGCCATCTCTCTGTGCAACACCAGCAGCCGGACGTTTTTAGAGTGCTGTCATTACTCTGTTGGGTGGCGATTGCGTAGGTGAAACTGCTGTGGATGCCTTTAGAAATGCACCAAGCTTTATAGGCACCTTGTGCAAGGTACCCTTTATTCAAATAACTTTTGCTCTGGAATGCGTGATCCCTCCCTGCCTGTAAATGCCAGGTTTAATTAAGAGAGAATCTCAAGTGATGAGATGCAGACTTTTTTTTTTCTTTTTTTTTCCCCCATGTAAACTTTCCCTACTTACCCTTTTCCCCATTCTCCTTTGATCTTTCTGAAACCTCAGCTCCTGAAAATAAAGGCTGAAAAGTGTCTTCTAGTTAGTAAGCGCAAAGACCTTGAGACATGGATTTATATGCGATGTGCAGGGCTGTCTTTTGGGTCTTTAGTTGACTCAGGTTTTTAAGTAGGTAAAGCAGAGGTAAGTAATTTCCTCCTTGAGGATTGAATAGGCTTTTTCAAACCCCTTTGAGTACGTGTTATCATTATGCAATGTTGCAGAATAGTTCGTTAAAGGAAAACTGCGGCTGTGGGCCATGTAAAATGAAGCTGGTAGGCGGTAACTACCCAGCCCTGTGGCAGAGGGTGCAAACGGATGATCCCTCTGGATTTAATTCCACCTCCATCGCGCTCCGCGGACCTGCAAGGGCTGCCTCTGGAAGCAAGGTGGGAATGGGTGCCCACGGCTTCCAGCTCCGCCGTCCGGCTTGTTTCTGTGCGCTGCTGTCATTGGCTGGCAATGATGGTGTCGGAGCCTCGCTGAGTGGGTTTTCCTGCCAAACTTACGGGAAATGGGAAATAAAGGCAGTTGGGAAATCACTTCTGAGTCCTGCCTGGTACTGTTGCCTGTGGTGTTTGAGCTGTTTCAGAGGCGGCGAAGCAGAGAAGAGGTTTCTAGCTCACTGGTGGTAAAATATGTCGCCACAGTTCAATAGTGCCAAATTTATTTTATGAAGCAGAAACACCGATTTGGGTGGGAGTTGATTTCTATGCATGGTTTAAAGAGAGAAAGTGGAGATGTCACAAGACTCGCAGGTGGCTGCAGTATACGGTGGTGTCAAGTATCATTAATTTGCTTAAATTTTCTATGGGCTTTTACCAGGACTCTTGCACATCTTTCCTCTAGTCTGTGCCTCTTCTGATTTTTTTCCCTTGTTGACACCTTTTTCAGTCACAAAACATAGCTGACAATTAAGAAATTATCCTCTGTTTCCAATTCAAAATGTCAAAAAGTGAATGTTTGGGGAGAAAAGCCTGTCCTTGCCAAGGTTTCTGCTATTGCTGTGTAATTTTAGAAGTGTAATCTGCTGCACTTATGTTTATCAGCGTTTATATGAAAGTTGTACTTTGTGCCTGTACTGACTTAGCCATAGGCTCATTTGTGTGTCGGCTGTCTGGGTGAAGGTGATGTCTACCACTGGTTGCTTCTTAGAAGTCTGGGATCTGTTTTTATTTCTAAACTGACATTTTTTCTGACTGGTTGCTTATTCTCCATGCAAGACTTTGCACATCTGCTAAGTGCCTTAAGGAGTAAATAGTTGAATTACTTCAGGTTGTAATGTACTTTGGCAACGGGTCTGAAGAATATTTTTCTTTAGGAAGCCTTAGTAACCCTTTCAAATACCCCATGAAGAGGATATTTGTCTTCTGTAACTTGGTTTGTGGAAAGCACATCTCATTACAGTTTTGGAGAGACTATTCCTTCTTCTAAACAAAAGATAGTTTCCTTTCTGCTTTTTTTTTTTAAATTTCTTCTGTTTGACCATCCTTTTTTTTTTTTTTCCTTCTGCACTTGGCAATTAAACGGTCGTTATTTTTCTCTTGTGCTACATTTTCCTTCTGTTCGTGTGACTCAGCAAAAATCATAAGGAAATTGAGGAAAAAGACAAAATGGAAAGAATGTAGCTGGGTATGTTATGTGTGTCATCCAGTCTGATTTTTGCAAAAGATTGAGGTTCTCCGATGCTATCAAGCGGGAGCATTATGCGTTGCCTCTGTCATATGCAGCAGTAAAGGGAAGCCAGCAAGAAAGGACGTGTATAAACTTAATGGTTGTAGCCTTGCTGGTTGAAGGAGGCAAAATGGCGCTTGCGGCTGGTAATTTTGCAAAAAAGATGCTGGCAATTTATCATCTCCAGCAGTGGCTCGGCCTTGCTGAGCAGTCAGGTTGGTTAATGTGTGTCCTTGCATAGATCTTAATGAAAAATTTATGTTTGACAGGCTCAGATGGTTTTTTTTTTCTAGCTGTTTTCTCAGCTGCAGTCATTTCGAGGAGGTATCTTGCTTGTTTGTGCTTGTAAATGAGGGAGATTTGTGCTTGTTTGGAGTACCTAGGTTCCTAGTTTAGCTTCCTCAATAAAAATAACTGTTAGCTTGCACAGGTATGTGATTTGGCACTGACCAAATGCTTTTCCCCGAGACCCCCTAAAGCTGGGAAGAGCTGTTTCAACAAGTCCCGTGGAGATTGGTGCCTGCCTTTTTAGAGGTGGGAAGGCTTTGAGAGCTGCTTGTTGTGTTAGAGCATCTGTGTGTGTGTTTAATAACCGTACGTGGAACAGATTATCCTGCTGGCTCTTACCGGCCATTGTCAAGGTTACTCTTCTTCTTGCTTTTGCATGAATCCTCTTTTTGGCAGGCAGAAGATCTGTGACTGCGTTTGCAAGGCTGGGAGAAAGTAATTCTTTGTCTGCAAAGCTTTTCTTAGTGGAGTGAAAAGATAAGTATTTTCAGTCTCTGAAGGTAGTCTCGTACTGTTCCAGAAAACTCCTTTTTCGATCTGATTAAATAAATCTCATCGATCCAAATGCTTCCAGTTGCAAAGCAAAACATGCAAAAAGATTTGCGCTGCTTTTCGGGGAGAAGACACTCTGAGATTTGCTGGTTCCGTGACATTTTGAAATAATTTCAAATTGATGAGCTGCTGAACTAACTGTGCTGTTAGAGATGGGGCAGGAAGTGAGCTGCGGCTAGGTAGCACCAGCTGAATAAAAACTCGTCAGAATGCTGCTTTCAGCTAATCCCTGGGAGGAAGTGAGCTATAATCAGTACTAAGTGAGCTAATCACAGGAAATCTATTGCTCAACAGGAGCCTTTAAAAAAAAATAAAAGAAAGGGGGCGGGGAGGCAAGGAGGAGAAAAGGAGAAAGAAAAATACCCGTGCAGACATTTCATTCTGCTTTTGGACTCTTAGAATCTGTTTGGTCCGAGAAAATGGAATATCTGATGAAATGAGCAGCCCTCTGATTTCCACTTGAGAGCTGGGCAATGTGTACAATCTGTTTACCCTTCTTTCCGGAACCATGAAGCATTGAGTCTCATCTCTTCCAGTAAGATGTTTTTCCAGGTATATTAAAAGGTGGTGGTGTGGAGAGGCTGAGGCTGAGCTAGCTAGCGAAACCACTGGAGGCTTGGGGTCAATGGACCGGGAACGAGCCTCCAGAAATCTCCAACAAGGATTTTTATAATATAAACCAGGAGTGGGACGTGACTATCTTAAATCTGTCTTGTTACAGGTGTCTTTTCTTGCGGCTCCTTTACCGTATTGTTTTTCAGTACTCTGTGCTTCTTTTCACTTGACATCTTCTGCCGTGGAGATTTGTTTGCGAGGCATCTATTTTTCTATTTTCCTCCGCTCCGGACCTGGCTGTCCCGGATGCCGCCACTCTTTGTGCGTGACAAACGTTGCCAGTAGCACCCTATAAGGCTGTACAGGAAGACAGCAAATGACAACCGCCGCCGTGCAGATTGCTGGAAGAAAAACTTTCTTTTCTCGGCCCTCGTGCCCTCTTGCTAGAGCAGGGATGGGGAAATGCACTTAACCATCAGGGCTTTCTTCACTTTTGATCCGTTTTCTTTTCTTCTTCCATTCCTTCTGTCGGGACAACGAACGGTTTTGCTGTGTTGCTTTCAAGCACCGTGCCTGCTGTCAGTGTCCATGGCCCAAACGGTGTGTGGCTCTCCTCCCAGCAGTTCAGGTGGTGTCCCAGTACAGTCCTGCAGCTGTAGCAGCGCATCAAGGATTATGATTTCAAAAGCAAAGCGGTTGTGTTTCTTAATGCGCTGTTAGCCTGAAATCCAGTACTTCTGCTTTTCGGTCAGCCCTGCAAAGTAGACTTAAATTTGATGGTCGTGCTTCTCCTTCTGTGTTACGTTGCCGATAGCGAGTGAGTTGAGTAATTTTTACCTGCAATCAACAGAACCAAGTTCAGTTTGCAGGTCTGTGAGCCTCCTGTCAGGGTAGGTACATACAGAGGATTTGATTTATTTCACTGATATACTTCTGGCTCCTCGGAGACCTGTTGCTTAAAGTGGCAGTGCAAAGCCAGGGTATTGTGTGCCAGGAGTAGGAATTTATGTACATGTTATCAAACGGCTCCAAGCTTGGTGTGTTTTGGTGTGGTTTTTTCTTTTTTTTCCAAGCAGCAGTCCAATTTACTTTTGCATCACATTCCAGGCAGTGAAATACAGATGCAGCCCAGACTCCTTAAATACATTCATTTGAATGGCTTAAGAAGGCAAATTCAGCTCATTGTGATAGGAGAACTTTCTGCACCAACTGTTTCGTTTGATGCGTGGCATCATCTCCCCACCCCTGCTCAGGGCCTTACTGTAAGCCTCCTGTATGCACTCATAATCCATATTTATAATTTAATTGCTCCAGGAAAAATGCGACTCTGCGCTATAGCAGATAGGAAAATGATTGTCTTCAGTTTCATTTAATTTCCCTTCCATCATTCTGCGAAGAAGTTTGAGAGGAAAAATGTTTGTCCTTTCTTTAGAGATCAGAGGAGCTAAACAGCAGCCCGGTGGCGGAGAGGCGCCTCCGTGGTGGAGCCGGCCGCCCCACGAGCGCACCGCTTCAGCTGGGACGGGAGTGCGTGTCAGCCTGGATACCGGTCACGAGGGAGCCGGGACCGGCACAAGAACTCTTACTTAGGAAGTTCTTCAGGAAGCAGCCCCGCTTTATGCTCACACAAGGAGAAATTGGGGGGGGGAAACAACAAAAAACCCAAGTCAAAACCAGAGCATTCAGACTAATGTGCTACGGCAGTGTGTGTTCATCAGTTTTTGGCAGCAGCTGCCTGATTCTCACTTTACTTTCCAGCTCTTACTCACTGTCAGGGTTATGGTTTTGGGTGTTTTCCCACCAGTGGCAGCAACAGGAACTGCTCTCTCTCTTCCGTGACCTGGGTATGCCGTAGGTGATTGGGCCCTTTTCTTCCCCAAAAGGAAGAAAGCAACCAGCAGAACTGACTCCTGGAACGTCGTTGTAGAAATGAAACTCTGACCGCCTGAGCAAATCGGTGACTGCAAGTCTCTTCAGGGGCTGGGAGGAAGAGGGGCTGGGAGGAAGAGGGTGGGTTAAGCTACACAGGGAGCTTCCCTGTGCTTGTCTTGCCTCAGCCTCACTGGGCAAAGGTGGAAAGAGTCGAGTCGCGCTTCTGAGGAACCTGGCTTCGCGGCTCCCACTCTTGGTGGTGAGTGATTTAGGACAGCACAGACTGTGGCTGGCTGCTTGCTGCTGCCTCCGCAGCAGAGGGAAGAAGGCATTGGCTCTTCGGCTGCTGCAGTTCACCTTACGATGGTGTCCCAGGCTGCTGAGGATGGAAAGAGTACTGCCATTTTTGCTAGCCCAGTGCAGGGCAAGAAACCTTTGTCAAAAGGAGGGGACAGCTGTTGGGAGTAGTGCCATATACTGGAGGTAAGGACTGAGACTCGGAGCCTTGTGGTCACCAGCGCCAGTACCTGTGAGTGTGTTTTGTGGAGTAAGCAGCAGAACTGTTGGCAGGAAAGCTTTTGGCTCTTTTTTTGTCTTTTTTTTTTTTTGTGTGTGTGTGTGAGCGTAGTGAGTTGCAGCACTGTCCTGTGGTCGGAATGAATCTGTCTGAAGTCTGTAGTTAAGTATTGTTTGCAGCTTCACGGCTTGTCTCTGTGGTTCGCTTAGTTGCTTTCTAGTTCTTGTAATTAAATACAGCATGACTATTGATCGTGAGGGAGTTGCTGATGTGCTTGACTACGTTCTTATTACTGGTATTATCTTCACTGGCAAAGATGAAAGTGAATCCCTTTCCCCTGATTACATCCTCTTCCACGTTCCTTTTGCTCCTGCCATCTTTCTTCCAGATTTAGCATACTTTTATGAGGTTGCTCAAACTTTAATTAACTGTTTTAGTAAATGTCTTTCAACCAAGTTAAAAAAAAAATAAACCCCACATTGTTAATGGCATTGTCTGATTCTGTAAGAGAAATCGGAACCTGGCATCCCCTTTGCTGGTGTGCAGACTCCTGGCACACGTTCCTGGAAGAAATGTTCCCCTGGTCCTTGCAGTTCTCGGCGCAAGCCGTGATTCAGCAAGGCAGCCACGTGGGTGATGGTGCAAGAATGATTATTCCTGGCTGCTCTGAAATGAACAGGCTCCTTTTCCTCTTTGGGGCAGTGAGAGAGCAGAAAAAGAGCTTCAGGGTGTATTTGCAATCTTTTTTTTTTTTTTTCCCCCTTTCTTTCTTTAATCCCTCCTCCAGTCATTGCCCATAATGTCAAACGTCCGAAGCTATTTCAAAGGGGCTTCCTGACACTGTGGAAACTTTCCCTGCGTAATGAAGACAGGGTGAGGATAAAGGAGAGAGGAACTGCTCTTTTCTTCTGCACTCAGCTGTCAGAAAGAGACTAGCTGCTTGGTTTTCAACCTGAACAAAATGATTGATTTTTAGCTCCCGACGATGACCGAAGAATCCGACTTCTGTTCCTGAAACGATGTGTTGTGAGTGGAGCTGTTGTAATTTCTTTAAACTATTAATTCAAAGTTGCTGTGCGTTGAGATAGTCCTTTGTGCAAAATCATTTTGGATCCAGCAGTTTATTTTAACAACGGCCTTTGAAACAGCCATCCAGAAATTTTACTCCTTTGTGTTATTAAACAAATCACATCTCTTAAGGTTTTCCTAAAAGCTGAGGTTTTACTAAACCACAGATTTAATGATCTTGAAGGATTTTGTTTAGCTGCAAAATGAACGCTTTGAACCTGAAACATGCATCAGAACTGCAGCTCGGAGGGTTCTGCACCGATGTGGTTATGCTGGTTTCTTGTAGCGCCTTATTTTCTTGTGGAATAGACGAGTGTATAGTGGAAAAGATGAGAAGAAACAAAAGTGCAGTGAATGTTTTTAAAATCCGCGTCCTGGTGACCATGTTACAGCGTTGTTAATTCAGTGGACCGGGCTTTCCAAGGGAGCAAGCAGGGAATTAGTAGGGGCTTGGAGGGCCAAGTCTGTCCTTGTCCGGTTTCAGATGCAAGTTAGTTCTGGTTTATTGTTATGTCCTGCTCTTGCTAATATCAGGCAGCTCAAAGAACTGCACAGATGGAGGAAATAATAGGGTTTACTTTAGAAAAAATACAAAAGGCTAATCATAGTTGCTTTCTTCACACTGTGTATCATTTTGCTGGTAAAGTTTTGTGGCATGCTGCTTCGTCTACGATGATTTATTAACCATCTGATTGTATTTCCTTGTTCAAAGGGAGGGGTGCTTTCTTTTAAATGCCTATTCCCATTTGGATAGCTAAGGACCCTACATCCTACTCTTTTCTGGGATCTGATAGCATAAGGAAACGGATTATGGTCCTCTGTACTGCCACCACTCCAAGCCCAACTTCAATAGGACCCTATATGTGATTTGGTCGTCCAGACCAGAAGTTTGTACTTCTCAAACTGGTGGCGGGCACTTTGTGCAAACAATATGTATTGTTAGGAAAACGCTTGGAATTAAAATCCCTGTAGGCTGCTCAGACCTGCTGTTAGATTGGAGGGTTGTTGATTTTTTCGCCCGTATTGCAGTGTAGGTACTGGGAAATGGAGAAGATCCTGCAGGTGACTTGCAACATCTGCAAGAGCCATCAGTAAGTGAATTTGGAAGACTGTTGGAGGATGGGAATGGCAGTCTGATGAACAACTTCATCCCTGCAGACATGTTCAGGTGTTGCAGGTCTATTTATCGCTGCAGCATCAGGCAGAGGGCTGGAAGGCAGGTTTGTCTAGGTGGGTGTTGCACAGCTTTGACCGCTGTTCCCCATCAGCCCCTAAGGAGATGGAGCAACCAGCACATGTCCACTGGCACTGCCAGAGCTTTGCTTTGTGCTGCTTGTGCCTCTGAAGGTATTTGTATCAAAATTATGTACTTTCCTGGGCATTTGTGGTGATAATTCATTTTAATCTCTCGTGAGCTTCATGACGTCAAACAGTGAGCTTTTGTGCTGCATGAATTCAGCTTTGTTTTTCTTCTTTGGGATCTGGCAGTATTCAGCCGGTACGAAGACAGGGAACGGCAGTCCACCTGGCTTTAGTTCTTCTGCTAAGACCACGTTCTGCGAGAGGCATGTTTTGCACCGAGGCATTGTATAGCGCAGCATTTATAGTTTGGAAATAAGGTGTGATAATTGAGAGTGGCTTGCAGTGTCTTACCCTGACTCTTTCGAATGGCGCTGATAATGATTGCTCCAGTGGTGTGGCTGGGACTGGGTCATGCTTTGGGACTATGATGGGCAACTGGTAGACACCAGTAGGCCATTCATTTCCCAAACTGTTGTGAGGAGGAGGAGGTCAATGCAGAGGAGTTGTGTTGGCTCCTGTTCTGAAGAGGTGCCTCATCAGTTGAGCGTGTGGAGGAATGAGGGACATATTTGTTACTCAGCTGTTACTGATGGGTGATTCCTGTAAACCTTTCTTTGTGCTATTTACTGCGTGGCAGAGAGGCTGCCTGTTTCTCGGTGATCAGAGAAAAAACTCCAGGACATTATGGAGAGGGAGGAGAGGCCAGTGCAGATTCTCTTGAATGTGGAATGTGTCGTGTAGATGCTTTATCGTGCTGTGGTTTCAGCTTTAGCAGCTATTTGTTCGTGATCTTGCCCGTGTTTTTGTTAAGGACTGGAAGAGGATTGTGGTGATAGCATGTATTCTTTTTACAAATGGAGAAAGCGTGGCACAAAGTGGTGAAGCAAAGCAAGTCCTTGTTCGGAAGTGGAATGTGTCCAGTGGATCTTGGTCCCATGTTCTTTAATGCATAATTTGGGTAGAGATATTCTTAATACGACTTAATGTGGACAGTGTTCTGCATTATGACTTCAAAGCATAAGGTACTCTTTTCTCTCCAAGATCTTGTCTGATAAATGACAAGAAGGAAAACATCTAAGGCTTTTAAAGATGTTTGGTTCTAGAGCATGAGGCTCTTTGGGCTAGAGCTGCCCATAAAAAATGTCATTCTTATGCCCTTACATGTGCAGTCCTTCTCACATACACAACCTTTGTGTGAACAGATAGCAAATCAGATCTGGGAACTGGTCCGCATTATATCTGACTGTTCTTTTTGACTGGGTTAGTTTTATCACTGGAAAAGTTTGTCACTCCATCCCACAAGTGCTGCTGCTGTGAGTGAGGAAGGGATCCACTTCCTTTGGCGCAGACATCGGTGTCGTTCAGCGCGGTGCCTGCTGGGTTCCTCAGAGTTTAATCCACACCTCCTTCCCCTGTTGGCCAACCAAAGAAATGCTACCTGTGTGTATTCTGTGTTCTCTTCCTATGTTAAAACAAATATTTCTATTTCAGTGCTTTCACTAGTGATTGAGAACCATGTTTGACAACGGAGAACTGGAAGACAAGCCACCAGCTCCTCCCGTCCGGATGAGCAGTACTATCATCGGTTCAGGGGGCAAAGACCTGTTGTCTGTCAACCACAGCTTGAAACCCCTGCCCTCTGTACCAGAAGAGAGAAAACCTAGGAATAAAATCATCTCCATATTCACTAGCAATGAAAAAGGTAAGATGCCCCTGTTTTCCAAGGTTGCTCCTTGTATTCCTTTACTCTTCCAAGTTTTGGTAGCGCTCCAGCCACTTGAGTCCAGCCTGTCCAAGTGTAGGAGATGGGAGGAAGTGTTGAAAGTTGGATATGTGTGTTCAACGAGCTGAGATCTTCTTTCTGTTTCCACTGGGATGTTTGAAGATGAAATGCTAAGTATGAAAAATTAAATAGCTCACTGAGGAAAACCACCACCTATTGCTTCTCATCTTTGCTGCCCAGTTTAAAGTAATGCATTTCCAAACAACCCTAATAAATATTTGTCATTCCTGGATATCGTATTACTTAGCATCATCCTGCACTACATGCGGATTTCTAGTTTAAAGGGAGCATCCAGCTGTTTTGGAAGTTGCTTCATGTTGACCATTTATGTGGTACCTTGAAGAGAACAAAAGGTAGGAAAGAAACAGTGGGGAGGGTGCAGCGTACATGAAGGAGAATTGAGAAAAATTAAGTCCTTCTGTGTGCGTAATTGCACTGTTAGGATTAATTACTAGTGGGGGCAAAAATCTGGATCGCTGTAAACAAGGATCATTTCTGAGAAAAAATTGCTGTAATGAAACTAGACTGTATTTGTGCTTTGTTTCTGTCCTCTTTTCTGTATGATGGATGGATATACAGCACTGATCCTGGTTCTCCAGGATGTCTGTATCCGCGCTCAACAAAATAGTGCCTAGAAATATCTTCTAAGACCTGGTGTGGTAGAACTGTGCATGGATTTATAAGCCTGACCTGAAACTGCTCTGCATTTTATTGATCTCTCTACCAGCTAGCGTTTTCGTGATTACTACTAAGATACGTAAGGGGAAGACCCTGCTGTGTTTAATGTCTCCTCTCTGTGCTCTTGGCTTCCCGTGCCTCGCTGCTGATGTGCTGGGCTGGACTGGTTCAGTCATGCCGACGCAGGTTTGACTATTTGAAGAGACTTTGCTCCTCTGGTTATTTATTCACTTGGCTGAGTGTTTTCCCCAGGGCTGGTTTTTACCCTTGCTCAGCTGTGTGAGCCGTCCCTCTGCAGCTGGGCCTCACCCCACAGACAAACGCTAGAGGCAGGCTTCCCTGTATTCAGAATATCTGGCTTTCCATGGTCTGGCAGAGTTTCTGCTCTGAACGGTGGGTGTGTTTTCCTTTTTGGAGGATGGAAAGATTTGGCCAGTGTAGCTTTTGGAAGCGGAATAGTTATTTCACAAGGTCACTTATTGTGAAATAACTGTCCATGGCTGGATTACAGCAGTAGAAGTGGTGGTCTTTTTTTTTTTTTTTTTTTTTCCCCTGTCATGGGTTGGAGCCTTAAAGAGGTAAGGAGGACATGAGAAATTACAGGTTGGTGACAGCACCCCAAGAGAGAGACTCCAGGCGGCTGAGGTTGGTGAAGGTGGTGAATCTGGGTGCTGGCAGCTGGGCGTAGTGCCACGTGTTTGGAACAGGCTCTAGCTTAGCTCTTCAGTGCTGTGGAAACGGGTGTTTTACCATTATAATGTTGGTCATGGGAATCATAGAATCACTGGGGTTGGAAGAGACCTTCAAGATCATCAAGTCCAACCATAAACCTACACTGCCAAAACCACCCCTAACCCACATCCCTCAGCACCACGTCTGCCCGGCTTTTAAATACCTCCAGGGATGGAGATTCCACCACCTCCCTGGGCAGCCTGTTCAAATGCTTGACAACCCTTTTGGTAAAGAAGTTTTTCCCAATATCCAACCTAAACCTCCCCTGGCACAACTTGAGGCCATTTCCTCTTGTCCTATGGCTTGTTCCTTGGGAGAAGAGATTGACCCCCACCTGGCTATAACCTCCTTTCAGGGAGTTGTAGAGAGTGATAAGGTCTCCCCTCAACCTTCTCTTCTCCAGGCTAAACAATCCCAACTCTCTCAGCTGCTTCTCATAAGACTTGTTCTCCAGACCCCTCACCAGCTTTGTTGCCCTTCTCTGGACACGCTCCAGCCCCTCAATGTCTCTCCGATCCTGCGGTGCCCAAAACTGAACACAGCACTCGAGCTGCGGCCTCACCAGCACTGAGTACAGGGGCGCAATCACTGCCCTGCTCCTGCTGGCCACACCATTCTTGATACAGGCCAAGATGCCATTGGCCTTCTTGGCCACCTGGGCACACGCTGGCTCATGTTCAGCCGACTGTCCACCAGGACCTCCAGATCCTTTTCTGCCAGGCAGTTTCCAGTCACTCCTCCCCAGGCCTCTAGCGCTGCCTGGGGTTGTTATGACCAAAGTGCAGGACCCAGCACTTGGACTTGTTAAACCTCATCCCGTTGGCCTCAGCCCATCGATCCAGCCTGTCCAGATCTCTTGGAAGATCTGCTTAGAAATAGTCGTGGTGAGCGCTGCAGGGAAATCTGGTGGAAGGATCAAATCTGGTCACCTGTAGGCTAGGAGAATGGTTTAGGAGCTGGGGTCCTACTTGTCATTATGCTGTTGCATTAATCGTTCTTCAGAGCATTTGTGGCCCCTTTTTTACAGACAGAGATATAATAAAGTAGAACATAAACCCCACAAGAAGGAAGATCTTCCTCGCTCTGAATTAGTAATGCTGCGTAAGACTTGCTTGTGTAGTGAAATGGATTATGAATGCACGTGGGTGCAGCGCAACTGGGGAGCTTTGTGACCTTTTCCTCGCATCTTTAATTCTCCTTGGACGTTTCCTCTTTCCATCTGGACAGTGGGTTTGTTCCTTGCTGGAGTGGCTGGGGAGGTGGTTGAAGACTGGTCTGAAGTGGTATTGGCTCTTCTGAAATTGCTGTGGTGTCCCATTATTGAGCTTATTCAGACCACTCTGTGAATACGGACGAGTGCCAAATTTGTTGGACTTAATTTGCATACTTGCTTAGCATGTGTCTGTATACCTGCTGATATTTGGTGATGCTGACTAAAAATGGAAGAAATAACGTCTGCTGAGAAAAGTACGTTTTAAAGAAAATGGTCCCAGTTTGTTTTCTAGATGCTAAAAAGTATTTAAAGTAATGTCCTTCTGAAGAAAAGCAGAAGGTTTTACTGCATGGCAAGATAATGTGGTAATTGAATTATCTGGCTTAAAGAAGCTATCTCAACTTTGTCTTTTTTTTAATTTGGAAAAAACTTGTTGATTGGTTGACCTGCAGCAAGGGTAATGTAAACATCCAAAAAAAGGCTTTTTCGTCCTCAAGACTGCAAAACTGGCTGTCATATGTAAGCAGAATATAAATGTCAATAAAAATGACAATAGTCATTTATATGTTAGACAATGTTAGTTGTTTTATTCATTAGCATGGCTGAGGCGCACTCTCACCAGAAACGCCCATATAAATCAATGTATTTTTTAAAAAAATTCTTCTGCTGGGAAGCTTTACAGAAATATTAACTTCCTGCTTGGATTTTAAAAATAATATTGGGACTGTATGCAAAATGATCTGTCAACCTGGGGTGGAAGTTCTTTCATGGGAAAAAATTTCTTCAGCCAGCCAGTGTGCGAGTTAACAAATTGCTACAAAAATGGTAAATTCTCCTTTTCAGAAAATGAAGGGATCCCTTACCGGGAGATGTACACGGCTGCTGAGAATAGACTTGTTGCTGGATAACGTTGTTTGGCTTTGTTGGCCAGATCTCTATCCATGTGATGTCCGGATGGTCCCTCTCGGCCGGCTTCATCCTATCTGTTGCCACAGCTCTGTAGCCTGCTGGGTCCTCTCCTGGGATCTGGGACCTCCGGCCGAGGAGATGGCACTGGGGAGCTGGTGTGCTTTGGGGCACTCCCTCCAGGCCCTGAGCTTTAGCAAATGCAGAGATTCTGCCCCAAGTCTGAGCTAGTTCTGCGCTGAAATAATCAGAAGAATTTGAAGGGGTTATTTAATGACATAGTCAGGGTTTGGGTTTTTTTCTACCCCCTAGTTCCATTGTTGAGGATAAATGAAGTGATAGTTATCTTTTTACTAGAGTGCTTAATTGCCGTGAATTTCCTTGGCTAGGCTTCTGAAGTCGAATAAACCTGCCTGTGTTTTTGGAAAGCTTTAAAATAGTCCCCTAAAATAAGAAGTGTTTGTCTTTGAGCAGAACTTGCTAAAGGAGGTGCTGGGGGGCATCGCTGGGGCATCACGTGTGCGACATGGGCTCAAGACGGGGCTGGCTCTGGCCAGATTCCGGGGCAGTTTTGGCTCAGTAAGGCAGGGCGTGTCGTCTGGAGTCATGGTCCTGCTGCGCCCGGGCTGGATTTGTGCTGGGAGGTTGGCTGGTGGGAAGCGAGGGGTGCTCGAGGGGTGGGTTTGCCATGCGGGAGGGTGTGTGAAGTACCTTGGGTGATGTCTTTGCCTGTGGCTTCGGTTGGGGAAGAGGAGAGTTGGATTGTATTTGGAGCACTCAATCAGACAGAGCAATCCTCTTAATTCACCGAATCCTCCTGAAGGACCTGCGTCTTCCCCTTCCTGGGAACGGGGAGCATGTATGCTGCTGTCTCTGCACGGCCAAGGGGCCACAGCTTAGATTGACTCGCTGTTTGAAACAAATTAAATCCCTTTTCCTAAAGGGATTCCTGTTTAAATACAGAAGGGTGGTGCAAACCTGGGCAGAGGTTGAAAAGCAGCGATGGGCTCATTTGCAGAGCCTCCAGTACGTCCTGCCAACATGGGACTTGTCTCTTGGCTGAAGCTTTGAGGTGCTGCTCTGATCTGCTGCTCCTGTGGGCAGAGGAGTGATTTTTTTCATCTCCTTGCCCCAGCCTGCTAATAAGAAACGTGTATTTTTTGGAAGGCGGAGGTTTATTTACGCAGCAGCACATGCTGGAGGGTTTGAGCACTGGCTCCTGTTCCCTACATGTCAAGTGCTCCTGAACAGGAACCTTCCTGAGGAATACAACTTCCCCCCACCGCTCCTTGCTTTCACATAAACAGCTGCAAGAGATTGGGAAGAAACAGTACTTTCCTTATTTTCACGTAAGCAAGCTTCTCTTGTCCTGTGACTGAACAATGTTAATGAGAACCTTTGACAGTCCGTTTGCTTTTTTGGCTCCGACCTGTGCAGCCATATTAAAGATATCCTGTTTATAATAGCCGTGTCTTTCCACTGCATTGTTCAGCTGGAGGCAGCCCACATGGCTTTTCGTTTGGAAGCATTGTCCTCGGCTCCCTGTCCTTCCTCTCCCGCCAGCGCGAGGGGATTTCAGAAGGATTCTCTGGCGTTGAGCAAGGATCTGTGCTTGTCCAGTGTTCAGTTAGCTTTTTTCTGTACTGAAATGTCATGACTTACACTTTTAAGGTGAATTTAAAAACAAAGCCAAACCCATTTTTTTTATTGTTTTGATTTTATTTTATTTTTTTTTACATACAGACATGAACTATTAGCCAAGTTAGACTGCAAAAGGGTGTGCTGCTGTCTTCTGTGGTTGTGAGCGCTACGGCGTTCCCGCTGGCTTTCCTGCACGCTGTAATATAAACGCAGCTGATTCAGCTATAGGCTCCACGAGCCCGGGGGCGTTCCCAGGATTACGCAGGCAGTTTTCCGGGTAGCAGGTTAGACACGCTCTACGAGGGCCATGCGATGAGGCCTCCAGCATCATCTTTCCACCTGGAGAGCGAACAGCAAGTGAGCTCCTCTGCTCTGGCAGGGAAAGAAAGCAGGGCTAGGACTTTATCGCAAGAACAAGAAAACAGGTTCCTGAAACCTTCCAACTTAACTCCGAACCTCTTCTGAGTAAAGGGAACAGAATGGAGTATCTTATGTCTAGACTTAACTACAAATTGTCTTCTTGTTTTTATTTATTTTCTCTTTGTCAGGAAAAAAAGCCCCCAAGCCCCAGGGACTCTAAAACATCTTATAAATTTAATTGAATTTAGGTTGGGTTAGTGCACATGGTCCTCCTCATTATCCGCTGCTGCTTCTGGTACTTATTATGCTTGCTTTTTTTTTTCCTCCCTTTTAATTCAAATTAGGTAATTGCTCTGAGGCTATAAACTCTTATCTCCATCACAGGAAGTCCTAGTTTGCATTAATTACCTTGAATAGAAGCAGTGAGGCAGCCGAGTTTTAACTGGCTGTAGGGTGAACTTGAGGTTGAGCTGAAGTTGTCTTTGGGGTTGCTCTTAATCCATATTAAAACGTCCTTTTTTGCATTGTAAACATTTCATATGTTTAGGTTTCATATGCTCAACAGAGCTCCGTGTGCTCTGGTGCTCTTAATCTCTTAATTGATTGCTACTGTAGTTTGAATGGTTTGACTGGAATGAGTTGCTGATTCTTAACGTGAAGTCTTTATCAACTTGAAAATACCAAGTCACTGTGCTGCATCTGCAAAGACCTTCATCCCAGTAAACAGAATAATGGTTACATTCATCCCAGCCATTGTAATCTTGGCATTGATTATATTCAACGGAGAAAATAGGACTTGAAATCTTTGCTCAGTCAATCTTCGAATGTCTTTTTCAGGAAGCAGGAAGAAGGAAAAGGAAAGGCCAGAAATCTCTCCGCCGTCAGATTTTGAGCATACCATCCATGTTGGCTTTGATGCTGTTACTGGAGAGTTCACTGTGAGTAAACCTGCCTTGAAGTTGCTCAGAAAACAGCTGTGGGTCAGTGCTTTAGTGAAGCCATTGTGGCGTTTTGGAATGAAGTGTGAGCTAGTCTGGTTGTTTTTATCAAAGCAATAATTTCACTGTGCATTTGTACACCACACGGAGTACTGAGACGGTGGCCTGTCAGTGCTTCTGCAGTGCAAATGTCGGATTGAATGCTTGATGTCGCCCAGGGGGAGCCTTCCCTGAGAAGAAAAAACCCTCTTCATTTTAATTTTGTTAGTGCTTTTGTATCCCTGTTCCTCACATCTGGCTTTAGGCACCTGGAAGAGGTGGTGGTGTGGAGGCAGAGGGGGCTGGAGCCCGGAGAGCTTGAGATACTGGGCAGTCAGGAGGGATTTTGGCTGTGGCTTGATTTGGCTTTTATCACCTATGGATATATAGCTCCCCGTTAAAACCCTGTCCTACTTGTTCATGTGTTTAAGGCTACACGTGTTCTGCTTTTTACAGACGAAAGAAATCTGTTACACTTTAAAAAAAAAAATCTTTAAAATACTAGAAGGATGCTTAAAATATTTTTTTTTTTTTCTTTTCAGGGAATGCCAGAGCAATGGGCTCGGTTGCTGCAGACCTCAAATATCACGAAGCTAGAACAGAAGAAAAACCCCCAGGCGGTACTAGATGTGCTGAAATTCTACGACTCCAAAGACACGGCAAAACAGAAGTATCTGAGTTTTTCTGCTCCAGGTGAGATCCAAGTGTGTGCAAGGCATACTGAAGGGGAGTAGGGTGGTTGGAACGCAGTTTTCCTCTTTTTCAGAATAATAAAATCTTTCTCAGATTTTTCAGAATCAGACTCAAATGCGGAAGGAGCAAACTCTTTTTCAATGAGGCACAAATATTTGAAGATGGATATAAAACTTACTGGAAACTGGAGTTTCCCAGTGAATTTCCTGTTTTAAGTGGAGAGGGGAAGAAATGGAGCTGGCTAATTCAAAGTAGCAGCCAAAATTAATTTTGACAGCTGTGTTTATGAAGCCGTGGCTCTGAGACTCTCTGCTTAGTTGGTTTTGTGCTGGAGACCCCGCTCCTCCTGTCTGTGCCCAAAACAGCTGTCTGTGACCTTGATGTCACCATGTTGTGCCATCGAAGATGCGAAATAAGTTGTGGCTCTTAGGTCGAGGGATACGTGGGGCGGCTGAGAGAATGACTGTCCCACAAAATGCTGCAGTTTTACCTCGTTTTCTTCCCAATTATGTCTGAAAATAGCTTCGTGATAAGGCTTTGTAATGTTCTCATCTTTGATTCAAGATACCGCTGAGGGAACAGAAGGATCGATTTGATCCTGATTTCACGTGTCAGTAGGACCGAACGCACAAGCGGGACAAGCAGTGCTTATTTTGGAAAACTGTGTGTGGGTATTCGAGCGAAGTGAAGAGCAAGTTGGGACATGAGTGGGTTTGCCTACCCTTGGCGGGGAGGGTTTTAAAAATGCCTGGCTTCCTTCTGCACGGACTTACACTGCAACACTAGGTTTTCCTTGTTTGTGACCATGAAATTTTGCTTTCTGAGAGATAAAAAAAGGTCTCCAAAGCGGTGTGTATTCTTTACTCTGTAAAGTTCACTTTTTATTAAAATTTTGCTGATGATTTTATATATTTTAATTTATAAATTATATAATATTTCTATATTACATATTTAGAAATATAATAATCATTATATATTATGATTTTATGTATTCTCTTATTTGTCCTATTTAGAAAAAGATGGTTTTCCTTCAGGAACGCCAACGGTGAGTATGTTTACTACTCCTTGTATCTTTTTAGGCACATACAAGTTCAGGTCTTCTGTATTTGTTATATACTGAGTCTTGCAGTGTAAACCAAAACAAGAATAAAAACATAAATTGGGGCATCAACAGAACGTATTTCACCGGAACAACAGTATTTTAGGCTTCTAGTAAAATGTAATAGGGCAGTTAAACCACTAAACCTATCCTTTTCTTTTGACTTCAGTAAGAATTCTTTTTTCTTCATGTTGGGGGGGGGGAGAGCAAGCCTTCAACAGCTTTATTTATTTATTTATTTTTAAATTTGGTAAATGTAGACCAATGCCAAAGGTTCGGAGCCATCAACAGCCGTGGTAGATGATGATGAGGATGATGAAGAAGCTCCTCCTCCTGTTATTGCTCCCCGGCCAGATCACACAAAATCGGTGAGCAGCTGTGAAATTTACAGTGCATTTCTCAGTGTTGTAGGAGTTTTGCTACTTCTGTTTTCTAGCAAAGTGTTTTCTTTGCGAAATGAGCTGTTCTAAGTTTTAGAGGAAAAGTTCTGGTTTTTACTTGAGTTTGCTAAGAAAATACCTAATTTCTGGATATCCAGCAGATCAGAAATCCTGAAGTTACTGCTGATTTGTCAGTTGGCTTGTGTTGAAGATACGCAGTTAAGCCAATCCTTCAATCCAGGATGTGAGGAGGAGGCTTTTTAATCCTAAAAAAATACAGCTAATTTCTGTTGCTTTGCACGCTACAGTGGTACAAGTCTAGCATGTTTGAATTTCTTTATTTGATTTGATAGCAGCGTGGTAGCCTCACAAAACATACTACTACCTAAACCTAAAACGATTCAAATTTAAGATTTGAAAACTTATTTCACTGTCAAAGTCATCAACATTGCATGAAAAATTAAATGCTTAAGAAGTTGTTGTTTGTTAAGTTTTAGTGTGGTCACCCTGAACTACACACCTTGTTAATAATGTCCCAGGAATCCTGCTTATTCCGGCTCATTCTTTTGACTGTGTTAGGTGTATCTTTTGCCACTCGGCCCACTTATTTTTGCTCCAGGAGCGCAAATGTGAATTGTAGGTATTTGTCAAGTGATGTTGCTTTATAATTGCCCGCTCTGGGTGCTTAAACCAATAAAATGTGACAGGTCTACAGTTTGATGTTTCTAGGGCAGTTGTGTGTGTCTGTGAACGTCTTGGGAGGAAACTAAATAAAGCTCCAAGAAAATCCCCCAACATTGGGGGCGACTGGGGAATTCCAAAAGTCTCATACTTCCTTTCATGGTGAAGCATGAATCTTTGTCCTTTAGATCTTGTGTTCTGTAAAGCTTGGAAATTGCAGAAATGAAGGAAATGCATTTTCCTTTCACAGGAGGGGTGAAAGGGCCCCTCCTGTTACCTCGCATGGATTATAAAGAATAAGCAGGTAGAAAACCCAGAAAAAGTCTGTCTGGGGAAGTTAATCTCCCAGCATCTGCGATGTTCAGGAGGTGCCTGGATGGTTTTTTCAGAGGTCAGTAAGGTTGCCAGCCTCTTGACTTACTGGACTTTAATGTTTCTCAGGTCTAATTTCTGCCTCCAGCCTGTTATGTAAAATGGTGCTTGGGGGTCTTTGAAGAACTGTGATTGTTTTCAAACTGAAGGTCAACGATTGCAAAGAAAATGCTCAGGTGAATGGTCTCTCTTCACAGATTTATACACGGTCTGTAATTGACCCCATCCCTGCACCAGCCAATGACACTTCTGTGGACAGCGCGACGAAATCTGGTGATAAGCAGAAAAAGAAGACCAAAATGTCAGATGAAGAGATCATGGAAAAACTACGTAGGTGTTTTTTTTTTCTTTCAGATAACAAAAAGCTTTAGCGCTGGGCACAGAATATTAACATTTTGCTCTCATCCTTATTTTTGGGTAAGGGTTGGGTCAGTACTGTGCTTGATTGATGTTGGTGTCAGACAGTAGCTGGGAGCTACTGAATTGTTACTCTATTCAGAAGAAGCTATTCAGAATTGTTGCGGATTTATATGCCTCAGAGCCCCATTGGGTAAAAAAAATTGTATAACAAGTTTTTTGGATTGAAGTTGAGTTACGATAATGTGATCTGCATGTATAACACAACCATAATAGCACAAAATAGTTTCTGCTGTTGCTTGCTCCACAATCATCTTGAAGATAGGTTTTTTCCCCCCCATATTAATGTTCCTGTGCTTAAGTTGAGATCTGACCAGTTTCTAGACTAGGCTAAGCAAATGGATTTGTCATAACTCTCATACTGGGTTTTGTTACACAAAAGACTGTCATTAAATTGCGATGGTAGCAGGAAATGGCGTGATCTGTCTCGTTAAGAGTAAAGCTGAGCGTAGCGGTTGTCTGAGGTGGGGCCATTTGCAACTGGAACCGAATCAGGAGGCTTTGGCTGTTCGTGCATCAGCCTTTGCTCCTTGGGCTCACCCACTCTCGGAGGTGTCTTGGCCAAGCCAGCCCTTGGCCAAGGGGGCCAGCAGGATTCATACGTGTTTTCAGTGTGAGCTGACAAAAGCAGTGTATGCTGTGCTACAGTAGCAAAGAGTCTTTCCTGAAGCTGTGACTCCTCTAAGATTTTGTGTGGAAGTATTTTCCTTTTTGGTTTTTTTTTAGGCACTATTGTCAGCATAGGAGATCCCAAGAAAAAATACACCAGATATGAAAAAATCGGGCAGGGGTAAGTGTTCATCCCAACTTTTATTCCTATTGAGTCAGTGGTAAAAGCTGTTCTTTTTCTGATACTGTGGCATAGCCACCACTTCCTGAAGCAGGCAGAAATGTTGGCTGGATTAAGCGGTGATAAACAGACACTGAAGGCTTCACGCAGTGGTGGAAATTTTGAATTGTGTCTTTTAATGCGAAAGCATAGCTCTGACTTCCCTGTGGGTGTATCTAGTCCTCTCCTCTCCCGGTAAGACGCGTTCATCCATTTTGTGATCTATATGACTGCTGACTAGTGTGAGGGCATGTCTGTCACGAGGCTCTCTGTGTGCTAAGCTAACAATACTGCCTTGACTAAGTTACTCTCCTAGTGGCCCTCTGAATCCTTCTGAGAAAAAAAAAAATAAAATAGAAGTTCTAGCTTTTTCAGGTTTCATTATATATATGCTTAACTCCTCCTATATATTTTCTAAATAGGTCTGTGTGTGTTTGTAGGTGGGCTTCCCCTGGGAGAATATGAAAAGTAATAGCTGCTACAGAAAGGGCTGCTCAGCTTATGTGACTGTAGAGAGTCGCACAAGTTCTGAGGGCTTGGACATCCTGCCCTCAGCGTGTCTAAGCCCTGAGGCAGGAGGTGTCAGAAGAGAGGGTGTTTGACGTGGCTCTGTGTGAACCGACTGGTGTTTCTACCACGCCGCTTGCTTTTAAGAGCCTTCTTTTTCATAAACCTCTTGCAACGTCAAACAAAATCGTCACAAACGCGATTTTGTGTTTGCGATTTGTCTGTTCGCGTGCGTGTTTGTTACGCAGAGAGATGCAACTGGCTGTAATGTTTTTCTTCCCAGGGCTTCAGGTACAGTTTTCACAGCTATTGATGTGGCAACAGGGCAAGAGGTAAGATTTCTGTGTTCGTTGCAATGAAAATACTTTTTCTGTAAAAAATGTTCTTCTGTAGGTGGCTGAAATGATTTGACTAGCTTGCTTTCTGTGGCTCCCATCTCTGCTATCACCTCCCAGAAGAATGTTTGTCATAGTAATTTGTAACAGTGTGTGCCTTGTTCTGTAGTAATCAGATGATGAAAGCTAAAAATAGAGTTTTGTCTTTCCATTGTAGAGCAGAGGGAGTGAGGTGTTCCAGAAACGGGTTTTGAAAACAATTTATCCTTCAAGAATTCTGGGCAGTAGAGTCCTGCGTTTTGAGAAATAAAACTTTGTTTAATCTTTGCACACTTCTTCTCCAGTCCCCTCTTGGTAGAGGTGACGAATGTGCCTGTCTGCATGGGAACAGCTTGCCCGGTATGATTCTTGGTTGTAGTTAGAGTGTCTTCTCCACATCCTGCTCCTTGCTTTTACTCCTTGGCATCTCCAAACTCACCTCGTGAAGCTGATGACATTGGCAAGACTCTGCATGCCTGTCATCCAGTGGTCATCTCTGGTTCCCGGGACTAAAATTTTAGGAATTATTTGCTTCTCTTTAAACTCAGATTTCCTTAATTTTCTTTTAAATGTCTGCAAGTAGCCATTCCTTAGGTCACTGTTCTAATTGCCCTTTCAGCAGTAACCACATTTACAGTGCTGTAGTGCAGCACCACATCTTGATAAAATGCCAGCCTTTCAGTGGTTTTAGTATATTCTCTCTTAATTTGCTTTCTACGTACTGCATCGCTTCGTGTCCTCTTTACAGACTGCAGCCTAAATTTTGTACTCCATTTCCTTTCTTCGACCTCCTCCGTGTCTTGTCGGGCAGGTTGGCTAAACGTTGGTTGCTTTCAGTCTCTGCCTTCCCGCATTAAATGGATGCAATACTCTGGCTTCCTCAGTGCTTAATGTCCCAGGATAGAATTGTGTCTGTTCAGTGCTAAGAAGAAAAGGCCAAATCCTTTATTGCTGTTTTCAAATCCCTAACGAGAAGGTATAGAGAATGTGGAGCGAGACTCCTTTTGGAGCTACACAATGACGGTACAAGAGGTAACAGACAAAAATTGCCATAAGGGAAATTCTGGTTAAATATTAGAAATTTTTTTTTTCCCCTCGCTGTCAGGATGATCAAACATGGGATAGGAGCCCAGAGGGGTTGTGGAATATCTGCTCATTGAGATCTCCATTTAAAACTCAGTTGCACAAGATCCTCAGCAACCTGCTCCATGTTGGCTGTACTTTGAGCAAGGGATTGGACCAGATGACCTGCAGAGGTCTCCTCTAATCTTAGTTAATTTGGTGATTCTGGGCCACAAGTTCTCTCTTTTAATGCACTTGGCAATATGATAGTGATTGTGTCTACAGGATTATATTGATTCTCGTGTTTGGTTTCGGACTCACGGGTTTAGGTTATCTTGTAAAACTCTGAACTGCCTCCTCAAAGTGTTGCAGCTAACTTAACTGGAACAATTCTTGCCATTTTAAGTCTGGAATATTTCTCTGGGAAATAAACTAGCCAGGATAAGATAGGCCTTTATCTTCCCTTCTCTGGGATAGTTCATTGGCTTAATTGCTTTGAGAGCAATTCCTTCTGCCTCCCAGCATTCCTTATACCCAAACATGACTCTGGGCGGAAGACAGAAAAACGAATTGCCTTGCCTTGCATTGGAAGGCTTATGCTTCCAGTCACTCTTGGTTGCTGCAAAGTTCTCTGCCGCTTTAGGCCGGTTGAAAAGATATTCATCCAATTTCATATCATCTCCTGAATGTTTCCTTTGCTCTCTAGTCTGGCGTTTGTTACTGTTGTGGATCTTTTCAGCTGCAAGAGGATGATGTTGGCTGTGGGTGCCACTTGTATGCCCATCAAGTTGTATTCTTTTAAGTTGTAGGTTAATAAATAAACAACTTGCCAGCTGCAAGCTGTGCTAAACTCCTTTAATCCGGTTGCAGAATTTCTGCTAACTTTTCACTGTATTACGAATGACCAAAAGGTTTTGATACTTGGGTTTGATTGATGCTGTTCTATTTTGTCCTATTCAGGTTGCTATTAAACAGATCAACCTGCAGAAACAGCCCAAGAAGGAGTTGATTATTAATGAGATCTTGGTAATGAAGGAGCTAAAGAACCCCAACATAGTCAACTTCCTGGACAGGTAAATGCAGACAGCTGGCTGATTCCTTCATCCCTAGAGGTTTCATTAACTTGATATACTCGGATTGCGTATACCTAAGGGTCTCATAAGGAAATCAGACTGTATTTAGACTCTCATCTTAAAAAAAAAAAAAAAAAAAAAAAAAAGTGAATCCATTATAGGGAATGATCTTGATGATTCGTTAAGAAGCTGCCTTCTGTCATGAATGCAGTGCTGCGTGTGGAGCAGTGGTGGCCAAGAACACAGCTGGAACAACGCTTGTGTTGTGCCTGAGATACATAGGGTGTAACCCTGCCTATTTACGTCATGAAAAGTACGCAGCTTTTATTGTCGGCGTTTACATTTCAGGTTACCTTCCAGAGATTAACTTCCTTCACTGTTTGTCTTGAGTGCTTATGAATCATTTCGTTGACTGGCTCATCTCAGATCTCGATCTCTTTGACGGCAAATAGGCGTGCTTTTCATTTTCTGTTTGTAGCTACCTTGTAGGAGATGAATTGTTTGTGGTGATGGAGTATCTGGCTGGAGGCTCGCTAACAGACGTGGTCACAGAAACATGTATGGATGAAGCGCAGATTGCTGCTGTTTGCAGAGAGGTGAGTGCTACGGTTGATGGGTAGAGGAATGATGGTGCGCTCTGTTCCGCTGGGTTTTATGGTACACTTAGGTTAGGACTAATTGCAACAAGCGCTGTTGGAGTCATTGAGTTGCAGAAATCCATATTAAAATTATAGAAAATAACAAAATTGAGTTTACCTCGGAAGATGGGGGGGTTTGCATGTTGTAACATGAGAGCTGTGGGGGTTTTGAGCTGGGTGTTTGGGAATGTTAGGTGATCGTGCAGATAAAGATTTTGGGTTTGGTACCTGGGTTGCCTTGTCCTACTGACAATGTTAACAGAAAGCTGTTAATAACGTAGACTGAATTTCAGGTAAGAGCAATGAAGGAGTTTATCAGCTAGAAAAAAATATCTCTTTTAACTTTGACTAACAAAGAATATTCAAAGGCACAGTAAAGAAAACTGGCTATTCATATGTATTGGTAATGTAGAAAGTAGAGATGTGACCGTATTTTAAAAAAAGAAAAAAGCTTGAAAGTTTCAGAGTGTTTTCCAGAAGGAAGAACGGGAACTGTGTTTGCTTAGAGTGTGAGAGTGGGTCTGATGAAACAGGAGTGCTTTAAGAAACACGTACTAAAATAAAGATGAACTTGATGCAGACTGTCTATCCCTTTCTCATTTTAGTAGTTTTCATAGGGTGTGGAATCTATAGTTCTGTGACAGTCAGGCATTCTTTATGTATTTCTCTGAAAAATAATTCCCCGGAAGATTGTAGTTGGACTAATTTTAAGATTGTGGTAAGATTTCAAATGAAAGAGTTAAAAATAGCTGATGTCACAACTTATCAGTGGTTTCTGCCCTGAGTCAGAGCGCCAGCATCCAGCTCAGGCTTGATTTATTATGGCAGAAGAAATAATTGTATTATCTGCTGTGCAGGAGAAACGTAGGCTTTTAAAAACCCTGTTTAACTACATCAACATGACGTCTGCTTTTGATGATTCACTGAAAGGGAGGGGATGGAAAGCAAACTTGTACATTAACGTGTATGGACAGGTAATGGTTTCCTGAGAAACCAGAGCTGGAAGCAGAGAACCAACTATTTACTGTAACAGTAATTAACTTTTCTGAGGAAAAAGTCTAATATTGAACTATTATTGTACTTCATCAAGACTCTGCTGCCCAGCGTGTTAGATACGCTTTGTTTTGCAAATCAGTGTCGCTTCTAAAGCAAATGAAAACACAAAAAAACTCACTGGGGATCACATCCGTGCCAAGTTGCAAATGGTAAATGTTCTGCTTATATTAAAAGAGAAGAATCTTACAATTTTTTTGGCCTTTTATTCTCAAATAGCAAAAGTGAATTTCCTTGTGTTTTTAGGCAGAAACTTCCTGTGAAAGGTTTTAATCTGAAAGTAATGCAAAACCAGTATTAGTGGCTCCATTATGAAGACGGTTTGCAGCCTTCACTGAGGAGAATTTGCGTGTCTGTTGAGGGTGAAGTCTCACCGATTCCTCTTGGCGAGACTTCAGGCTACAGAGCTCTCACTTAGTCCTTTATGGTTCCTCTGTAGTATTTGTGGGAGGCACCAAAATTAACATCTGGCATTTTTGAGAGCATCTTGGGTGATGACTGGATGATGAGGAGTTTAATTTAAGGGTTTGTTAAGATAGCAGAGAAACTCCAGAGTTAAATGATGTTTGACCTCATGAGATCCGGAGAGTGTTTTTTAGCACAAGAGCTTCCTCTGCTGGTTATTCTAAATAATACCTGTTATATTTTTGCACTTGGCACTGGCTGAGGCTGCAAGCATTGCCTTTGAATTTGTGTTCACATATACAAATTGCGTTTCTGTATGCTGAGTATTATTTTTTTCCCCCTCCCACCCAGTGTTTGCAAGCGCTTGAGTTCCTCCACGCCAACCAGGTCATCCACAGAGACATTAAGAGTGACAACGTGCTGTTAGGAATGGATGGATCAGTTAAACTAAGTGAGTACAGACAATTGTTTCAAGGTTCTGCTTTCCCTTTCCCAGTCAACTTTGATTCGGAGAGTGTAAATCCGTAGAAGGAGAGTTGGCAGGGAAATCTGAGGTGAATTTTTATTGACTCTGAGTAACAGAAATTCATTCTGCATTATAAAACGTATAACTCGCAGGTAGCAGGTATGGAAATTCTGAGGGCCCTAAGACTAAGGTTGTGAACGTGTTAGGCCGGAAGGTTGTTGAAGGAAACCTATTGCCGCACGAATGCCTTGGTAAATATGAAGCAACTGGCACCATGCAGTGAAGCAAAGATGCGAATGATTGCAAGAGAAAAGTTGCAGCTGCCTTGTTAATCTCTTCAGGTTGTCATGACTTGCTTTTAATGTTTTGCCCTTTTCATTAGAAGGCCACTAACAAGAACATTGTACATTATTAACCACTGACATTGCAGTCTAGTCTTACGCTGCGCCGGTACTGGGTCTCCTTTTCTTGGACTGGAAGTGTAATAGACTTTCATTAATAATGACAAAAGAAACTACTTGCTTTTCAGGTAACTGTTATGCGTGCATGGACTTGTGTACAGACAGTCCGTTTCTTGTGTGTGTAAAGGGGTGTGTCAATAAAAAAAAAAAGTGAAACCACATGAAGAAGCTGTCAGGACTGTTGAGAGAAAGGTGCATTATCTGCTGCCTTGGTGTGTAGGAATGCGCAAAGCGTAAAGTGACCAAAGAGTTATGGGATGGTGTTTTTACAGTCAGGTAGGAATTTGAAATGCCGTGGAAATGTATGTTAGCAATACGCCTTGCTCTAGATGGTTTGCAGTCTCATACTGGTTATGAGATGGAGTGTGAAAAGAGATTATGAGCAACCTGGTTTGCTTACCAGCACTGTGGAGCGCACTGCTTGCTTGCATAGGAGGTTTTTAAAAAAAAAAAAAAAGGGGTTGATGTGTTTGTGCGCAAAGTGTGTGGATTCGGAGGCTGAAGGTAAGCGAATGGTTACAGCAGAGGGTGTGCCTGGGAAGACTTAGCTAGAGAAGGCTCAAAAACGTAAGAGCTGGTGAAGCAAAGCTTGAGTGGCAAAGGACAGGGTTAGCAGCCTGTGTGAAGAAGCCTTGGCCCCAGGAGATTGGATGAAGAGGAGGAGGAAGGAGAGACAGGAGAAAACGGGCGCTAGCTGTAAAAACGCCCTATGTGAAGGGGAGATGATGTAATCAGCATTGAGACTCGCCCTTCTTTCGCTGTGTCATTTTTAGAGCTTCTAGAAGTTGCTTAGGCTGGAGGGTGGAAGAAGTTGCACCTCCTTTTCAAGCTCTTGCCCT
This sequence comes from Chionis minor, assembly GCA_013398295.1. Taxonomy (NCBI): domain Eukaryota; kingdom Metazoa; phylum Chordata; class Aves; order Charadriiformes; family Chionidae; genus Chionis; species Chionis minor. The sequence continues at coordinate 293,109 of VZSF01007655.1, read as the reverse complement.
TCTCTGGGGGACCGTGGGCTCTGGGAGACTGGTGACAGACAAAGTAAGAGATACCAGTCTGCCTGTCACCGCTACATATGCTCCTGATTGGTGACACTGGGTTCTACGTCTTGCCTGTCTTTTCTCTCCTCACCAGCGGCACAGTGGGGAAGACCTTGTTGGTAGGTCAGGAGACATACGCTGCTCTGGTGTGTTAATTGAAATGAGCTTTGCTTTGCTTTGAGTATGACACCCTGGGAAAGGCCAAAAAGTGCTGGCGAGGAACTCGGTGGCTGCTATAGGTTTGACTTTTTATTTTTTTCCCCCCTTCTTTTTCATTTTTTTCTCTTTTCCAGGCAGCACCTTCACACTTGGGGTGGGGGTAGTTCTTTGTTAAATTGTCCTTGGTACCATTTAGCATTTTCATGACTGTGCCTCTTTTGTCAGCCCTGCATGGTGTAACACCTTCAAAACTGACTCGAAATTTTACGTTCTCTCTCTTTCTCTCTTTCTCTCTTTCTCTCTCAAACTTAGTGTCAATGATAAGGTAATATCTGTCTCCTGCCTTAACTGTGTTCTTATTGATGCTTTACATGCCTGGGAAATGGGAGTGCTGCAGCTGGATAAAGTAACATGATGGAACATGCATTGCTGCTGCACCTGAAGGCTATAGGAATAGGTGACTTTTCTTGTTTTCTTGAGTGTGGTTGTTCTCTTCGGTAGTTCCCTTGTGGAAAGGTTTGTTTGTCCAGGTTCCTTCTGCGGAGTGGGGTAGCACTTCACTTATCTGAAGCCTTATTTCCGTGTCTCTGTCAGCTGTAGTACGTGCATTTGATGGGCAAATTGCTGTGAAACGTTGAACTCAGTAGCTGCACAAATTAAATCTGTTTAGCAGGGCAGAAGCCGTGGTTTGTGGATTTGTGTTTTCTAGATGAGGCTGGATAAAATGCCACGCACGGAATGCTTGCCTTCTGTGTTCTGCTCGATTACTTCTTTTTTTTTTTTGCTGTTACCAGTCTAGGAATCTTGAAGATGGAGCAAAATACGCTTCTTTTACAGGGTAATACTTGTGTTGCTTTTCCAGAGGGTGAAAAGCCTTATCTTCATTCCACGGAAATCTGCCCTGCTTAAACACCTTCATGCTTTGTATCTATCTTGCACGTTGGATTTTGTATTACGGTGAATATAGTGGGGGGAAGAAAAAAGGAGACATCCCCGAGTCCCTGAAGTGTGGTGGAGTAAAATATCTGTGTAGTAATAGAGAAGTCTTGTAGGAAGCCCAGTTCCTTTGGGGTTCGCTAATTTTAACTTTTTGAAATTCTGTTATCCTACAGCCGACTTTGGTTTCTGTGCTCAGATCACCCCAGAGCAGAGCAAGCGCAGCACTATGGTTGGAACTCCTTACTGGATGGCTCCTGAAGTGGTCACACGGAAAGCCTACGGCCCGAAAGTGGATATCTGGTCTCTGGGCATCATGGCTATTGAGATGGTGGAAGGAGAACCCCCGTACCTCAACGAAAACCCCCTGAGGGTAAGAAGCCCAGACATGACTAGAACGGTTTGCGGGTGTTTACCCACATGAATGTTTTCAGTAATTGTTTATTGATAGTACCTACATTAAAAAGAAAAGGAAATGAAAAAACCAACAAGCTTCAGCAGTGGAAGAAAAGGCCTCCAAAAGGAAGATGGCCTGTCTGTGAATTTGCCATCAGCCCTACCCTGAATTTTTCTGTTTCGAAAACAATTACCTGCTTGTAACTAAAACATTGAACTTTGAATGTAGTCTTCTGCACTAGTTTAGGGAAAGTAAATCCATTAGCTTATGAAAAATGCTGCTTGTGTCAGAATGTGATATTTTCTTTGCCAAGGGAAGTATCTGTTGCCGAAAGATTTTGCATGTTATTTTGCTACTAGCAAGAATAGGTTCTGTAGAATTGTGGCATTCTTAGTTTTTCATCTCATCAGGGAGAGAAGTAGGGCTGCAGAGCTCTTTCTTATCTAGACTAAGGGATTGCTGCTGGGCGGGTCAGTTTGGCATCTTTTAAAGATTTGGCTTGGTTATACGATATTCCTCATTTTCCAGGCTTTATATTTGATAGCAACTAATGGCACACCAGAGCTGCAGAACCCCGAGAAACTCTCCCCGATATTCCGGGATTTCTTGAACCGATGTTTGGAGATGGATGTGGAGAAAAGAGGGTCAGCCAAAGAATTGCTACAGGTGAGAATCTGCTTCTTCTCTCGGGCTGAGATACAGAAGCCACGCATAAGGTCGGTCTGCGATAAACCGCAGCGTAGATTGGCGCGCTCTTTTTGGGGTTTTCTGCTGAGGACTCTAGAGGACAGCAGTTATATACTCTGAAGTCTTTCCATCGGTAATCTGCGCCTTCATTCTGCCACTGATAAAGCATCCATTTAGGAGCATACTGCAATGGAGCCATTGAAGTGAGCAGAATGGCAGAATGGCATTGAGAGAAGATAGGAGAGCAGGAAACCTTTGTGGTGAATTACTGGAAAAGGAAAGGCTTAGGCTCTTTTGAGGCGTGGAGGAACAATTATCGGGTGCTCTGGATCTGTCCCTTCAGGAGCTGGGCATTGATAGCATTTGCATTGCTTTTCATACGGCAGAATGAAAAGGGCTGGGTATATGTATGGCTTTTACGGACTGTTTAAACACTAATCTACTGTTGTTTCTCTCTTCCTGGCAGCATCCCTTCTTGAAACTGGCTAAACCTCTGTCTAGCTTGACGCCACTGATCTTTGCAGCCAAAGAAGCAATGAAGAGTAACCGCTAACATTACTGCCACAGCCTTCATCCTTTTTTTTGTTTGTTTGTATTTTACAAATCTTTATAATATATGAAATTGTTACACTTCTCGGGGTGGGAGGGGGGTGGGGAGGGAAGGGAAGGGATTTTATGGGGGGGATAACGTCTGCAAAAGGGAAGAAACTCTCATCCAGAAGACACCCAAAACAAATGGCGGTGACTCTAGCGATCCCTGTCTGGGGTCCAGAAGGAATTGAGGACTGGATTACTGGCCTGTTTTTTTATTTTTATTTTTTGCAGACAGCTCAGAAACGCCACTTACTGTGCCTGGGGTTTTAAGGATTTTTAACGACTTCGCCGTCACAGCTCCCATTCGTTGTGCCCTTCTGGGTACTTTCAATACTTGAATGACAGATTCAAGCTTTCAGAGAGCAGTACTAATTTTACCTGCTGATCTCTTTCACTCTCCTCTTCCTCCCCTCTACCTGTTTAATTTAAACTACGCTAGTAAGCTCTCATACGACTAGATTCACGGCAAGTGTGACAAATGTGAAGGTACATCTTGCCCCTCATTTCTTTTATGGATTAGCTGTAACTGTGCTGTAGAATTGACAGCGTGGCTACTTAAGAAATCATAACGTATTGAGATGTGTTTTGCTTTTTAAGATGGATATGGAGAGAGAGGGGGAAGAGAAGTATTCAGCTGTTTCTCATATGCCTGTGCTCTGTGGACTTTTAATCAAAGATGTGGCCTCTTTGTAGAAACTTAGTGATCGGTCAAGTCTTTGGATGTTGGTTTATGGATATGTAGGTAGGGGTCGGATACTTTATTTATGATCAAATGATCAGCTATAGTCAGGGCAAGAAAAAAAAATTCCAGCTGTCTTCCTGTCTGCTCTTTTTTTCCCATTAGACTTGCTGGCCAGAAGCTTAAGGGATAATGTGCTTGGTGCGCTGAGTGGTTCAAAAACATGTATTGTATCTGTGCTCTGACTTGGGCTTTGGAAGTTATGCTGGTGCCTTTGACTTTTTTATTTTACATTTCCCTTCTTTGTATCAAATACGTTTTTGTATATGTTGTAATTTTTTTCCCCCAAGCAAATAATGCATCAACCTATGGAGTTGTCAGAGTTTAAGTATTAGAGCTATTTTTTCCGGTTTTGTTATGTGCTCCGTTTGTACTAATGAAATCAGAAGAACAAATAATCAGATCTGAGGACACTGAAGATACAGGATTTTTTAAAAATATGATTCAAACCGAAAATCATGAACACCTGGAAACGCCAAAGCGCTGTGCTGAGAAGACGAAAGCTGAGAGCGGAGAACAGTGCCCTCAGACATCCGTGGGGCTTATTTGACTGGCTGGTTCGAGGCTGAGGAGCTGCGAGGAGTCACACCGATCCCTTCTCACTAAAGACATTGTACCAGCTGGAATGGCTGAAGTCAAACGTGCAGCGCAAGAAAAAGTGCCTCCTTCGGAAGGACAGCCAGCAACTTGAGCAGTTGAGTTCTTGGGGTGTTACCAGGGGGAAGTGTAGAAGAGCCTGTGCCCTGGCTTCTTCTAGTGCTACAGTCTCTGCATTTCAATTTCCCCAGCAGTTTAACGAAGAGCCAACTGTAGTTAATAATGTGCCAAACAATTCTCTGAAAGAATAACCAGTAGTTTAGTGGGATTTTATTGCATTCCCAGAGGGGGCAGGACCTGGGATGGGGTAGGGTTATGGCTGGGTATGGACAGAGGACCCTGAATAAAAATTTTTTGCACACTTTTACAAACGTTGCTGGCAGAAGATAGAAGTCATTTTCAGATGATTTTGGTGTTTGTGTAGCGATAGAGGTAACTATGTTTTGGGAACAGGTAGGCAAGGTGTGACAAAACCCGGCTTCCAGCTGAGAGCGGCCAGCCAAGACAGCGGAGGCTATTTTTGTGTTGATGATGGAGGGGGAGTGGGGCCAGGGTCTCGCAGCGTTCCGTGGTGGCTTCCTAACCTCTAGGAAATGGCATGGTACCAGCAAGATGCCTCGTCGTGCAGGGCACTGCGGCGGTGTGGGTCGGCTTGCATTTTGCTCTTGCGTGGTAGGAACAATTTCTGTTGGGTAAATTACATCAGCTGCTCCATCAAAGGAATAAATCCCTCTAGCTGTAAGAGGAAGAATAATTACGGTTTTAAATTCGAGGAAGTGTCTCATTCCAGGCAAGTAAATCTAGATGTGTTTCCCCGGCAAAATGTATTACGAGCCGTGGAGGCTGTGAACACTGTAATAGCGATGTCCTGGTTTGAGCGCGTCTGGCTCCCTGATGAAATGAAGTAGCGAAGAGGCTTGGCTGAGGAGAGAAAACCAAACCTTGTTGTACCAGTGATTCCCTCTTTGTCCATTGCTGGCAGTGGACTTTGTGAAACTCCTTGTGCCAGAGTTAAACTGGGAGCTTGTCTTTTTTATTTTTTTCCTTTTTTCTTTTTTTTTTTTGATGGCACAATCTAGACAGCAAGATAACTTGCAGTAAATGTAGGGTTTTTTTAAAATAGAAAACCAAGAAATCATAAATAATTTTAAGTTATTAGTTCACTTTTATCGATGAATGAGAATGGTTTAAAACGTGTTACAAAGTTTGTCCAATTTAGTCTACTTAGGAGATGATTTCCAAACTTTCAGCTGTCACAGCACACAGAACTTGGCCCAATCCAGAAGTTACCAAAACCACATCTTGGCACTCGCTGTGTGACCTGGAACGGTGTTTAGCTCTGAAGTCGAGCAGCGTCCACACATGCCCCCTTCCCCACGCGGTGGTTTTATTGTTGAGTGCTGAGGTTTCTCCCTCCCCACGGCCAGAAACGGGGGCCAGAGGTGGAGCTGGCAGAGGAGGAGGAGAGCCAGGAGAAGGTTGCCGTGCTGTGCTTTTGTGTCGTGGTGGCTCAGGCGTTGCTTTTCTGACGACGGCAGCTGGATGTGTCTACAAGATTAAAAAATGCTAGCTGTGATTTATTTTCCTCCCCCCGCTAAAGGGAGCAGGTTGGTGTCCTTCAGCTTGGCTCTGCTGCGTCACTAGGGCAGCCAGCGACCGGCCGGAGTTTGAGATGATGATGATGCTAAGGGAAGGATTGCATCTGGAAGCACTGGGATTTGCTCTCTTTTGGGTGCCAGCATAAGATCCTGAGTTAGATTCTCATCAAATGTGCACGTGATGCATACGAAGTGGAACAGCCAGTGGCGCGGTTAGGTGGGTGCACGGAGCTGGGCAGCGTATGGCTCGAGTTGCAAGTGTGCAGGGAATGTGTAACTCCTGGGATTTTCTTGGTATCATAGAATAACCCAAACTTTTCATTAAGAGCAATCGTGGTGCTGGGAAAATGCACTTTGACCTGCCTTAGGTGTTAACGAGACTAATTGTTGCTTCCCCCCCCCCAGCTCTCTGGAGGAGGGAGGTGCAAAAGTCGTGGCTAGAGCAGATGGAAGAGGCTGGGTCCCTTTGGCAGAGGGGATGGTGGGTGGGCTGGGGGGCGAGCAAGGAGGTCCTCCGGGGGCTCTCCAACTAGAGTTGAATAAACAAACATCTCAGGTTCGCTTTTCCCTCTGTTCCTCACGCTGTCAATGGAAATGGAAGTAGGTGCAAGCTTTCTTTTTTTATTTTTTTAACTGTCTTCAGATTTTAATGTTGCCTTTTGTGTAATTTAATCCCATTATGTTATTTAATTGTTACTGCAATATTAACTACTGTATTTGTTGACTTTGTTTAATAACTGTTCTTTCAGGGCTACAAATAAACTTTTAAAAAACATTTGGGTTCCCCCCCCCCCTTCCCCATCATGAGTTTATAGCTTCGAAGACAAGAGTAGCCAAAAAGAGAGTCCATGTTTAGATGTCGTAATGAGATTACCAGAATGTATTTGTAATTAAGCTTCTTACAAATGCTCTAATTATGATGGATATAATTTTATGCGATACTAGCCTGTCCTGTTTCTTTTAAAATTTGATTACTCATCAGTATCTCTACCAACCCCCTGCTAACTGCCAGCTCTCCTTGCCGCCACGCGCTGCCGGCAGATGGTTACGCCTCCCACAAAATGCTCCACATCACTGCCGGGAGGAGAGCAGCTCTGAAACACCCTTTTCACCCACCGGGGAAGAGAGATCCTTTGCTCCTCTTGTGAAGGGAGCAAAGACAAGACCGGCCCAGTTCGTTACAGTCGCGTCTCCCACCGCTCGTTTGCTGCAAGGTAGCCTTTTGGTAGTGACTAGGGTAGGACTGATGGGCCAGTAAACTGCGATCGTGGCAATATGACGATGTTCCCAGTAACTGTTCTGAACGAGACTGCTTTATTTTGCACCGTGAATATCATCCAGCATCCTGCATATAAACATTATAGCACAGGAGACGTGGGGAATGAGCTGTCCCAGTGCCTGCTTGGAAGACGCTGCTCGTTGTGCGCCGTCCCCGCTAACCAGCGTTTGAGCCGAACGGGGCCAGGACACATTGGGTGTCAACGGCTCGCCGAGGACTCGGGGTGAGATCGATGGTGCCTGTGGGTAGGCTATGGAGACTCGCTCGTGTTTTTCATCGAAATGACAAAAACGCTGTCGCGCGTTGGCGTGGCAGCCTAGCTAAAGAAAGAGCCACCTAAATGAATTTGCTTTGGGGTTGAGAGCGGTTCGGTTGAAAGCCAGATGAAGTTTCTGTCTCGGTTGTGAATGTGGAGGACTCGTCGTGGCGTGTGTTTCCCATCTGTTGCTGGGAAATTGCCTCTTCCCCGTTCTTGCGTGTTGTACAAGCTTTGCTCATACCACTGACAAAGGGAAATGAAGAAACCACTCGTCTCTGGAAGCCTTTTCAACCAGACGTGAGAATGTTGTTTTGCACAAAGCACTGTCTCTTCAGGTTAATTAATTTGTTGTAGTATCTTTGTCTTTATATATAATTGACCATTTATGCATTTAAACTGATGTTCTCTAACTCTGCTTTTAAGTGATTTGGCATTTAATTCATGGGGGGGAAAGGGAGAAGGTGCTTGGTGGAACTCGCTGGTTATCTGGCGATTGGTACTTGTGCTGCTTGAAGGGTTTGCCTGAATGTGGTTTGCACAAGTCAAAAGTTGCTTCATGAATCTTATTAAGTCTTGCGTGAACTTGCTCGTCCCTTGTATATACTTGGCCTAGACTAAAACCAAGNTCAAAACATTGGTTTTCAAGACAGTAAAATTAGGGGTAACAACTTCTCCCTTCCAGGGCTGCTCTTCGGTTGCAGGGGGTTTACTGCGAAGTGTAGCACGGTTATTCAGGCGGCACCAGCAACAAACTGGTTAAAAACAGAATGGCTGAAAATTGAGGATCTTCCTTTCTAATTAGTGTTTCGCAGTGGTGCCCGAAGAAAAGTGTTGGGCTTCGGCACAATTTATGTGGCTTGTGTGCGAGCACAGCAGTTGCCTGCAAATGCCTGCTCCCAGGGATTCATACAGCTGTGTGTTTTCCTATTTTTATAAGTTGCATTCTGCTCTGAAGATTGTTTTCAATAAAAATAGCCATCCTCAGTCATGTGAGAAAGGTATGTAGAACTGCTGAGCTCAGCTAAATTCTTGATGTTGCTCTCCAGATATGTGGAGGAAGCAGGTTCTTCCAAGACCTTTTTTCCCTACTTTGAACTTCAGCCTAAGGAAGGATTTTTTAAATTTTTTTTATTCCTCTTGAGGGGGTGGAAAATACCAACAAGTGAGAACAGTGACTTTCTGACTGTAATTTCTCCACATGCGGTCTGTTCCGAGGGAGGAGGGCAGTGCTGATGCAGCTTCTCCTGCTGTCCTTCCCTCTTGCCATGGTGATGCTGCTTTTTCCCCTTCCTTTCCGGCAGCCAGTGTCTGCAGGGGGAATATCTTCCAGCACATGGTAACTTCATCTCAAACCCCATTTACCTGTTGATCTGATTATTTGAAACAGCCTGGAGGGACTGATGGTCTCCTTTTCTCTCCTTTTCTCTCCTTTTCTCTCCTTTTCTCTCCTTTTCTCTCCTTTTCTCTCCTTTTCTCTCCTTTTCTCTCCTTTTCTCTCCTTTTCTCTCCTTTTTTTCCCACTGGGAAGTTAATGATTACTCCTCTTTAGGACACTAAAAGGCCACCAGACTTCTGCTTTGGAGAAGACATATTGAGTCAGTGGAGTGGATGTCTCAGTGCATACACTCAAGATTCTGCTGTTTTCTGAAGGGCTTGTGAGTAACGAATCTGGCTCACTGGAGCTGCAGATCAGTGGAGAAGATGCTGATGGGACTTGGGGCATCTCCACAGGATGCTCTGGAGGAGGAATCTTCCTAGGGACAGATGCCTCCCTTGAATTCAAGGTTTCTAGAGTGCAGGATGGTCCATCTTTGTTATTTTTTCCTCCCAGTAAACGCTTATTCTAAGGATTCGGGTCTTTCCACAAAGCCTGATTAACTCGTGGCTCTCCTTGAGCCCTTTTCATCTGGCTGCCTGTGGGAGGAACCCTGCTCCCAGGTGTCTGCCACCTTGTCGCAGCAGCTGATAATAGGTGGCTGCTCCTGGAAAGCTCTTACCCACCCCCCTGCCCACTAAAACTCTCCTTAAATAACCTCACAACTCCATTCAGCTGTAGCCCTTACCTCTTTGTGGGTGACAATAGCCTGCTGGAGGGGAGTCAGCATGGTTCTGTTCAGCTTTTGTTACCCTTCAGTGGTTTTAGCCAGTGTTTATTTTGCTTAACTGTGGAAATGCCAGCTTGTTGCTATCCCGTGGCTAAAAAATACTCCACTTAAGATACTTGTGTTTTAAGCTGTTGTAGTTCTTGACAGCCCTGAAAGCAAATTTGATTTAGAAAAGACTGCTGTTCCAGCCACAGAAAAACGATTTTCAGTACGGGTAATGGAATTTTTAGACAGTGTCGTTTATGGAAGAGCAGCCCTGTGATGCCATGGGGACTCTTGCAGGGGATTTGCCTTTGCGGTGGCCTGAAGACGTGCTCAGGACAGAGCTTGCAGCGTGCCCCCTTCTGCTGCTGTGTATCTGTCACTGGTGCTATTTAATCCTCTAATTATCCTCATAAACACCTTCCAGGCTCCTCTCTCCAGCCTAAGTGTCCCACAACTGCAGGATGTGCCCTGGGCATAATTACAGGCGACGGATGGGGAAACAGTTTTTAAAAAACCTCCCAACGTTTACTTCCTAAGGGCCAACTCTTAAAACACTTGAGAAGAAGGGGGAAAATCCATTCCTGCGGAAAGGAAGAGATGTTGGGATTTTTCCCCCCAGCTTTACCATGGGTGTCACATGTTTTCCGTATCCCAGCTGTGTTTGGAGGAAGGGACTGAGAATGCGCTTGCTTTTTAGGCATTAGCACGTGGCAACTTTCTCTTGTAAGAGTAGCTCGGAACATTAGTGTAAGGGCCAATGTCTCTGTGCCTTTTTTGGGGGTTTTTTTTGTGTTGATCTGGGTAAACTCTGCTCAATGGCTGAGATGCTTTCCAGAGGGGGAGCTCTGGACGTGCTTTCCAGAGGGGGAGCCCTGGACGTGCTCTCCAGAGGGCACCTGTCAGAAAGCTCTTGCCTGCTCTACCAAAACCCTCTGTTGAAACCAAGGTTCAGACGCTGGTAGGAGGAAAGATTGAGCCATGGTATTGGAAGATCCATGGAGTTCCTCTGTGCAAACTGCCCATCTGTCTCCCGTGTCCCACCAGCCAGCGCTTCTCTTCCAAGGGCTTGGTTTGGGCGGCCATCTCTGGGTCCTTGTAAATTGTTGTTTCCAAAGATGGGAGTCTGAGAAACAAAAAGGTAGGGGAGATGCAAATAAACACTAATTGGATTGCGATGTTAAGTTTTTTTTGGGGTTCTGCAGCCATGAGTAGCTTCGTCTGACCAAAGCCCAAGCTGAATTTTTCACAAGGTCAAAAATACTGATTTTTGGAGTCTTTTAAAGCATGGTTCATCTTCCTTTATTCAGGCAAGGTCGTTTGAGGCAAAAGATACACACTCCTCTTGCCTGCTGGAGAGAGGAGTGGGTTAAAAATGGTAAAATTTTGATACGCTTTGAGGCAGGTCAACCAAAACAGGGCAGTTCTGGTGGGGAGGAGGGGAGGGCTTGGCTGATGGGCTATTGCAGGGTGATCCCTCTCCCTGCTCGGGCTTCCCAAGGTTCCCAAAGCGAGCACCATGTGCTGTGATCACCAGGTACCTTCCCCAAACCGCCCTCAGGTGGGTTCTGGGTGATAGCAAGGAGTGCGGGAATGAAGATGGAGAGCAGTGCAGGAGGAGACGCTGGGGTTGGCCCTGGCCTTCACAGACATCTCCAAAATGTTCTTCCAAAACACCGTGTTTCTTTTCTGCTGCGGCAAGGGCTGTAAGAGAGAGGCTGAGCAGCTCCCGCGCCTTCGGAGCATACGCTCCTGGTTTTCACGGGCTGGTCTGTGTTGCCGCAGCTGGCTTGAGCTGTGTTAAGTGCCTCATCCTGGGCTCAAGCGTGCTTCAAACCTGTGTCTCCTGGCAATTTCTCTTATAAATGACTAGGGAGGGGGAAATAAAATGGCATTAATAAAAGCCATGGGTTCCTTGCACGTGCTGGGGCAGCGAGAGGAGCCTGTGTTACCCGTCTGCGCAAGGGTGCAGGACCAGGCTTTGCCTTGGGCATGGAGTACCCGGCACGGTGCCCCGATGCCCAGCAGCAATTTTGGGGTATGTCCCACGATGGCAGAGCCCACCCTGGGCATGTTTATCCCAGCAGCGTGCTGCCAATGGAGGAGATGTTATTCCTGCTGTAGGGATGGGCAGCGAGAGCTCAGCGTGGTGTAATCGCTGCTGCGGAGCAGGGAGGTGACCCAGAAGACACATAATGAATTGTTTATGCTCTGTTGACCATGAGTTCCCTGATAACGTGATGTTATCCACCCCATCCCACCCTTCCTGCTGTGGGCTGTGCTGTGCTTTCCATCGCACATTCCCTCTAGTCCCACAGACCCCAGCAGTGGGAGCCTGGGGGTCCCCAGTGACCTGGCGGGAGCTGGGGCAGAGGATGCAACCACTGGAGTGAACGCAGCGTATTGTGTCACCTACAATTGCTGTTGACTCCACCGTGTTTTCAAAGGTCCTAACCCAAACGTGTTTAGGTGGTGTGGGTTTCAGAACCCGGGTGATGATGACACCACGGGGTGGTTTTGGTGGAGCTGGGAAAGAGCCTGTCTCTGATACGCGCGTTACCAGCAGGAAGAGATGAATTGTCACTGTCACCCAAATGCCACCTGTGGGCCAATGGCACGAGCAATTAGTGCCATCCACAAGCGAGGCGAGGCCTTACTTAAGGCAAGGAGAGGAAGCAGCAAGCCAGCCGGGCTTTCAAACTGGCCAAGGATGGACTTTGCTGTGGCTTAGGGTGGCTCTGCCCTGGAGAAATGTGAACCCCTTACATGGATTGCTGGCTTTCTGAGAGTCCCCTCACATCCCAGTCTTTGGGATTGGGGCAGTCGGTTGTGTTTTATGGTGACGAGCAGAAACAAAATGAAGGTTTTTCGCTCCTTCTGGAAGACCTGAACGGCTCCGGGGAGCTGCCGCCGGCTCTCAGATATGAACGCTGGGGGTTGGAGCCTCAGCGACCGTGCAGTGGAGATAACGCTGGGACATGCTTGCTGGGACAACTTGTCGGCTGACCCAGCTGCGGGTGAGTCCATCAGCTCCCCAGGGCAGCAGGCATTGCCCCGCAGAGGAGAGGGCAGCACGTGCGGCGTTTCCCAAGCCTGTCGGGCTGCGCCACGTTTGCTTACGTGCGGCTTTATAAAGAGAAGGTGCAGAAGCTTTCTCTGCTCCTTCCAGTCCCTCCCCTCAGCGCAGCCTTCGCTATGGCTGGCCTGAACGTCTCTATTGCTTTTTTTTTCCTGGTTGTCGGGGTGTGCCAGGCGCTCAGGTGGCTTTCCAAGAGGCTTCTGTCTCCTGGAGCTGACGGCTGCCTCACCAGGGAACTTGCTGGTTCGTTACAGTTGTGCACGAGCTGCCTGGAGCTGAGGATGCTGCTGGAGATCGGCCCGTGGGGTGGCGGCTTTGGCCCAGACGTGGTCCTGACTCTGCTCTTCATCCTCTTCGCTGTTCACGGCGCCTCTTTTGATGGAGCATCTGCCAACCCCACCGTCTCTCTCCAGGAGTTCCTGCTCCTCGAGTCCAGCCTCGCCGCAACTGCTGCCAAGCTGCTGGCCCAGGGTGCGGGCATGGGGACGGGCTGGGCTGTCACCAAGCTCTACTGGTCTTGGGAGCTGACGCAATTCCACCTCATCCAGAACCTGATAGCGTCAGAGTGCAGCTCCTCCATCCACACCTCTCTGCACCACGCTGCCTTTGTAGAAGGCACCTGCGCTTTCCTTTTCCACCTCATCCTTCTCAAGTTGCGCCAGAGTCGCCTGATCTACCGGGTCCCTGCGCTGGCAGCGACTGTCACCTTCCTGACCTACGCAGGTGAGCAGTACCTGCGTTTCTTTTTCTGAGTCATTTAGAAAAATACGTAATTTGCAGGGATTTAACGGTCCCCTTTTCATCTTCCAGGACTTGAGAGGCAATGATAACTAAGACATTTGTTTTCTGCTTATTTTGGGGAATTCATTTTGGGGTGAAGGCAGCAGTTTAGGATATCTAGTCACCCATACCCTGTCCCAGGACTGGGAGCACTTCCCTCGCACGTCCTCTAACGCAAGCCCTCGGTCCCACACTGAGCTCTTCTGTTTCCCGCAAAGCTCAGGGCGACGAGGGTGGGATTTCCCCGTGTCCTGTTACCACACAGTCCCAGAGATGCTGCTGCTGGAGCCGGGCAGAGCGGAGATGCTCCTGGCAGGCAGGAGGGGTTGTAGCGAGGTGGGGGTCAATCTCTTCTCCCAAGGAACAAGTGACAGGACAAGAGGAAATGGCCTCAAGTTGTGCCAGAGGAGGTTTCGGTTGGATATTAGGAAAAACTTCTTTACCGAAAGGGTTGTCAAGCATTGGAACAGGCTGCCCAGGGAGGTGGTGGAATCGCCGTCCCTGGAGGTATTTAAAAGACGGGCCGACATGATGCTGAGGGACATGGGTTAGGGGTGGTTTTGGCATAGGTTTCTGGTTGGACTTGATGATCCTGAAGATCTCTTCCAACCCAAGTGATTCTGTGATTCTGTGAGGGGTCACGGGTCTCCTGGTCCAGCTCTTTGTCTGTCTTTCCAAGGATGCAAGCAAGACTGATGGCCGTCCTTCTCTTCCCACACAGCCGGACCATACACAGGGGCCTTCTTCAACCCTGCCCTGGCCACCGTCACCACCTTCCGCTGCTCAGGGAACGGCTTTTGGGACTACGTCCAAGTTTACTGGCTGGGGCCCCTCGCAGGTGAGATCTGCCCGGGAGGTACCAGGGGACAGGGATTGGGATGGGGGGCAACGAACAAAGCAGAAATGCCGGTGAACACAAACCGCTCCTGGAAAAGGGCTGAACTTGCCTCTTGCTAGTGGGAAGCGTCCTTCTCTGTCCCCCATTCCCTCTCACTCGCGTCGTCCCTTAGCTATCCATTTTTAAAATCCAATTTCTACAAGGGACATAGGAAAAACTCTTCCCCGAGGCCAAAATTTGGGGGAGATGAAGCAACGTTAGGGCAGCGATAGGCTGAGCCATGCAATTGGGGTCGTCTGCAGCTCCAGGACGACCATGGGGAGCTGGATACATTCTGCCTTGAACGCAGAGAGCGGGGAAAGGGGGCCGCTGGCGTGGTTTACGGACCTTTTATGTCAAAACAAGCCTTGCTATTGTATTAAGGACACAATGGTTAAATTCTCCTTAAAGTAATACACCAAGGCTCTTTTAGGGACTGTCAGCGGGGACTTCAGTGGTGCTGAGCGACATTTTGGTCACGAGGAAGGTTGTGGGCCTGAAAAGTCACCGCACAGCCGTGGAGATGCTGGATGCAGCACACGGAAGGGGGTCCCGCCTTCTCGTTTCAGGGATGCTCGCTGCCCTCCTGCTGTACCAAGGCAACATCCCACGACTCTTCCAGAAAAACCTCCTTTACAACCAGAAGAGCAAATACAGGATACCCAAGGCAAGGGTGGCAGCGCACGGGGAGGGTGACGAACCGTGTCAGAAGAGGAAAGGGGAGAAGAGCAACTCCAAGCCTCGTGCCTGAGCTGCAGATGGGGGCCAAGGAGCTCCCTGCAGCCCCTCTCCCGGGAGCGGGTTTCCTGGTGCGGAGGAGGATTTTGCTGCTCATCCCGCCCAGCATCCGCCCTGCCCGTTCGGTCCCTACCGCAGGGTGAGATTTATTATTATTTTTTATTTTTTTTAAAACCATCGCAAAGGAATTGGCCAAGCTGGCCTCGCAGGATGTCCGAATCCCTGAGCTCCTTTGGGAATAGCTTTGAAAGTCTCCCTGAAGAGCCCAAAGTGTTTCGAGCCTGCATCGCTAGCTCGGTGGGGGGCGGGGGGGGGAAACCTCACACTTTTGCATAAATTGCTGGTTGCCTCGTGTTGCCAGGAAGCTTGCAGAAAGTCAGGACTATCATGTGGGTAGGCTTGAGCAACTCCCAGGTTATTGCATCGTGCAACGCTTGAAATAATCTGGCTGGGTCTCTTGCAGCCATAAAAAAGCATAAACCGGTAGCTGCCTTGGAAACTTGGGATGGGGAGGAAGCAGGCCTTGATCTTTTGAGCTACTAAACGGATACTGGTCAAAAATTGGTGTTCTTTGAGGTAAACTGAAGGTCCTTGAGTTGCACAAGCTGAACTGAACCTGGCAGTTCTTGGAGAGGGATTAAAAATGCTCCAGGGCAAAGGAGTCCACTGGCCACGGGAGACCCTGCCCCGCTGTGGATGCAGTGCTTAGCCTGGGTTTCGTGTGCTATAAAACGTCAAGAAACGGTGCACCAAGTGTCTGTGGTTAAAAAACGAGACCCAGGCGGCCCGTACGCAGCTAGCGGGGGTGAGCAAATGCATCCCTGGGCTCCTCTCCATGTCTACGTGAAATATTCCTAAAGATAAAATGACGGTGTGTGGAAATAATAATAAAAATAAATGTTGTGATTGGCATTTAGGTGAGTGATGTCATTCCTGGGAGCTCTTTGGGGAGATCAGCTCATCTGATCCCCGAAAATGGGAGAAGCCCTGGAGATGTCCGAACCAACACTGCCCTGCCTGCCGCTTGCCCTGAAAAGGGGGATAATTTCGGTGGGAATACCTGCTAGGTAAATGGGGCTCCCCCCAGGCGATGCTGGGGCACCCCACGGGTGCTGCACCCTGGGGGTCTCTCCATGGGGAAGCGCAGGGGGTGGGGGAATCCCACGTGCAGCAGGGCTGCTCCAGGGTTGGATATGGAGCTGCTGCCCAGAGATCTCCCCTCTCCCTGCTGAAAATGGCCAATTCCTGCGTTTTGCAGCAAATAGTCAATTTTGCAGGATCTCCCTGGGCGGAAAACCCCTGAGCTGAGTATATTCTTGATGCGCTAGAGCTTTTCAGGGCGATTGTGGGGTGCGTGCTCCGGGGCAGGCTGGGGTTGTACAAGTATCCCTGCCCTGGGTCACCTTGGCAGGAGCTCGAGCAGGGAAGATCTGCTCCTGTTTACTGAGTTGCAAACAGCGAGTAAAGAAGCGGTACCCGATTAAAATCTGGAGTGGAAGCGTCAGATGCAGGTTTGGTACCTGGATACGGGGTCACCCCTGCCCTGGGTACCAGCCCTGCTCCTCCCTCCATCCCCACTATGTCCCCTGTGTGTTTTTGGGGGACGACCTTGTCTGTGCTGCCCGTGGGCTGCCCATCTCCCTTGCTCCCAGGTGGGATTACCCTCTGGGGTGAACCGGAGACCGCCCGGAGGCCCAGCTGGACCGCTGCAAACCGTGAGACCACACCACGTCCCAAGAGGAGAAATGAGGGAAAGGACCAATGCAGCGATATGTGGCCACGCCTCAAGGGTGAAACTTTATGGAACAAACAACACCTCAAAGAAAACAAGCAGCAAATGCCCCAAAAAACAGTGCCCCAGCTGGATGCTCAGCGCTGCCTGGTCCCTCGCAGGGAAGGGCAGTTGGGAACACAGTCTGGTTTTCATCCCAGTTAAACTGTGAGCAGGAGGTGGAAACCGAAACCTTTGAGGCTCTGCATGGCTGGCCATGGGAGAGCCTGGGATGCTCCGATCCCCCAGCAATTTTTTGTGAACCTCTATTTTGGTTTGGCTGCAATCGCGCTGAAAATCCCGAGCTGGGGCCTCTGCTTATCCAAACTGATTTGCTGGCTTGGCTTTTGATTTGAGGGTAAGCGTAGGATGTCAAAAGTAAGGTTGACTAAGCGCACCGCAACAACCCATTCGTGTGGTGATTTTTCCCCAGGCAGAGCGTAGAATATTCTGACAGCAGCAACAAGTCCGGGTCAGGATGTCTGGCTGCAGAGATGCTCACCAGACTGCTCTCGGACACCTGGGTGTTTAACTTGCAGTCTGACACCGTAGCGTCGGCATCAGCTCTGGGGTAGGAGCCAATCCTATAAATGCAGCCCATGAGCGCAGCATCCGGAGGCAACGTGTGAAACCACAGAGTCAGGGCAAAAAAAGTCGATTTTTTTTTTTTTTTTAATCCCCCCCAGTACATTTTCGGATGGTTGAGGTCTGTTTCTTGGGCTGCTGGGGAGATTGTCTACTGGGCAGACTGATGTAATTAAGGGGGATGGTGAATATTGTTATTTTTAATTAAGAGGCTGCTTTTCCAGCACGGTAGCGTTAAGGCGTAGCGGAGGAGAGCCGCAGCCGAACAGGCTGACTTGTTCCCAAGCTGTACATCAAGCTCTGCCGCTCTGATTTACAGCCTGGCCCTGCGCCCCACAGTCTCCGGCCGGTGGGAGCACCAGGCGAAGGGCAGCAACGCAGTTCCCAGCTGGAACCGTAGCTTATCTCCCTGCGGCACCCAGCGCCGCGTGGAGGGCTTGGGCTGTCCTCCTGGTTCTCCTCCTCGCTGCTGACATTGATGCTACGCAGTGCAAAGCCCCGCGTCGCCTCCTCCAAGGCTTCGGCTGCCAGACAGGGCTTTTGCCCTCTTTGCTAAGGACCTCCCCTGGAAGCCTCGTGTTGCGCCGAGCCCCTGGGACCCTCCCTTGCGGCCCGTCCTGCTCCGCAGCAACGGCAGCGCGTCGCACCCAAGAGCTTGTGGCACGCTCCTGCACAGACAGAGGTGGCCAGGGGCTCCGGTGGGCAGCGGTGTCCCAGCCTGTTGCCTGCCCCCCTGCGGCAGAAGCAGCCCCCGAGCCCAGGAGGGGAGCGCCTTGCTGTCCTCCGCAAAGGCAGCTGGAGAACGATGCCTGGAGGGGACAAGGAGGCTCAGTTTTGGGTGCCCTCCGGTCCATGCTGCAGGGCACTGCCCTGCTGAGAGGGCTGGGAGGTCTGGGGGGGCTTCTGCGCAAACTGCTTCTTGTAGAGAGCGCTGCTGTACTGCAGCTCCGGGGTCACCAGCCGCCGGCACATGTGCTCTGTCTCCTTGTCCAAACCCTGCTTGAGGTTATAGCCCAAGATCTTGGCGCTGCCGTGCTGCAGTGGCCTCAGGGAAGAGTCCTTGATGTGCTTCGGGGCCACACTGCCCGTCCCTTGCAGGCAGGTCCTCGCCAGCTCTCCCTGCCTCTCCCGAAGTGCCTTAACTTCCCGCTGCATGCGCTCCCTGCCAATATCCCGGTCAATCCTTTCCCAGAAGGTCCTGTTGAAGTGGGTGTAGATTTCCCAGTCCAGCCTGTTCCAGTCCTTTATCTTCTCCACGATGGTGTCCGAGAGAGGCGACTTGGTGCTGCTGTCCCTGATGTTGAGCGGGAAGGAGACGACGCTGTCCAGGTCCCAGCACAGCATCTCCTTCAGCAGCACCATGGACTCATCGAAGTACTCGGAGATGAGAAGCAGGTCGAAGGTCGCCTCGATGGCCTTCAGCATGAGTTGCACCCGCTCAGCTGAGACCTCCCCGTCGGGGTTGAAGCCAAAGTCGAACGTCATGAGGTTCCTGGCGTAGTGGCTGTCACTGTCTGTGGGGTTGTAGTAGTGGTAGGGCTGGCTGAGGAACTCCTCCAGGCTGCGGGCACGGGAGAAAGCTGACGTGCCCTTGTAGTATGCGAAGGAGGACTCCATGAGCTTCACCGGGTTCCTCAGGATGGAGAAATAGAATGCTGAGCTGGACACCACTTTATGCACCTGTAGAGGAGAAAAAGGAGGTTTTAAAGGTGGGATAGGGAGAAGGGACCTGCTCACTCACACTCCTGTGCTCTGCTTGAAAGCCAGCGTTTCGCTGGCTGGGGTTGGAGATGGTGGGTGCCGGGGAGCAGCAGCATCAAAGGAGCGTTAATGTCAGCTGTGGGGAGTCCCAGAAGAGGTACACGGGGAGAGCAGTGACCAGAGCTCCCCACTACACGCTGCCACGGCTGGGTGGCCTGTCTGGGCTATCTCCTTGCTGTTCCCCAGATCCGCGTGACCTCAAGTGGCATCCAGAAGGATGGAAGCTGGGCACGGCTCACCTGAGCTGATGGGCATAAGGTGTTCTCCTCTTGCAGCTGGTGCCCTCTAGGCCTGTCCAGGGTGCAAGACATCTCCAAAAATGGGATGATAGTTGCTGACTGCTATGGACACTGTCCCCCGGCTTGTCCTAGGTCACAGGACATTGATTCACCAAGCCTGTTTACAGAAGCTCTCAGGAAATGCCCATAACATGCATGGTGCCTGGAGGCATTCCCGATTCTTTAGCTTCATCCCTGAAGAGCTTCATCCCTGAAGAGTTTGCGTGCTCTACAGGTGTCCTGCCTTGCTCACAGAAGTCCCTCTCTCCCTCCCCTGTTCACCCTTCCCAAGGCTTTGCCCGTACCTCCGGCTGCAGGAACCGCATGTGGTGGCAGAGGATGTTGAACCGCTGAGGATTTCTGGGGGAGAAGCCCTGCACGAACTTCGCCAAGAAGTGGCGTGGGTAGAAGAGCTGGTTGCCGCCCCCGATGGGGAAGGCGAAGGTGAGGTTGTGCATCTCGCCGAAGCGGAAGAGGATGTTCATGACGGTGCTGCTCGCGCTCTTGTGGACTTTGAGGAAAACAATATCAGTCTTGGGCTCACACGTGTCCCCTTGAGAGGAGACCCACCTGGCCTGCTGGCCTTCTCCAAGATTCACCCTGTCGCCCTTAGGGGCTTCTGTCCAGCTTGGGAAAAATTCTCTCTCCAGGTCTGTCTTGTAAAAGTCCTCTGTTTGTGGAGGGTGAGCTGAATTTGGCAAGGAGTGTTTAAGCAAGCTGCCCCACTGATGGTGGGGGGAACCCATGGCTCGAGGCTGAGACTGGCTCTGTACCACCACCTGCCTCATTCCTGGTGGTAATGTTCTCCTGTGCTCCTCTGCGCTCATCCTGTTTGCAAAGATGATGAACTTGCTGGTGACAGCAGCAGCATCTCCCAAAGCTGCGGAGATGCTCCCAGGAAGACTTGGAGAAGGACCTTCTCTGGCTGCTTTTCTCAGGCCAGGAAGCTGGGATTTCAGCCTTGTGGATGAAGGATGGGCTTTCACTTTCTTGCTGCTCTCCACAGCCTGCCACGTCCAGTGCTCCTGCTGGCTGCCTGGGCTGCTTTCCAGCGGGGTCTCCCGGCCGAAGTGCAGGTGCATCTGAAGAAGGTCCTGCGCGGTCTCAGTCGAAGTGGGGTCTGGCATGGCCTTCCTCTGCCAGTGCAGGGAATCATCTTCCCACAGCAGGTTGGGGGCCTGAAGGGCATAGCCAAGCCTCTTCTGGCTGTGGTCCATGGTCTGCTGCAGGGCACGCTCCAGCTCGCACCGGCAGCTTCTGTAACAGGGAGGACACGAGACTCAGCTGTAAGTGGGCAGAGGATGGAAGGGGCATGCAAAGAGGGCAGCTCCTCTGCAGCTCAATGAAAAGCCCCCTGCAGACACCCCAAAATGTGTTCCCTCATCTTTCTTGGGGGGAGAGGCGTTGCTGGTGGGTGTAGGACTTGACCGCTGCCCTGGGAGATCTGAGCGGGTGCAAGAAAAGAAGGACAGGTCAGCAGCGATGCGCTAGTGCCCCCGCCCCCCTGCAGCATGGAGGGCTGGTGGAGCACAGCAAAGCAAGAGAAGGCAAGGAGAGAGAAAAATAGGTGGCCGGAGAAGCTGGAGGGAAGCTTGCAGATGACCCCAGACTGGGAGGACGGGGAGGATGCTCAAGGGGTGTAGAGTTTTGAGGCCAGCCAGGACAAAGCCCAGAGCAGCCTCGTTCGTACCCAGAACGGGCTCAGCTCTGGCCAGGGCGTAGGGGTTGGACATGAGAGCCCCAGAGGGGTCCTCTCCCACCTGGATTCTCCTCCCTGCCTAAAAGAGACACTGTTGGGTGGTTTTCGGGAGGACAGCTTTGAGACAACCTCAGTGGTCAGCCAAAGACTGGAGGATGAGGCGCAGGTTTGCAGTCCTGCTTGGGACCCACCTGGGAGGCTGCAGCTTCTCCATGACTTGAAGCGTGACTACAAGGAGGATGAGGAGGCTGAAGAACACCCAGAGCCGACCTGGCTGGCACCTGTATATCGCATTCAACTTCCTGCAAGGAAGAAGACATTTCAGACTGTTAGTAGGTAGAAGAAATGTGTGTGTGAGCCAGAGGGAAAAGAGGCCTCGAGACTTTGTTTAAATTTCTACTTTTATTTTAAAATAAGACCGTGTTTGCGCAGGGGGAAGAGGTGTAGAGGCAGCGGGAACCGACGAACCTCAGAGGCTGCGCCCAAGCAGTGCAGCCTAGTGGAAATTTCCAGCTGGGGCACAAAAATATCGCGCCAAAAGGTAAACAGTGATAACCAAGAGTGCCTTGGCTGCTCAGGGACGCCAGCCTGAGCTCCCACTCCAGCAGCAGGAGCAAGCACTGCTTGCATTTGCCCTGCCCTGCCTGCCCTAGGAATATCGGGAGCCTATCTTTATAAACAGAGACAATAAAAGTCTGTTTTCCCTGCCTTCCCTTCTCTTGATGTCTGCTGTGGGAGGTGAGTGCCACCGGCGCGGGCACCAGCTGTGGCTGCAGATGTGGTGCTACCGTGGGGGCCCCCAGCTGTGCCTCTCCACCTTTTAGTCCGGTCTTCGCCAAGTCTCCAACGGCAGCGTGATTTCAAGTCATCGGCGCTGCACTATTGGGTTTTGGGGTGTGTGGGGGTGTGTGTGTGTGTGTATAGGACATTCAGGCCATGAAAAACGTTGCCATGGGGCTTTTATTGTTTGTAGGGCTTGCTGCAAACCGTGGTGGAGCTTGATCATAGTCTTAGTCTTAATCTCAAGCGGAGCAGTCTGGGGACTAAGCTTCTTGCAAAAAAAGGTTTGCGTTTCCTTTCTGCTGCTTTCCACCCAAGGAACCTATCATTGCCTAACAGGAGATGGTTTGTCCTGAGAATCTAGGTTAAATCCTCTATTGTGGGCCACTTCGTGGGCAGAAGTCCAGCCTGCAAGCCCCAGATGTCTGCTCTCCACCTCTCAGAGGGAGGCAGCAGGCACAGGCTGCTTTGCTGAGCATGAAACGGAGGGACCTAAACACGAAGGATTAAGGAAAGCAGAAATTTGGGCAGTCCTTGCTTGGAAGCCACGCTCTGCCAGCCGGTTTGGTGTTGCCTTCTTCCTTCCACAGATGGTTTTGGACCGACAGAGTGGGTGTGGGACCACACAGACCTGGTTGTCCCAGAGCTTCTCCATCTCCTTGGTGCTTTATCTCCTACTCCGGGCAGTCTTGAGACACGTAGGCGATGTCTTAGCTTGATGAGCTAGCCATGACGCAAACGTGGGCTGTCTGAAGTGGTGACGTGCATCCCACTGGTGCTGGCGAGGAATTTGGGTTTGCTGTTGAAGAACTGGACTTGCGCCAGAAAAATCATTGACTGAGCACTACGGCTAACTGCGGTTCCCTTGTTACGGCACTGCTTCCAGTGGCTGCGCGTCCATTTGGACACTCATGGGCACGGTTCTGCCCTGCTCTCAATAATGTCTCCCACTGAGTTGAAACTCCAAGCTCTTTCTGGGAGAGTTTTAACACCTAAAGTACTTTGGATTGTACAGTCTGGGCAGTCTTTGGTCAGGATGGTGCTGCTGGGGATTCAAAAGACACATGCTTACTAGCACGGGGAACACACGTCGTCGGCAGCAGAACATCCCCAAAACCTGATGGCAACCATGCTCGTTTTCCACTTGAGGACCAGACTGCCAAGCTCGAATGAGAGACGGGCAGCTGGCAAACGTGCACGTGGCTCACTGCCTGGCCACGCAAGCAGCACAAGGAGAGCCTCGTGCTGCCAAACGGGTATGAGAAGCAACACATCAGGAAACTGCCAAATGCTTAAACAGTGCTTAAAATGCCAAGATGTGGCAAAGGGAGAGGGTTGAAGCAGAGATGCGGGGCTGCCCCAGAGCTGCTGCAAGGTAAAGCTCGTTGCAATACCCCAGTGTGGAAGATCATCGGTGGCCAGGGAGACCAAAGAAGGAGAAGGTAGCGAAGGAAGAGTTGCTCCAGGATGAAGCGATGCTCCTGGACAAATCTTGTTGGAGACTTGATCCAACTCTCCGATCGCTCAAGGCATAGCTGATGATGAGTTTGTCTGCCTGGCCAGCCTGAGGAAAGCGGCAAGAAGGGAATGAAGAGTGAACTAACTGGTATTTAGCGATATACCCAAACTCTCTCTTTGTGGAGATCTGCACGAGCAGCCAGTAGCAAAGGCAGAATGATGCAACACTTCCCCGGCAAGGGGTGCTGAGGTAGGCAGCACCCTCTGTTACACTGGTATCTGTGTTTTGTGCAGATATAATTCTGGACAGGCTTCCACAGGGGTCCCTGGTCAGTACCAAATTTTCAGCCTGCAGAGAATCTGTGAAAGATCTGGGTCCTTTTGCTGCCAGTCTGCTGCCTCTTCGAGACAACTGTTGAACAACACAGCATGTTGCTGGCTGCTTGGGTCTGATCAGGCTAGCATAAAGCCAGAGCCCTTCCTCCAGGCTGGCTCTGGTGGGACCCACGTATATCAAGGGGGGTGCGCTGAGAAAGGGGGAGCTGTGGCAGCACCGAAGTTTGCACTGAAGATGCCAAGAAGTTGCACTGAAGGCAGCAACATCAGGATAAAATGGCATACGGAGCGTGAGAAGCCTTCGTCTTGGAGGCTGGAGCAGCTGGACTATTTGTGGCTGGACGAGCCCTCAAAAGGCTCGACTGCTTTCCATGAGTAAATCCTTCACAGTCTTCTCTCAGTGTAACGTGCCAGGATGAGATCATGGGCGTGGGTGTCCTGGGGCAAAGTTAAATACTTGAGATCAAAGCACCAGGAAGATGTCCAAGATCTCCACTCGGAGCTGGCGGGAGTCAGCACTGCTCCGTAGGGTGGGTCAGGGTGCGAGGACAACCTGCAAAGTCTTTGGAAATGCCTCCGGCTGTGGGCAGGCTACAGCTGGAGACCCCCTGAGGATCAGAGCCCCTGTGCTGTCACCTCCAAAAGTGACAAAGCAGGGCGCAAAGACGGGTGCAGCACCCCAAAGATGCCTCTGGCTGCGAGAGCTCAGCAGCGGAGCCAGAGCAATTGGTGGGTTTAATGAAGAAACAATGTCGGTCGTTTATTTGCGAGGGACAATGCCTCGAGCCGTGTCTCACTGCCTGCTCCTGGCAGGGGAGGGGGTGCCCGGGGCACTGCTTGGAAGCAGGCGCTGCTTGATTGCAGCAGCACTGCAGATTCCCTCTCTGTTTTTTTTCCCCCTCTCTGCTTGAAGCAGAGAGGACAACATGCTTCCCTCCGGCCTGTGCGCCTTCCCTGTCCAACACAAAAAGAAATGCACCGGGTGGGCTGGATCTGTGGTCAGCTGGGGCTTGCTGAGCCGTGCGGAGTCTCAGCTGACCTGCGGGTGCTGCGGGAGGTGGCCGAGGCTGGGTTCACCGGGCATATAGGCGGCAGAATATTATCTGATTGATTTGCTGTGGCTAGGTAGGCTCCAGGCAGCGAGCGGCATTGCACGGGGAATTAATGTACACAATATGGACACCAGCGGTAGCCTGGTTCCCCTGAGCAGTGATTGGAGCCGTTTTCTTCACACACATCACAACAAATGAGAGAACGGGGACAACAGTCTGCAGGAGGCTCAGGAGAAGGTAAGGTAGCGCAGCAAGGGCACACCAGCACTGCCTGCCTGCGTCGGTGCCCAACCTGCCCGTGAAAAGGTTTTCTAACCTGGGGGTTGGGAAAGCCCCCAGGGCCCCAGTACCTCAGCTTGGTGCGCAGCAGGGTGTGCGACGCCCCCGGCGCTGCAGGCACGTGGGAAAAGGCTGTCCTACCCCAAAACGCTCTCCCCCAGCAAGAGGGGCTCTGTCACGAAGCCAAGCCTTCTCCGCTCCTCATCCATCCTCTCCAACAGAGAGGCGGTGGAAGAGCACGCCTCACCCTGCCCGTGTTCATGGGTTTGCCGCGTGAAAGGCACGCGCGGAGCCGCGTCTCTGCTCTGTGTCCCCTCTGCAGGTGAGCGTGCGGCGCCAAGGGTGGCAAGCCCTCGCCTGGGATGAAGCAGGAGGGATCAGCACCCTGCTCGCCTCACCGAGGTCTTTGCTGCTCTTCTTCCTTTGCCGCGTTGGACCTTATGGAAGATGCTGTCTTCCTGCCTATCATGCCAGGGAGAAGCGCTGCCCTGGGAGCTTCACTAGAAGAGAGAGTCCCATCAACCCAGACCTCCCTGCATTTGTGCAGAGCAGAAGCGCTCCCGCTGCCCATTCCCACCGTCGCTTCAATTTCCAACCATTTCTCAACACGGAAGGACCGACAGGGACATGACCTCCGGGTAGGACAGAAGCACTGTTTTGCTCAAGGAAATAGTATTTTACTTAATTAACTAGTTAAATAAATAAATCATCCACTTACGTGATCAAGTACCTTCTGATTTTCAGCATGGTGAGCCGGAGCCTTGGCTGGGGAGTGGGTGGTTATCGTCAGACTGGGAGAATGGAAAGCAAACACCCGGAGCCTGGTTTGTGTGCCGGTGGCTCCTCCCCGGGGAGGGGGTGCCCGGGATGGCGAGCCCGCGGCAGACCTTCCCACTGATGCCCTGCTCCCCAGCACCTGCCCCGGGGAGTGACCAGCCCCTGCTCCAGTGAGTGGCACGTTCAGATGGCCACGGCCTCGAGGACCGCTGGCAGCAGGTTGCCTTCCGCAAGCCGCTGCCACGTCATGTAGAGCGGTGGGCCGGCTGTCCGGGCGCTTGTGGACACCGCGGTGGGTGGCCCTGCCACCCATGTTTGCAACCCTGCCTTACTCCTTGGTTTCACCCATGGCTGTTGATGTTCTGCTTTGACCCCTCGTGTCCGCCTGCTTGACTCTTTGTGGCTGATCTTTGTGACCTCTTTTCCTTTCTTGCATCCTGCTTTTACTTCTCAACAAAGCTGAGGACAGAGATGGTTTGGTCACGGGTTTTTAGCTCTTGATGATCCCTATGTTGATACAGTCTTTGGGTCTGTGCTGCTGAGACCCTGTGCAGGCTGGATCATACCTGTGTGGCGTGGAACTAACCCTTTCCAACGCCACCTGGCTCCGTCCAGCCCAGGCTGGGGTTACGCAATCCTTGGCTCCCTCCTTTGCTTCCCCTTGTCGTTCTCGCTGCTCCAGGCACAGTGTTTAGCTCCAGGCATGGCTTACCACATGGATGTTTTGCATCTGCCATCTGGCTGAAGTCCCATGCGGGGATGGTGTTGTGCCAGGATGACCAGCAGCAGCACAGCCCTGCTAGGAAGCCAACTGCTTCCCAGTACCAGTGGGAAAATGGTCACTGGGTCTGCTTCTTGCTGGCTGGTGGACAGTGCAAGACAGCTCAAAGGAGGACTGGGAGGCTGCCCTCCATGATGGAGGTCCACAGCCAGTCCTTTGCTCAGGGTCTCCTCCCTCTTCAGTAGCTTTTCCTCCCCATCCTTCCCCTTTGAGGCTCATCCCAGCATCCTGCACAGCATCAGAAAGACACAGCCATGACTTTGCACGACCAGGGACCCTAAGCCCAGGTAGCGGGACCACGTGCTCCTCGGACTTGGGCACCAGACACCTGGGACAGCAGTGGAGATGGAGGATGTGTGGCAGTGACGTGTGTCATGAGGAACCGGTGGCTCAGGCCGCGCAACACCAGTCCTGCAGGACCGGGCTCCCCACGTGCCTCCTGGCACCAGTGGAGAGGACCCTGGCTGTGTGAGTTTTCGCTTCACCCAACATTCACCCATCCCCATGGGTCTCAGGAAATGCATAGCAGGCAGATAAGTCACTTCCAGCCCAGACCTTGGCTTTCTGGAGGGACAAAAGGGCCAAACTTCCTCCCTCCCCCCTCGCAGGCAGGGAGGCAGCCGTTCCCCTCACCCTGGCACAGGCAGGCGCTGCCTCTCCCCTTCCACCTCATCAAAACCACAAGTTTACTGTGGGGCTGTAGCGTTCTCCACCCATCCTGCGCTCCTGCTATCTACCCAAGCTGGCAGCTTATCAGGGAGTCTGGGGCTGGGTGAGAGCCACGGGTGAGCTCGTTGTTTGCAGGGATCAAACCCCTTTCTGCTGTTGGGGCTGTGGGCTGGTGCTTCTTCCCTCTCCACAGCCATGCCCCATGCAGTCCGAGATGGATAAGCCTGTTTGGGAGGCCATGGTGATGTGGGCTAGGTGGCCGAGAGGTCTGCAAGCATTCCCCAGGCAGGATCCTGGTGGACATCCTATTGCTACAGGGCATGGGGCACCTTTGTCTGGGAGCATCCAGAGGCTCCTCAACATGAGGGTGCCCAGACAGGCTTGATCTTGCTCCTCTTTGGTTGTTTCCTCTTGATCGATTGTCACTTCTGGGATTTGCTGCTGCTCAGCTCACTTGTTTGGCTAAGGGCAAGCCTATTTGTCCACAGGGACCTCATAGGAAGTCCAGTTTTGGTATGTAATCCTGGTCAGAATCTCCTGTATTCCTGGCTGCTGCCTGGAAACCTCTTTCTTGGGCATGACCTGATGTGGCTGTGGAAGAGAAACTCAGAAGGTGGTTGTCTGCTTCTGCTGGGATCTGGTGATGTGAAGCACAGCATACGTGCTCATCTGCCTGCGTGCTTCTTGCGTTGGAGGCCACATCTACAGGACCTCAGGAGCTCTCTTGGGCTGCCTCTACCTTGCAACCGCATCCCAGAGAGGCTGTTTTGCAGCGTGACCTGGACAGGATAGGGCTCCACTTGTGGACCAGTGTCTGAGGGCCTTGGTGGAGACAGCAGTTATCAGAGATTAAACCCAGTGGTGTCTTCTCCTCCACAGATGCCGTAGCAGGGGTCAAGATACAGGCAGGAAAACGTGTCTTTTGCAGCTGCGGCTCTTGAGAAGCAAAAGGTGCCCTTGTAAGAGGGATTGGGCTCTGTCTCTTCTCACCAGCTTGCCAGGTCCTGCTGGGGTGGCCTAACAGGCCCATAACTTTGGTGTAGGTGTGAGGACTGTCCTGGCGGTGCAGAACTGCCCCGCCGCTGAGTATGACCCTCACAGGGTCCCGTACCTCATATGATGGTACGTGCACCCTCCTTGATGGGTGCATGTGTGCTACCTGGGAATGGGCTGATGTCAGCAGAAGGCAGATGAGGAGCCCCAAAGACTCCAGTCCCTTCTGTCCCCCGTCCCTATACTTCCAGCCCTGCTTAAGATGATGAGCAAGGAGACCTCAGCTTGCCTTGAGATAGCCCGGACCTTGCCACCCTCATGCCATGGCTTTCCTGCTTGGCTTGTATGTGGCCTGGAGGGGCTGCTGGTGGGTTTTTCCCAGGGTTGTTGGAGAAGCTGCACCTGCACCTGGAAAGCAGGCACCTCTGGTCCATTCGCAAGCCTGGACCCGAGGTGGAGGTGAAGAGGAATATGTGGGAAAGTGACTGCCTCTCCGCTGAGGAGGAGAGGAGATCTGCCACCCAGATTTCCAGCCTTGGGAGCCGGACCGATTGCCGGAGGTGCAAGGGGTGGTGCAAGGCAGAGGACTGGGGTTTGCAAGGGCTTGAGCCCCACTGTAACATCAAACTGGCTGTTTGCACCTTATTCCTTTTCCTGCTGGGTGGGGATGGCTCCGGCATAAGAATAACACATCAGAAAGCGCGCGTGCGTGGGTTTTTGTTTGGCCTTGCTAAGGGCAGATATGTTTGCCATCAACAACACTCCTTGCTGATCCCCAAGGCGTGAACAGCCGCCTCCAGGCGGGCGGCGCGCGACAGATCTCCTTGCAAAGGCGGCAAGCCAGCAAAGGCTTTCCAGGCAGGAGCAGCAAAGCTTCTGCGAGAGCTGAGACAGCGCTGGGAGAGCGAGGTGCATGAGAAAAGCCACCACCTCTCTCTGGTACACGGTTTTCCTGGTTTTCCTTGGCTAAGGACTGATGTCCTTGTGTGTGTTGGCAAGAAGGAGGCAGCTGTAGCCTGGAGGTGTCTTTGTAGATAGCAGAGCCTGGGGTCCTGGGCCAGATGAGGAAACTGCTTCTGTGGCTTTGCTGATGGAGACCGGGGCAACCCCTGGAGATTTCCGGGGGTGGGAGCGGCTCACAGAGGTTTCCTTAGCAGGGAACGGAGACTGACGGAGCTCCTGCTGGAAATGGCACCTAACTTTTAAAGTCAAAGCAGAACATCTGCAAAATAACTGGAAAGCTTCTTTGCGTCTAAAAGAAGCGGTCAATTCTCCTTAAATTTCCAGTGAAGCCATTAGGTGGAGGGGGAAAACCAGAGCGGTACAGAAAAGACATACCCAGGGTTAAAATTATCCTGGGAAGGGCCAGGAGTAAAAATACTACCCATCTCATGTTAGAGGAGCCTGGAAGACCTCTTGGCAGTGCTGTGATGGTGGAGCAGACCTCCAAAGAAGCCCTGCTGGTGAGAGGGGCTGAGGAACCCTTCCACCAGGGGGGACCAGAGGTAGCACTGGCTGCATCTGGGATGGGAGTCCAGGTGGCAGAGTGTTCTGGCTTAAGGCTGTCGTCCCTTTGCCTCATGCAGGTAGCTAGACTTTCAGGACCTGGAAGGAGTTTGTTCCCACTGGGATAAGTCAGGGAAGGCACATCTGATGTCAGATTGGGACCCATTCCTCACCCAGGATGATCGCAAGGTCCTGTATCCCACTGTCGGTCCTCCCATGTTGCCTGTGCTGCCCAGGCTCCACTGGCCCATCTCTCATCGCACACTCACAGCACCCCATCAGGAAACACCTAAACCCGCCTCTGCTCCTTGGTTCGTGTCCTTAGTCCTAAGGTTTCCCGTTGCCTGGTGCTGCTGCCTCCTCCCACCCTTTCAAGAAATGGCCAGGCTGTGGCTGAGGCCGGGGATCTGCCTTTTACAGGCACAAAAGCACAACCAGAACAGACACATAAAACTGTACCTTTGAGTACAATTCATTGTTGTCCTGACCTCAGCGAGAGAGACGACCACAGCCGAGTCCTGCCTGCTGCCAAGGCTGGCAGGGCTGTCCCTCCTCGCATTGCTTCAGCACTTTTTTCCCTCATTTTTATTTCTTTGTTTTTTTCTTTTTTTCTTTTTTTTCACGTGCTTTGCTTACGTAGAGACTTATCTTCGTTATTTTCTGCTTACACGTGGTCAGTTTGGCCATGTCATATGCACCCTGGCAGCCTGGAGCTTGCTGGATCTCAGAGGGGCTGAGAAGACAAGAGTTTTGCGTGTGCGTCTCCTCAGCAGTGAGTCAGCCCCAGACACAGTGGGGAAACTGGGATCTGGGACTTCCTGATTTCCAGGTCAGCAGTTCTTCCCACAAAACCCCTGCTGGAGAGAAACTTCAGAGAGGGACGGGCTTTCCCACCACATCCAGCAAACCCTGTGTGCAGCTTTTTTGTTTGCTTTTCAGACCAGTTTCCAGACAGACCTATTCATGAAACAAGCCACAATAAGTTTTAGATGGCTTTCTCTGGGGAATCCAGCATGCCGCCTTATCAGCAACCTGCGCATTTACTTTCCGAGTCATTTTGAAATCTATCACACACCAGGCCTCCCCTTCCGCTGCTGGGCAGCCGCTGGTCCATTAACGCCTACCTAAATTGATATTTAGTTAATTCTACACTTTGCAGAGCGAGTGAGCCATGCTGATTTAATGAGTTCCTGTTATCTTCAACATCTCTCCTGTGACACTGAAGTCAGCCTGCTCTGTGGTGACGTGCCCATCGATACCAGCTCCCTCCGAAAGGATCCTCAGGGCCCGCGGGAGCGAATTTGTCTGACGGGGAAGCAGGGAGCAAAGCGTGGAGAAAATCAAGTGTAGGATCAGTGCCATCACGCTGCGGCTGCTGGGCTCTGTGGGACCCCACTGGCACGAGGATCTTGTCCCAGAGGGGAGGAGGTAGAGCCTACACCAGCACCAGGCAGAGCTCCTCTTGGGCGTGAAGGCTGAGGAACAGCTGGATATGCTCAGGTTTAGGCGAGAAGCGCCTCGTTGCTTCTGGCTGAATGCTTTCCAGCTTGCATTGGGACTTTGGCGCTCAGTGTACGCTTACTTGTTCTTTAATCTCAGTCCCCTTATCAGAAGCCTTTGAATAACCAAACACATCTCCACACACCTTGGAACAGACTTTGTGATTTCTTTTCAGTTGGTTTTGTTTCCTTGCCAGAGACCTCCAAGAGATTAGAGTGATCCCTCACTTTGTCTGGAAGCCTCTGAAGCCCGCAGCACTGGTGCTGAAAGACCTGTATATCTTTGGGTGGCTTTGACGTTAGACCAGATCCTTCAGGGCCTTGTAGGATCTAGGATCTTCTGCACAACCCCTGATGGCTGTCCATGTTGTCTTCTCCAAACAAAGATACCAGGTTACACGTTACTGGGCGCTCTTGCTGGGCTGTCTGTAGGTGTCTGGGAGCATCCCAACTGCAAGGTGCCATGGGCTCTCCTCAGGAGAACTGGAGAGAGGCAGCTCTTGTGGGTGAACTGCATGTATTTTAGTTTGCTCCCATTGCTTCCTGTCCTGTCCCTGGGCACCACTGAGAAGAGCCTGGCTCCCTCACCTTCATTCCGTCCCATCAGATGTTTATACATAAATATGAGGTCCCCTGGCATCTATTTTTCTCTGGGCTGAACAGCCCCAGCTCTCTCAGCCTCTCCTCCTCTGAGAAAAAAAGAAAAATTTGTGGCCTTTGGAAGAAGGGGCAGGCCACTCACAAGGACTACAAAGATGCTGTGAGGCTATGTAGGGAGAAAATCAGAGGTGCCAAAGCCCAGCGAGAACTTAACCTGGCTTCTGATGTTAAGGACAATAAAAAAAGTTCCTATAAATACATCAGCAACAAAAGGAGGACTGAGGAGAATCTCCTTCCTTTAGTAGATGGGAGCAGAGACATAGTGACAATGGATGAGGAAAAGCAACAAGCTGTGCGACAAGAGGAAACAGCCTCAAGTGGTGCCCGTAAACTAGGGGAGGTTTAGGATGGATATTAGGAAAAATGACTTCACGGAAAGGGTTGTCAAGCATTGGAACAGGCTGCCCAGGGAAGTGGTGGAGTCGCCATCCCTGGAGGTATTTCCCAGCTGGGCAGATGTGTTGCCAAGGGACATGGTTTGGTGGTGGGTTTGGCAGTGTTGGGTTGATGGTTGAACTTGATGATCTTAAAGGTCCCTTCCAACCTGGGTGATTCTACGATGCTTCAGACCCTTCATCACCTTTGTGGCCCTGCATAGACTGGCTCCAATAAGTGCATCTCTCTCTCTCTTGTTCTGGGGAGCCTGAAGCTGGACCCAGCACTGCACATGTGGCCTCACTATTGCTGAGCAGAGTGAGAAAAGAGGCTGCTGGAGCTCGGGAAGCTGTGTTTGACCTGAGGATGGCCAAAGGCATCTTTAGGGTGCTTCTCCACAGCCAGTAGGAGTCCTCTGCAGCTGCATCCAACCTGGAGGAGTGGAGAGTCCTGCTCCAGCCAGCACCTGGTTCCCACAACGAAATAGTGGAAACAGTTTTCAGGTGAAGCCTGGCTAGAAAAGCCACGTTGACTGATGGAAATCAGGTGGAGCAGGCATTTACAGAGCAAATGTCTTTTGAAACAAATCAGCAGGCAAACAGGGTGGGGACCTCACAGTCTGATGCCGCCTCCTATTTATGGAAAGCATGACAGGGTGCCTGGATAAATGTTGATGCTTCACCTGGCAGAAAAACCCCCAACAAAACCAGACTGGAGTGAAATCTAGGAGAGATTTTATGGTTTCTAGGAAAGCTACAGCATTGACAGGTGAGTACTAAACAATTGCCCCAAAGGTAGAGATGTGCGAGTTACCCTGGCCTCACCTCTCACCGAGGGGTATTCCCAGGGTTACGGAGGGAAGCTGAGGGTCATCATCTGAAGATGATGGCCAAGATGGGCTGCTCTGCTGGGTCT
Source organism: Chionis minor (assembly GCA_013398295.1). Lineage (NCBI taxonomy): Eukaryota > Metazoa > Chordata > Aves > Charadriiformes > Chionidae > Chionis > Chionis minor. The sequence continues at coordinate 260,087 of VZSF01007655.1, read as the reverse complement.
CCAAGGGGATTATTCCTTGCATACTTGCCCTGCTGACCGGGTCATGCCACAACTGGTGTCCTGCCTTCTGTCTCTGCCAACAAGATCAGAAGAAGGGAAAGAGCAATGGTGGAGGTGCATGGAGAGATACTGCGGAGTGTTCCTGTGAGCACCCTGCGAGGAGGGCACCACAGCAGGGCGTGTGCCGTTTGATATTAATTTCACAGCTTTTGTCCCAGATCTCTTAAAACATTGGTTCAGTTCATGCTAGGGATACTTGCAGCCATGATGAAAGGTAATTACTGTGTGGGTCATGGTCAGGTAGTGTTGGAGGGGATGTCCACAGCTCAATCAGATCTTCCCGTCTTCTCTTCATGTCTGGGAGGTGGGACGTGGCAGTTTGCTCTGCTCTCTCCAAGTCCCAGCTGCGCTAAAGCCAGTCCCAGTTCGATAAGAGGAAGGATGCTGAAGTCATGAGTTTGCAGTTGTATTTTCCTGTAGATCATGACAGCAGAGCTGCATCCTCCTCATATACTGAAGGCGTTAGTCCTCGTGTCAGGCTGTGCTGGATTCCTTGGGAATTTGATCATGGAGTCCCATCAGCAAGGAGGTGAACAATAGGACTAGCACTATTGTACTTGAAGGACTTGGAGAAGAAAGAGTGTCCACCAGGGAAAGGGAAAAAGCAGTGGCTGTATGGCTATGTAGAAGGATGAGCTTGAAAACAACTGTCCAGAGATCTGCTAGTTTTGGGAGTGATGGAGGACCTCTGTATGGCAAAGGCAAGGGAAAGATGGAAAACATCAGGAGATGTCCTTGGACACGGCCAGCGCCATTCTGTGCGGTCAGCAATGTGCATGCACTCATATTTTGGCTCTTCTGCAGCAATATCCATGCAGCGGATGCTTATCTGGTTCCTCCGTTCATACCCAACTGCAGCTGTATGCTGCTGGGAGCAGTCAGCTTGCCCTGCACAAGGACCTCAAACTCCGGGAGCTTCCTGAGAGTGTTAAATCTTTGCGTCCCCCAGGGAGGAGAGACTGGCTGGCCTTGATAGCTGTCCCCTCCAAAAACTGCAGTGCCCATGATCGCACCACAGCTCTTCTAGGTGAGGAGGGGATTAAAAAAGTCTGGACTCTTTACTGCTTGTCCCTGCAGGGGTGTTACGGTTTGAGAAAACCCATAACAATTTATTGTCGCTTAGACAATTATTCTCTCACCCGATGACCCCTCCCCACCCAGGAAGGGGAATTGGGAAGAAAATAAGAAAATCCAGGGGTTGAAAGATAAACAGATTTAATAGGACAGAACTAGATAATTAACAGTACTAACACAAAGGAACCCATATTGATCCCGATACCCGAATATACAGTACAAGGATTATACTCAGCCAACTATATCAGTAGGAAGCTGTGCGCTCCCAGCAGTGGACAGTGAATGTCGGACACTGCGAGTGCTACAGCTTCAGGAGGAAGGGAAGGGCTCAGGGATCCGGCACCGGGGCAAGAAGTCCTCTGGATCGCCATCATCAAGGGAGAGCCATCAAGGGGGAGAGCACAAGCAAGCGAGAGAACGCAAGCAGGGGGAGAGAGAGAGCCCCCTCGCAGCAGACTTTCTAGTTTATATTGAACATGCCGTTCATGGTATGAAACAATCCTGTTGGCCAGCTTGGGTCAAGTGCCCAGGTCTCGCTCCTCCTCATCCCTGCACCTGGCGAGCTCGAAAACACCGAGACCTTGAAATCAACACACCATGGCTGGCTATATAGTAAATATCTTCACTAATTCAGACACTAGAGTCTTACACAAATACAGCTTTTCCCAAGAATTAGGAAAGAAATTAGTCCTGTGTCGCTCACACCAGGACAAGGGGTCATCAAAGCAGCGCGGAAATCACAGGTAGCTGCCCAGAGAACAGGCACAATAAAATATTTCCTGACCAGAGCTACTTTTTAGGAAAAAAAAGCCCCAGAGATTTGCCTTTTCTATCCTCAATCACAATGGGAGAATCTGTTGACATGTCAGAAATGTTTTGAAGGCCAGGACAATAATTCGCAGGCCTTGGAAGCCTGCAAAGGAGCTGGAGAAGGTCACAGGAAGCCTCACTTCACCCCTCTGCTTTTCCGCCAGCACATGCTGGTCTGCTCTGGCCTGACTCCTTTACCATCAACCTCTTCAGCTCAGGGAAGGACTTTTGAAGTCAAATCCCCACAGGTAGGGGTCTGCCGCTTCTCCCTTTGGCCAGAAGGACCCTGGACCTGAAAAGCTTTCCTGTGAGGAGAGTTGCTCCTTCTGGAGACCCGGTGTCTGCTAACGGATCTATTTATTTATACATTTATTTCTTTTTGCCGCTTTTTTGTGTGATGGTGCTTCGTGGCTCAAGGTGTAAACGGGGAGCATTTGCTTCAAGCAGGAGGTGTAGGTTGGGCTCCTGCTGGGGCTCCTGAGCTCTCTGCTTGGTTCTGTCGCAGTTCAGCCAGTGTTGAGGCTGTGGATAAACCACATTCCCATCACTTCTCGCCTTCATGACAGTGTTGACACAAAAGGTATCAAGGGCTTTTACATTGGCTGAGTCACTGTTGTCTTCTCCAAGACCAACAAAGCCCCACTGTACAACACTGCCTGTGGTTTATGCTTGATTAGCATAGACAACCACAATAATTAACCTAGTTTGGATGTCAGTGCCCTCTGAGACACTGTGGGTTCATCGAGGAGCGATGAGGCGAGTCGCGGAAAGAGTGCGAACCGTCACCCTCTGCCGAGCTGAAGCAGGGACATCTGCCTGCAAGCTCCCGCAGGCGCTGAAGCCGAGATGGCGGCACACAATGTGGCATTGTGATCCCGCTAAGGCCAGGGTCAGGGTGGGAGGGAGGTCGTGGCGCTGCTGGTGGGGAGCTGTGCCTCGTGCAGAGCCAGCTCCGGCCATTGTGTTTGAGCAAGGGCTGTGCAAACAGCGCTACGTGCCGGGACAAGGCGGCCGTTGCCATTTCTTGTTGGCAGTGGTGGGCCGGAGGTTCAGAGGGACAGATTTGGGTCCAGAGTCTATGTGTGAGGAGAGCTGTGACTCATCAGAGAGACGATAGGGTCCGGGGACTAAGAGCGCTGTGCTGTGGTCTCAAGAGACCAGGGTGGGTGCTCTGTGTAGACCTGTGGGGCAGGAGGAGAAGAGAAGATTGAGGTGGATGCAGCAGCCCTGGGGATGTGGTGAGGAAGAGGAGCACAATCAGCTCGTTTCCTTCCTGCACACTTGAGCACAGGCACTTGGCTCCTGCACCCTCTTCTCAGCTGCCTTCAGTCCTTCTTCCTGCCCTGATGTCTCTGATGTCCTTTCTCATCTTGCTCCTGGGCCTGGAGAGTTTCCTGTGGGGTCTGAGGGCACATTTGTCCCAGAGGGACCAAGTGCACCATCCCTGCGCAAACATAGTTCTGCAGAAATCCAAGGGGCTGAAGAAGGTGGGGATGGAGTCCTTTGTGTGCTGTGGGTTTGGACATGGCTGTTTTACCAAGTCCCATTGGTGGACTCTCCTGCATCCAGCAGAGCAAGGGCACTCCTGGTTGCACCTCTGAAGACTGATGGTGGTTGCTCAATGAGGAGAATGGGGTGCACCATGGCTGCATGTGAAGGTACAGCCCCCGACACACCACAGATGCATAGGTGGTCCAAATATCAGTTCTTTGCAGATGTTAAAACATGCCCTCCTCCAAAAAACCCTGGCCAAGGCTGCGGCAGCTGGGGCCGGGGTAGGTGTGTTTGCTGAGTAAGCAGCCGCTGTTTGCACAGAGGGGATTCATCAGGCTATGGTTTGGTTGAACTTTGCTCCAGGGATCACGTGTTACAACTTGTGCCCCCCTCAGCTCTGCTGCCTTGGCTTTGGATCCTTTTCTCTGCCGTGGACCAAGGGAATGACCTTCACCCGGGCCGTTTATGTCTATCTTTGCTTCTTTATGGTTCTTCCTCACGTTTATCCTCTGTTATCTTCCGCAATACACTGCACCAGGGCAGCTGGCAGGACACCTTGGAGGGGCTCCTGTCCCACCAGACACAAGGCTGGGTAGGGTGGATGCATTCTTTGGTGCCTCTCCCCCGGAAGCTGTAAGGAGGCAAGAGCTGGTGTTTAGGAAAACAATTAATTCTCTGCCAAACAAGGCTGAGAGAAATGCAGATGCCATGCGATGCTGATCGAAGCAAGAAGCGTGCAGGCATAGGGGTGCGTATTACCACTGTCAGTGCCAGCCATGCAGCAGAGTGGGCTCTAGACATCTTTCCCCTGTTGGAGAGATCTATGTTGAAGGTAGCCCAAGGGTGACGCTAGCCCAGTGAGACTCAGCAGTTCAACCAGCTGGGAAACGGGGAAGAATGGAATAGAAACTGCTGCAAACAGTCTAGTGGGACACCACATCCCAGGAGGAGCCATCCCCTCCTTGCATCTGTTGACCCTGTCTTTGAAAAGGCAATTTCTGAATAAGGAGACTGCAGGTCTGGGTTGGGAAGAAGTTATGAGATGAGGAACCCCAGGAGAGAGAGGCTTAAGCACTTCAGGCTCTTGGCATTGACAGGAGAAAAGGGACGAAGCCATAGATTTATGTACGAGTTAAAATGGCCTGGGGCAAATTACAGACATGAGGTCAGATCACGAGGAATGGAAAAGCTCTTTTGGTGTCTGTGTAGCTGCCGTGGTTTTCACCAGCCTTGGAGAGTCTGAAGACTATCTCTGGAGCGTGGTCTGCCTGTTCCCATGCATGGTAGCTCCAGGGAGGGGTTGGCATGATGCACCTCCACAACAGACCCTGTGCCCCGGTGAACAGATATTAGTGTTCAGAGACCTTCAGGCGTTGTCCTTCTGTTGGTGCAGGATGTGTCTCTTTCCAGATCTTCCTTAGCCGGTCTGGGACCATTATTTTCCTTTGAATAGATCAGCACCAGGAGAGAGTGCATTTCTCCACCATTACGATGCTCCTTAACCTTAGCTAATTTTACATATCTCAATCCTATAGATCTCCCCTGCTTTCCCTTTCACCATGGAAGTCTCTGAGTAAGAAATGCAGAAATGTGAGAGTTTAACAACTGTGAACTGTGTAAGGGCCAATTAAAAAAAAAAAAAAAACAAACACCCAACAAACCAAGCCCAAACAGCAGTGGAATCTTTCCTCAAATTGGGAACCCATCTTGCCATGTGTTAGAGCTCGAAAAGCAGTCCCAAGTCAAGCTGTATGAGCAGAAAGAGCTGCTCTTCCGGGAGAGGAGGGCTGTGCCTTGTGCCCAAGATGCTGGAGTTGGCTTCTTGGCTCAGCACCCTGCTGCTGAAGATCGCAGAAGCAGGAAAGTGAGTTTAGCAGACAGCATCCTGTTGAAAACCTTCTGGAGATGATCATGTCCAAGGTTTGGGTTGGGATATTGCGCCCCTGCTTGTCTCCTCAAGCCAGGGCCCTGTGTTCTAGTAGTGCAGGAGCTGGGACAGGAGGTGGCCACAGCCCCGAGCTCTCCATCACGGTGCCCCAGCCAGGGGAAATGTCCCTGCCATGGGAGACCAGCTGCCGCACATCCTCTGTGCTTCCCTCCCCTTCCTTTCTGCCCCCACCTCTTTTTATTTTTAAGCGGTCACCTGTGACCAGAAGAAACTGCACCGTGGCTGCTGGATAAAGGAGCAACCTGTACTTTGGCATTTGTGAGTACAGTAGACTTAACCCTGAACTGCTCCTGGTGCCTACGTCTCTCCTTAAAATCAGGACAGCTTGACTTCCAATCAGTTAATCCTTCAATTCAGCTTTGATTGATGAAGGTAGGAATAATTCCCCCAGCCACCAGGCAAGTGGGTGCCCTGTCTGAGCCATCGTCTGTGTCCTTTGCCACGTCCATGGGATACTTTGTGCTATCTCTGCGTTAGTGGGGCGAATCCGAAGATGTCTACCCCCTGGGATGACAGAGGCAGCCCATATTTAACTTTTAGAGGGGTAAAAGGGAGTGAAATGGTCTATTCTTTTTGCTTCTCCCATTTATTAAGTCCCCTGTCACAAACAGAGGCTGCAAGTGTTACTAATAGAAGTATTATGCTAATGAGTAAAAAGCTGGTGTAAAACGCCTGAGAAGCTTTTTTTTCTGCTGTGCTCTTAAAATCTGTGATAGCATCCCTTGTGGTAGACAAGAAACGGTTGGTAGTTCCAGCTTCTCTGGAGCCCGCTGTCATTACACAAGTCTGATGTCCTTGACTAAAGGCCAGCCTGGTCTTTTCATGGGGATTTCCCACCTCAAGGGGAATGTGCGAGAGGAACAAATATCTTGTTTGTAATAGGATCTCCATAAAGCCCTTCCTGCTGTTTGTTCATGTTATTTCTCCACGGCATGTTTATAGAAGACAGCGTTGATGCCAGCTCAGGGCTGGGACTCCTTTGAGAGCCAGCACTCAGTAGAAACATTCTGCTTGGTAGGAAAGTCTTTACTGCTGCCTACAAAAAATAATTTCCCAGGATACAGTGGGCTGTAAATCAACTGACATATGGGCTCACCACCCTGCAAGAGAGTCAGGGACTTATCTTCCATTCCCTGGTCTAACCAGGAGATACCTTTCTGTTGTTCACCCTTACGTGCCAGGGTACCACAAGGGCTGACTGCTCCTGGCAGGATGGGGAGTCCAGTGTGATGGCATGGCTGGGCCAGCAAGAGGCTCATCCACCACTGTGTCCATGCAAGGTGAGCAGGATGGGTCCAGGGATAGCAGCTGGGGTCAGCCCAGAGCCCATATTCCCTGGGAAGCTGGTGGTGACAAGGCAGGTCTGAGGTTGGGATCAGGTCTAGGAAGAGTCGCAGGGCCGGACGCAGCCAGGAGACCAACAGGCAGGTCTGCAGCGAACAGGCAGGTCCAAGGTCTGGGAATTCTGTCCATGGGTTGGGGTCTGGATCAACAGTGCCATGGCCAGGGAGGGGCAGAGCTGTGGTGGAGCTCGGGGCCAGGGCTCCTCCAGCATTGCTCGGGTAGCGACTGATGGGCTGAGCACGAATGGGCTCCTGGAGGCTTGTCACTGGAGGCCCCCCGGTGAGACCGAAAATGAGGGAGGATGGAGCTGTAAGAGCTGGTGATGCCTTTCAGTGAGGGATGTCTCTCGCAGCACTGCACAGCCGACCAGTGGTTCTCCAAGGCTGGTTCTCTCTCCCCGCCCTCGGTATGTGGTCCTGGCGCACTCTGGCTGGGGTGTCCATCCCCGTTTCGCGTGGCAGAAGAGCGGCAGGGCTTTCTACCTCCACTGGCAGGTGCACGCGGATGGTGGCAGAAGGGCGCGGTGATCAGAGGAGTTGAAGGGTTGAAGATGTTGAAGGGCAAAACCTCCGGTGAAGAGGAGAACGACAGAACTCGGCTTGGGTCTTGCAAGGCTACGGACAAGGCCATGCTGAGACCTTCGTTCACCGCCAGTGAACAGACTTCCCAAAAGGAGTTAATTTTTCTTTTCCACGGCAATTAAAATTAGTGGCACGGAGCCATTTCTTCGCATACAGCGCCCTTTGTCTGTAAGATCATTACGCCTACGGAGCACAGCCACGTTCCCCCCACCTTATGCAACTCTTAGCAATGCATCTGAAGCAAGACATTTTTCTGGTTCCTTCCTTATTCTTGCAACAGTTTTGAGGAGCTGTTAGGGCCACGTCACGCTTCAGCTGGGCTTTGCCGTCACTTTTCCCATTGCCAAGGTACCCCCATCAGCTGAGCGTGTGTGTGAGGGGCTGATGGATGATGCTGTGGGGGCTCTGGGAGAGGGCTGCTGTGTCCAGCTGACCACCCCACCCCGGAGCTCCCTCCCCAGGACCAGCCCCAGCCAGACATGTGCCCTAAAGCACCTCTGCCTAGAATTTCTGCTCCTTTATCTCCACAGCTGGAAATGCTGAGAGGATTAAAATGCCAAAGGGGGTCTTAAAGCACTTGGGAGGGGGGTAAAAATCTGCTCAGCTTGGCCTTTTGCTTCCCCCTCTCTGCTCCTCCCAGAGCTCTGAATAGTACCAAGACTTTTATTGTTTTCCACATTGCAAAACAGTGATTACTGGAAGGGGCGAGGTGGTTTGAGAGCCAGGGTCCTGTGGTGCCTTTGGGGCTGTGCCAGCCCTGGGCAACCAGGGATTGGAGCAGTGAGGACGGGAGGAGCCATTCCCCTCGGATTATATCTTGATGAGAACATCTTGACCAATGACCAGGAAAGAAACTCCTCTGCCGCTTGTGAGGGAGAAGAGGAACTGAAAGGTCAAGCCTACCCTTGGGCTCCTCGGAGACCCTGGGCCAGGGGGGTCTTTCTCTGATGGTATGGTGGTCACCAACACTGGCAGGGATTGAAAGGTCAAGCTTGCCCGTGGGCTCCTCAGACACCCCTGGGCAGGAGAGGTCTTTCACTGATGGTATGGTGGTCACCAACACTAGGAGGGAAGAGATGCCCTCCCAGGTCCTGGGTCCAGTAGTTAGTCACAGGTGTCGTACTTAGCTACGGACCCCCAAAGGGTGAGATGTTTCCATGGCTCATGACTGGAACTGCCAGATCTGTGTTTGAAAATCTCAAGAGCAGAAGGAAAATTAATTTAACTAGAGTTCAAAGGGTCTCAAATAAAGACTAAGCCTTGCTGTTATTCTGAAGCCTTACTTCCATTAATTCCCTTTAATGCTGCTTTAAAATTACAAAGTGGAAGGGAATGTGGGCCAACGCATTTTTTTGGTGGTTTCAAAACAGCCATTATTAATTAGCAAGCAAATGTATTGGCAATGAGAGTGTTTAAATGGGAAGGTGGCTTCAAGCAGGACACGTGTAACAGCTTGTAGTTGTGGTGACGGTTTAGAAATTGGCTATTGTGAGGCTCCACGTACAGCCAGGGGCTTGGTATTAATGATTACCGCAAATGAGCTAACTGGAAAGGGGCTGAACAGCAAGTGGTAGAGTTCAGCTTGACCCACTGGTGAGTTGACCCTTTTCCCGTTCATTTAATGCCCTACTCTCATTTCTGGCCAGAGCGGCCATCCAACAGCTGAACACAATGCTTGGGCGCAGCAGTGGGTGGCCGTGCCAGCTCAGCTGGGCTGCCTGTGGGTTGTGGAGGACGATAAGAGGTTCAGTCCCTGCTCCTTGGGCTGGATCCAGCAGCGAGAGCTGCTCCAGTGGCCAGCCAACGCTGCCACCCCTGGGGCTCCTGCTGCCGGCGCTGCTCTGCAAAGCCAGTTCACAAGTTTTCTCTTCTCAGTGTCTCCCCTTGCTTTCTCCTTTTGTGTCCTTCTGGCTGATGGCCTCTGCTGCCCGTTCCCACCAGCAGCTCTGTGCCCACAGCTCCTGAAAAGTCACTCTTGTCCACCTGAATCACCACCCTCTCTCTGCAGCTCCCCAAGCAAGGCTGGCTGCATCTGCCAGGAGCTTTCTTCTGCCTTCTTCAGTGATGCCCCTGCTCCTTTGGCAGCCAAAGATGTAGTTCCCAGCCGGGTGTCTCCTTGTGGTGGTGGGGTGGCTGTGGCTCACCTCCAGGTGCACCTTGTGCTTCTCTGCTCTTGCTCCCCTCTCACCATGGGGTCTTCTTGACCAGCTCTGCCACTGTCTTGCCTCTGTCCCCATCCTGGTGACCTGGGCTCTGCAACCGCAGGGCAACCTCCCTGCTGCCACCCCTGCTGCCTTGTCCCTGGATGTCTGCGCTGGGGCTCGTGTGAGCCACAGCTCCCTCCTCCCCTGGAAAGAAGCCACCCTTTCTCCTGTTCTCACCCAGCCACATCCTCTGGGATGGTCCAAGCATATTGTTGTGGGTACATGCCCCCATGGAAACTGTCTGGCATGTCCCACGGAGCTGGACACAACCATTTCGTGGACAGAAGAGTTGTGCAACAGCCTGGTGTGTGCCCTGGCATTGGTCCTGAGTGTCCTGTGGGAGAGGAGCCGAGGGCACTGTGGTGATGCAGGGCAGCTAGCACTCCTGCCCTTTCCCGGCTATCAGTATTTACTGGTTTGTTCCCATAGATCTTTGGAAAATACATGGGAAGTGGGGGTGAATATTATCAGGTTCCAGCTGCTCTACTTGCAAGCATGTCTTCAGCAGCAATGATGAACCCACCACATATTTCTGCCTTCCCTTCCAAAAGCCCTTGAAGAACATCACAGCTCCCAAGGCCACACAGATTTTCTGGTAAACCTGTTAACCTTTGGGTTAATTAAGCAAACTGGAACCCTTCATTAGGAGGAATGGTACTAATTGCATATCTGCGAGGGTGAGTTTTGCATGAACCGCTGGCTGGCAGAGCAGAAGCCACTGCCCACGTCAGCAAGGGGGCTAGGAGGCTAGTGGTGGCTTGCTTGAGAGAGAAGGTCAAGAAAACCTGTTTCCTCAGCACTGCTGGACCAGTTGGTGTTTGCTGGAGAGGATGCGGGGCAGCGGCACCGTCCTGCAGAGCGGCTGTGCAAGGCAGAAAGGGTCAAACTGCCGGTACCTGGCTGTCGAGCTGACTTCAGTTTCCAACCTAAAAAGGCAAACCTGTAATGGCATGACATGGTAAGCAGCTCCGGACAAGAGGCCACAGTCTGCAGCTGGGCTTAGTGCTCTGAGCCGGGAAGAGCTGCTTAAAATTGACAGAGAGCCCTTTGTTTGCTGTGAGCGGTTCAGAAATTAAGCAATACTTCGAAGCAAATATTGGTTCAAACAACACCAGCTCCCACTCTTCAGTGGCCGGTTCAGCTCATCCTAGGTAGAAAACAGCATATTGCAACACGGTCAGAACCTGACACCAAGTATTTCTCCTAACCAGTGGGGAAACTGGTTTGTGGCATTTCCTGAAAAATAAACCAACTGCAATGACTATGGAGCTGGAGTGCAGCCTCAAAATTGATTCATAGCTCCAAACAGGGGCTGAAAGCATGTTTCTGGAAAGACTGCCACAGCTCTCCAGGTATCTGTTAGGCCTTGGGAGCCATGGAGCTCCAAGTCCAATACTCCATGAGCTGGTCCCAGTCCACCGTCATCCACGGACACGCTCGCAGAGCTGGCACTCCCACGGCGTAGCGTGCAGCTGTTGCAAGCCCCATGACAACCCGGGCTCCAGGGAATCAGTGAGTGACTTTCTCTTCCACGATAGACCCAGCACTGGGCAGGAGGGCTGGCATTTCCCCCAGCTGCTTATGCTGACCAGGTTAGCCAGGTCTGCAGAAGACCCCTGACTTCTCCCTGCCTGTCCTGGGTACTTGAACGTTGAATCCCAGAATGGTTTGGGTTGGAAAGGACCGTTACAGACCATCTAGTCCATCCCCCCTGTCCCGGGCAGGGACATCTTTCACTAGGTCAAGTTTCTCTCAAAGCCCCATCCAACCTGATCTTGAACACCTCCAGGGATGGGGCACCCACAACTTCTCTGGGCAGCCTGAGCCAGGGTGTCACCACCCTCATCGTAAAAATATTTCTTCCTTATATCTTATATCATCTTATATCTTACATATAAATTATATAATTTACTCTCTGTCAGTTTAAAACCATTGTCCCTTGTCCTGTCACTACAGGCCCTGGTAAAAGGTCTCACTCCACCATTCCTATATGCCCCTTTTATATATTGAAACGCCGCAGTACATTGTCCCTGGAGCCTTCTCTTCTCCAGGCTGAACAACACCGACTCTCCCAGCCCCCCTCCATAGGAGAGGTGTTCTGTCCCTCTGATCATCTTTGTGGCCCTCCTCTGGACCAGCTGTAACAGGTCCACGTTTGTCTTCTACTGGGATGCCCAGAGCTGGACCCAGTATTCCAGGTGGAGTCTCCCCAGAGCGGGGCAGAGGGGCAGAATCCCCCCCTGGCCCTGCTGCCCCCGCTGTGGGGATGCAGCCCAGGATGTGGGTGGCCCTCTGGGCTGCCAGCGCATGTTGCTGGCTTCATGCTGGCTGCATGTATGCAATCTGTCATCCACCGGCATCCTCAGGTCCTTCTCCACAGGGCTACTCTCCATCCGTTCACCACCCAGCATCACCATTTCCATCTCTTGATATGGACACTTGTCCTGGTGTGAGCAACACAGGACTGATTTCTTTCCTAATGCTTGGGAAAGCTGTATTTGTGTAAGACTCTGGTGTCTGAATTTGTGAAGATATTTACTGTACAGCCAGCCATGGTGGGGGGGGTTCAAGGTCTCGGTGTTTTCGAGCTCGCCAGGTGCAGGGATGGAGGAGGAGCGAGACTCGGGCACTTGACCCAAGCTGCCAACAGGGTTATTTCATACCATGAACGGCACGTTCAATATAAATTAGAAAGTTTGCTGTGAAGTCGTGGGTTCCCCCTTGCTCACGCTCTCCCCATTGATGGCTCCCTCTTGATGGCTCCCCCTTGATGGCGGCGATCCAGAGGACTTCTTGCCCCGGTGCCGGATCCCTGAGCCCTTCCCTTCCTCTCAAAGCCGCAGCGCTCGCAGTGTCTGACATTTACTGTCCACTGCTGGGAGCGCACGGCTTCCTATGGATATAGTTGGCTGAGTATAATCCTTGTACAGTATATACCGGTATCGGGATCAATATGGGCTTCTTTGTGTTAGTACTGTTAATTATCTAGTTCTATCCTACTAAATCTGTTGATCTTTCAACCCCTGGGTTTCCTTGTTTTCTTCCCAATTCCCCTTCCTGGGTGGGGAGGGGTCATCGGGTGAGAGAATAATTGTCTAAGCGACAATAAATTGCTATGGGTTTTCTCAAACCATAACAGCACCATTGCCAGTTCAGTGCCAGTTTTGGTCTCGCATCCCATCCTGGGCTATCAACAGAGGTGCAGGGAAGATGGTCTGGGAAAACAGGTTCCCATCAGGCTGCTCTTTTGCCTTCACCTGCTGCAATGTGATCCGCAGGGCCAGGCCAGGACAAGAACTTGAGCCCAGCTTTCACAGTTGACCTCCCCAACGTCCTTGTCATGGACAGGCTCCAGCCTTCTCCAAGCCACAAAGTAGAAATTCCCATTTCTAGAGGGAAACAAGCCAACTCCTATAGACAAGCCCTCAGCCCATCCCACCTCAAGGTTCTACTGATTCCTTTTTTTTATTTATTCTCATTTTCAGTGCCTTTTCTCCTTAATATCTCAAGATGAGCTGAGTCTTCCTCACACAACTGCCAGCCTGGTGATCCGTGGAAACAGCAGCATTAGCTCCAAAGGCCTCCGCCGCTGGGTAGGAGCACCTCTATGGAAATAACTGCTCCAAGGAGTCAGGTGAGATGCCTGCATCGGTGTGGTGCCTTGATCACCCCTTCCCCTCTGCCTGGTTAATGTTTTCCCCACCGGCACATACAACCAGAGCTTGGCTCCAGGCTCTGTTCAGCTGTGTTGGCTCCGGGATGAGCTCTGCTCTGAGGAGCAGCCAGCACTGTGATAAAGCTGAGCCCTCTCCCAGACAATTGTGCCAGCTCTAACTTTATCCCAGCTCAATTACAACAAATGGCCTTTCCTTTGGACACAACCAAACCTCCGGTCCAGCCTCGTCTCAACCACAAACCACAGCGTGGTTTGCAGTAATAAGGGAGCTGTAAAAATAAGCAGTATTATTTTACCTTCAGTTTTACTTAGCACGGGGATGAGCCCTGTTCTTTTCTTGGGGTTCAGATGTGTTTATGCATCACCAGTGACCCGTGGTTTCTCAGAGGGTATGTTAATTTGTATTTCTCCATCATTCATGTAATTTTCAGCAGCAACCTCTTTCTGAAAACACAACAGCCGGGATCTGTAGTGTTGCAATACAACGAACTTGTGATGTGTAATAATAATTCAGCTTGTTTCATGAAGATGCATGCTATAGGCTTGATGCTTTCTGGATAACAAGGACAAAGTCCGAGAGGCACCGGCTTAGGTTTGTCCTTTCTGGTCAAGCTGCTTCTGCCTGCGTGAGACAGAGCATTGACCTCTTACCTTGAGAGACAACACGAATTTCCATCGTCAGTAAGAATTGGCCCTCAAGGTTCCATCTCAGCTTAGTCAGCCAGATACATACATTTGGGCACGGGAGGAGCTCCCTTTTTGCACAAAACTGTGCACCCAGGCAGTGAGGTGTGGATCTAACCAGAACTTGCAGGAGCATGTGTGTGTATTTAGTGAGAGAGAGAGAAGACCCACTGTGTGAATACACGTGTGTTTTCTAACACAAAATTTGGAAAAGCAGCCGTCTGGTAGATGTTCAGAGGAAGAAGTTGGTTGCACCAAGAAGTTTGTCCCTCCTGGACTCCAAAAGGAAGACATTTTGCAGCTGGAGGCCACCCAGAATAGTTTGCCTTTTCCATCCAAGGCTTCCCTTGGTGTGATGTACTCCTCGGAAAGGAGCATCTTGGAGACCTACTGGGTCCTTTGGAGATCAAGGTCTGAGCTCTCAAGCCCAGGTGGCCTATAGGACACATCACCAATCTGCTGTGCTTCTGCCACTGGGTACCTCCAAGGCAAGCTCTGTGTTGGAAGTGTTTCTTCTCCCCCGAGCTGCTCTGCGGCAGGCTGGAGCAGTGGATCTTGGCCACAGGAGAGGCAAAGCCGCTGAAGGAGCAGCCCCAAGATGGGCACAGACCAGGAGGTGAATGGAAATCTGTTGTGGAGAAAGGTAGGATCTGGTAGCATCCAAAGGAGGTATAGAAGCTGTTCCTTATGTGGCCAGTGACTTCCAAGGTGACCAGTGGCTGGACAGCTGGAAATCCAAGAGGTTACTGGTAAAGGGTGGAGGACAAGAAGCAAACAGCAACACCTATTGCAATCCAAGCCTCTTCCTTCACCCTTGCCTTTGCCCTGATGCCGTCTGGGAGGGCAGGGGAAAGAGGTGCGGAGCGAAAACCACCCATCACATCCCCACATCACAACCACCCCCTCAGCAGATACAGAGAGGGTGCATTGGGGATGAGGTGTGATTTGAGAGGAGAGAGTGGAGCAGTGAGTGGTCCGTGTGAAAAAAGGCTGGGAACCATGTGCAGAAGGCAAGATAGTACAGGCTCTTCCAGCAACTGCTCTTCTGTTGCTTGAACAGATCATTTATGTTTTCCAAACTTTCTTCTGCATCTTCCTCCTTTGTCTGTCACGTGGCAAAAATACCTTTATCTCCTCTGGACAGTGTTGTAACTGCTTAGTTCGTGGAGTCAAGGTGCCCAAATGTTTTCACCATTATTTATGTGCTCAGATATCTTTTTTTGGCAGCACTGCAATTTCTAAGCTCTCTTGGGATATCTGTCAGAAGAGGCATTTTGGAACAAGTCAACAAAAAGCTACAGAAGAACAGTGTGGGACAGGCTCCTGCGAGCCCTTGTGCCACTTCTTCCCACGGATGAGGACACTGCAGGCAGGTATTGCCTGAGTGAGGCAGGGATTGGCGAGACCCACAGGGAGCTGGGGATAGATTCCGGTGGCATCTACGTGTCTCAGTGGAGGAGGACTTTGGAGGGCCACTTGCTGCAATGAATACAGATGGGAGAGGAAGGCTTGTGGTGGGAACAAATCGGTCCCCTGTTGCAGTGTGTTTGGAGACGCTCTGGACACAAGAAGTGCTGCTCTTCGGGGAAAGCAGGGCATGAAGAGATGAGAAATAGGAACTAGCTATGCTGAAGGAACTCCTAAAGATGATGCTGAAATAAGCAGCATGGCCATGAGCGCCTCTCGCTCAGCCTGTAGGGACCTCCAGCAGCCAGAGTCACAGGTAGGGCAGGCTCACTGTGTCACAGCGGAGGTGGTCATTGCCTAAAGGTCTCCAGCAGCCCCTTTCCCTGTGTGACTTTGTAGAGCCATATCCTCAACCTGGCACTGGGCTGCACCCACCTGCACTGAAGCCACTCTGGCCACCACCACCCACCTTCAGGTTGCTGTGCCCTGAGCCTGCTGGGAGGAGGGAGAAGAGCCAACCCAAGGTGCTTCCAGCTGATCTCAGCCAAGAGACCACTGTGGGCAAGGCCGTGGCATTGCTGCATGGAGGATGATGGTAATGGGAGAGGAAGGACCCATTCAGGGGATCCAGAAGATCACAAAGGGAGGCTGGTTGCTCTTGAGGGTAAGCCTGGCAGCTGGACCTCGCCGCTGGCTTCCTACAGAACTCTTGTAGCTTGTGTCAGGTGGACACAGTGGGTGGACCAGCCCTACCAGCTGCTGTCCAGGGATGCTGGTAGGGCTTTCGGGCTACCTGATGTGGTCCAGGGACTCTCATTTAGTCTGCTTGTGCCAAAGTCAACCTGAAGCTGGTCTTGTAGCCTGCAGCAAAGATCAAGACATTGAGCCTGGGACAGCATCATGAAGACAGACCTTTGTAAACCTGGCCATGCCCCTTTGGTCCCAGAGTGGTAACAATCAGATGATGAGGTTTTGCAGAGGGAGGGGGAGGAGGGTGACTGCGAATCTCAGCGTTTCTTCCCAGGTTCACCCCAAGAACTTATGAAGGCGCAGCATGATGTTTTCTTCTGGCTGCAGGGCACTTACCGAGCTGTCTGGTCACTGCTGTTGACTTTCTCTGCCTACGCAAGAAGCCTGCCAGCTCATGTAGAAGGAACATTTGCTGCCTTTCAACCCCATTGCCGCTGCATTTCAACCCCATTACCGCTGCCAGGAGAGTGCGAGGGAGCGGGCAGGCGCTGGGGGTGCTGCAAGCCAAAGGGCGACGGGCGCAACAGCAGCAGTTACTGGCAAATATGCAAAACTTGAGGCTGGCTCCAGCGGGGACTTTCTGAGATTAGGCTGTGCAAGGCAGGGGGTGGCCAGCACAAAGAAAATAGCCCCTCCCACGGCGTCTCAGCCCGCAGAGGAATTCAAATGTCACAACTTGGGAATTTTCCAACTGAAGCCCCTTGTACAAGGAAAAGCACCTTGCCCTGCTCTGACTCCTGCCTGCGGAGTTGTTCAGTGCCAAAGTGAAAGGCTTCCTAAAAATGGGCTGATCCGGGGGGGGTGCTGCGCGATTTAGGAGCTATTGAGAAACAAGGAAGGACAAACAGTGTTAGGTCATTGCTTCTGCAAACACAGCCAGGGCTGTTCCTCTATAAAAAGAGGAGAAAGCGGTTCCAGAGCCATCACGGACTTGGAGGGGACAGTCTGTGACCAAGGCTGCTGCACCCCCCTCCTCGGCATCTCACTCCCTGCTCAAGTATGAAACTCGCACTCTCTACTGTGCTGTCCTTCGGGATAGTGGGTAAGTGTCTGCTGGAAGCAGTTTTTTGGGGGAAAGAAAGAGTCAAACCGTCCCAGCGCCCCAGGCTTTCCCCCTAGATGAAGCTGTCTGAGAGCTGCAGCACGTGCCAGACCGGCAGCTATTAAATAAAAAAGCAAAGGAGCGCCTGCCAGATGCTTGCTTTGGCAGCTGTGGATCTCTGTCAACAAGAACAGAGTTTTGAGCATTTATGACCGCAGCTTTTCCCTTGGGCCAGCCCACGGGGCCTGGAGAGAGGTCTACAGGTCCCCACAGCGAGCTGCCGAGCAGCCGGCTGGCACGGAGGAGGGATGCTCGGCACCCACCGGAGAGGAGGGGACTGCTTGGGAGAGGCTCCGTGCTCCTGCTGCCGTGGGGCGAAGGGCAAAAATCACCCTCCGGCCAACTGCTGTGCCGGGAGAGGAGCAGGGGTTCAGCTGTGGGGGGGAGAAGCTAGAGCAAGACCTGCCTGCCAAGCCTGCGTGCGTGTTGGGTTAAACCTGAAGGCAGTGGTGATAAAATAGGGCTTAATTAACCAAAGACTCGGCACACTCCCCCCTCTGCTCCTGCACTGCTCCACCTTGCTGCTGCAGCTGCACTTTGCTTGGGCTCCTGCGTATTTTATGCCTAAATCGTGCCGCTTGAAGCGATTTTTTCTCTCTCTGCTCACAGTTTTGGTAGGCAACAGGCAGGTGGCCATGGCAAGGAGATTGCTGCCACCTACAGCTGACCCGGGGACCGCTGCCTGGAAAGGGAAAGAGGGGTCCCCTTCTCGGAGTAGGCAGCGGGTCTCTCCTGATCCCCCATAAAGCGCAGTGGTGATTAATAGGACATTAATCAGGGAAGTGCTCCCTGTGCTGCTCGCATCGGAAAGTCCTCAAGCACCTTTGCTGAGTACTAGCACGCAATGATGTCTTCTTAATGGTGAAGAATCCCTCCTCCTCCCCGGCACTGCAGGAGCCAAGAGGTTGCCCGAAAGCTCTGCGACAGAGTCCGCGGCACTCGGGCTCCTGTTGTCTTCCTCATGTTCCCCAGAGCAACTGGGCTGACTCCCTCAGGAGGTCCCCATCCAGCCTCTGCCCAGGGCAGGATGGTTGCCAGCACTAGATTAAGGTGACCATGGCTTTGTGCAGCCAAGACTTGAAAAACCAAGATGATGGCAGTAGGAATTAAGGCTAAGGATTCTCCCTGTGGCTCAATTCCGTACCTCCACTGGGAGGAGGGGAGGTGTCTGCTGGCAGGGTTGTGGCTCAAAAATGAAGTAAGAGAGAATATTTCAGAGGTGAAGGAGAAAAAGGAAACAGCACAGGTTAATCGGAGTAAAACGTGGCACCCGAGGTTTGGAGGGAGCAAGCTGTGCCTACAGCCTCTCAGTCTGCACAGTCCTGCCCAGAAGGGGTAGAGTTAACACAAAATGTGCAGCATGGGCTGGCCACCTACTTTAACTGCAAGTTTCCAACATTTCTGGTGTTTAGGTTGCTGAAGGAGGCATGTCTGTGTCCACCTGAGGTCTTTGATTTGCTCTGATCTCTCAGAGCCGCCACTCAGCTGCATTTACTAGTTGGGGGACTCTTAGGAGAGAGGACTCCGGAGGTGGGGTGGCATCTCTGTTACCGGGTGTAGTGGTGGAAGTGAGACATACAGAGACAGAGACGTGTGTCAGACAGATCATCTAGCTGCCAAGGAGGTCATGTGTGGCAACGTACTGAATATAGTCTGGCCGGGTCAGAGCTGCTCTCCTTCTGGGGTTATTTGCAAAGACACTGCTTCAGTGGACCGCCTTTTCTCCCCATTTTTGCAACGTCTTGAGTTCGATTTCTATTGAAGCATGTGTGGATTTGTTCTCCCGCTCCTGGGGATGTTGCCGTGAGCTCAGGTTGCTTGAACCGTGATGCTGCGCACGACAACCATTACCCGGGGACAGAGATGATCCTCCTGGGTGTTCCTGAAGGTGCACATGTCAGGCAAGAAAGAAACGACCTTCCTGCACGACCTAGGAGATGTGCAAGGGTGATCCTGCAGCTGGCCATCACCTGGGGCCAGGACCGCAGGGAACCGGACATCGTGTATCCACAGAGAAGCTTTTTCTCGCCACGTGGTGCTTTTCTGCCTCTCTGAGACTATTTATTTCTGGTTCTTTCTACAGCTCTGTGTTTTGCTGCTCCCCCCAAGCCAAGCATCAGATGGTGCACAATATCCTCAGCAGAAGAGAACAAATGCAACAGTCTAAGGGACCTCATGCAACAAGAGAGTGTTGGGTTGAATTGCCTGCAGAAAGCAACGTACCTCGACTGCATAAAAGCCATTTCGGTGAGTGGGCAGCAAATATGTGTGCTGGGCACTGAGGGTGTTTCAGCAGCCTGGAGAAGGTTGGGGTTTCCTTTGAGTCACTGATTGTTTCCTGTGATCCCTCAGTAGAAGAGGACTCACCCACAGGAAAGACTCTGGGGAAGCGTTTTCCCTCATGCATCCCTGCTCTTTTTTTTTATTGACTGAAATCTTCTTGTTGTTTAGAATAATGAAGCAGATGCCATTAGCTTGGATGGCGGTCAAGTTTTTGAGGCAGGCCTTGCCCCCTACAAGCTGAAGCCCATTGTTGCTGAGGTCTACGAACAAAGTGGAGGTACATCTTCATGCAATATTTTAAGCTAAGTGGTGATAACAATCTGCTAGTGGAAAGACCACCCTTTCCACACAGAGCTCCTTCACTGTTTCTGTTGGGTGTCCGAGATGTTGCCCCTGGCTTCCAGATCCCAGAGGGAAAGGGGGGGGGGGCAGTTACACCAAAGTGTGAATCACCACCTATGGCCAGAAAGTCCCTGCAATGGAAAGGGGCAGAGCCAGTGCCCCATTTCTGACGTTAGCTGAGATGGAAGTCACTGATCCCATGATGGTGCAGCAACCATGAGCAGAAACCATGGCCGCCGTGAAGCATGGCGTAAAAATTATGCTTGTCCCAGAGATCTTCAGCCTTCAGTGACCTTGAACTGCGCAGGTAAAACACTGAGCTAGATAGCACAGATAACCTGTGACTCTTCCTGCGCAGTCATCAAGACAAAAAAAGCCCCCAAAGACTGAAGAGGCAACGGCGTTGCTGTTAATGGTTGCGGAGGGACGCCCAGTTGAGACTACTGAGGCAAGAGGTGCAGGCTACACACAGAAAAAAGAAGACAAGCTGCTCTGCAGCAATCCCTTCTGATAAGAGTTAGCTCTGTAGCTCCATCCCTCCTCGCTTTCTGTACTGCCTTTCATCTCTCCCACCTTTCTTTTGGGAGTTGATCAGATGCTACTTTTCCATTTTTGTCTTACTTGCCTCATGCAATCCCACCATGTTCAAAGCTCCCAATCTCTTTTGACCTCCGCCCTGGAGTTCAGCTTGTTTGTACACAATATTCAGCATGAAAGAAACACGGCAGCCGTTCCCATCATGGTAGCTAAGAAAATACAGATACTAAATGGAAGGCTGTGGTCTCTGCCACCCCTAAAACCAGGTTATTTTATTCATACATAGCATCTGATGGACTAGGTATAATTTTAAAGACTAAATGTGGAGTTTCATTCTCGCAAGGCTTACATGTCTGCTTCAGTGGGCAATGGCATTTTAGAAAAGACTTGCCAAAGAAGATTTGCCAAAAAGACTTGTTGAAGCATCCTTACAAAAATATGGGCACATCTAATATCTGTCCAGTGGCAAAACATTTTGCACGTGGTAGTATTTTCAGGTCACTTACCATTACAAGTTGTAGAGAGCAGCAATGGTTTGATATTGGCCGCGTACCTCATCCTTAAGAAAATGGGAAAACCATGAGTGTTCAAGCAAAGCTGCTAATTATTTGGCAGTGCAGCACTTTATTCTCTGAAATCAGGGGCTTGGTAGGATTTTAAATGTTCTTAAGTCCTGCTTTTTCATTGCTTTCCTGCTTTTTCCTGCACTGCAGGCTCCATGACCAGCTACTATGCCGTGGCCGTCGTGAAGAAAGGATTGGACTTCACAATAAATGACTTGCAGGGCAAAACCTCCTGCCACACGGGCCTGGGCAGGTCCGCTGGCTGGAACATCCCAATTGGGACACTCCTCCACCGGGGAGACATCAAGTGGGATGGCAAAGACTCAGGCTCCATCGAGCAAGGTGAGGAGGGAAGTGGCGAGAGAGAAACGGGCTGATGTTAAGCCAGGGGTGGTGGTATGCTGGAAGCGATGTTGCCCCATCTTCTGCGGAGGTCCAGGGCTGGCTCACAGAGCAGGCCAGCCGCTGACATTCTTGATGCAAACCCTCACTCCCAGGTCCTCGTAAAAATGAATTTTAAACTAACTATTCCTTCGCTCTCCTCCACAGCGGTGGCCAATTTTTTCTCTGCCAGCTGCGTGCCCGGTGCCACCACTGAGCAAAAACTGTGCCGTCAGTGCAAGGGGGACTCCAAAACCAAATGCTCGCGCACAGCACCTTATTCTGGATATTCTGGAGCTTTTCAGTGAGTGAAAGTTATTTTTTCCTTTGGGAAAACATTCTAGCCCTGACACACACAAGTTTTCATTGTACCAGGGAGGGCTGTGTTGTAACCAGGGGTCCTGAGGAGACTGAATTTATAGAACAATGGAGAGTGCTGGTAATTAAAGATCCAATTAGTAGTAACTGGCAGGCAGCTGGCAGGTGATGAGGGAGGCAGCTGGGTTGTGTGGTTTTGCACAGACTTAAGAATACACAGCATTAGCCTTGCGCTAAGTCTCACTGGGCTTCTTGAGCATTACTTCCCGGCCATTACATTTTCTTCCCTACCAGCATAGCTTTTTTTGGGGAAGACGACTGCTCTGTGGTCGCACGTTGCGACGAAGTTTGCTGAAATAGGAGCCACAATGCCTGTTTTTGTAACATCTCTTCTGTTCCTCCCACCTGCAGCTGTCTGAAAGATGGCAAAGGAGATGTGGCTTTTGTGAAACACACAACTGTTCAAGGTAGGTCTGCGAGATCACTTGTTTCTCTCCAGTCCAACCTCTTGCTGCCACTCTGTCCGGCAATTAAGTTTACACTGTGCAGACTTTCATTCCTCTCCAGGTTTGCCCCAAATCTCTTCTCCTTTCATCTCTCGCAACAAGTTTTGCACACTGTGGACTGACTCATCCTTGTCAGTGAAAAATACGATTGTGGTGGGGTCCGCTTTTTCTTCTGGGGGGTTCTTCTTTGAAAGAGGAAAGCCTGCTTGATTTAAGTTCACTGGTATTACCGTTGGTGCCACATCTTGGGGCCAGCTGTAGCATCACAGCAAACGCAGGGTGAGCGATTGTGTAGGCAATGATGCTCACCCATCCCTCTGGGAGGGATTTTGGAAGGAAATCAGCGCACAGCAGGAGTTCACTAACTCCACACCTCTTGGAGACAGAAGATGGCCTGGCACAGCCGCCACCTGCAGTGAGCTCAGTGGAGGGCCACCAAGATGATCATGGGGCAGGGACGATTGTCTTGCAAGGAGATGCTCAGCAGGGTGGCCTTGATCACTGTGGGGATGAGATGGCTTTGGGGAGACCTCAGAGCAGTCTGCTTGTGCCTACAAGGAGGGCAGCAAGAAGGTGGAGCCAAGATCATAGAATCATAGAATCTCTACAAAGGTGGACAGTGGAAAGATGAGAAACAACAATCTTAAACTGAAACAGGAGAAGTCTGAACCAGATACAAGGGGAATTATTTTCCCCTTGAGGACAGTCAAATAGTGGGACAGGTTGCGCAGGGTGGCTGTGCACTCTCTGTCCTTGGAGGTTTTTGAGATCCACCTGGAGCAACCTGGTCTGCTTTGCACAGGGGCATGAACTGCAGATCTTCAGAGGTCCCTTCCCACCTGAATTCTCCTGTAACTCTGTGATCTCTGACCCAGGCTCTGTTTTCAGCCTTGAAGCTACTGGCCTTCACAGACCATGTGTAATGCACACGACCAGTTCAATCCATTTGTACAGTGTTTGTAAATCTATTTGTACATGCCCGGGTGTCTTGGCACTACTGCCACATAAATCCTCTTACTGTTGGGCGAGTTATGACAGAGGCAGAGATAATCTTTCTTTCACAGGCACGTGCATTCTCCTTTCTGCATTGCCTTTGTATGACCACGATGACCCCATTGCCATTGCAAACTGTCTTCCGTGAAGAATTCTCCCCCAAGGTTCCACAGAAATAAATTCATTACAAACCCCCTGGCTGGGTTTTTGTCTATTTTCATGATGGTGCAGCTCATGGTCCCTCCCTTCTTCCAGAAAATGCCCCAGAGGAGAAGGATAAGTACGAGCTGCTGTGTCTGGACGGCAGCCGTCAGCCCGTGGACAACTACAAAGTCTGTCACTGGGCCAGAGTGCCTGCTCACGCTGTTGTGGCTCGAGATGACAACAAGGTTGATGACATCTGGAGCTTCCTCTCAAAAGCACAGGTATCGTCTACCTCTTCTTTCCTTCCCCTAGCATCCCCGCTTCTGTCCCCTGTCTTTGCTTGCTCTCTCCAGCTTTCCAAGCATTTTGCTAAGGTCATTTGCCGATTATTTTTCCCCCATGACAGGAAAAATTTGGCGTGGGCACAACCGGCACCTTCCAGCTCTTTGGGCCACCTGGCAAGAAGGAGCCAGGCCTCAAAGACTTGCTTTTCAAAGACTCCGCTATACAGCTGAAGCGTATCCCATCTCTGATGGATTCCCAGCTCTACCTTGGCTTTGAGTACTACAGTGCCATCCAGAGCCTTCAGGAAGGTAGGCAGGACATGAAATACCAATGTCATCTCAGTGTGAGCTGCACTGGGATCAGTAAATACGTCTGGGAAAAGGAACACGATTTTTTTCAAACACAGGCAGTGTTCTCTGCAAAATATTTCCTGTGAAAGATACTATCATTTAAAATCACGCGACATTCACTAACTTCAGTTACATCAGCAAAAGGAGTTTGCTGATGCCCACGCCGACAAAAGTGCAAGATTTACACACACTCCGCTCCTCATCCCTTCAGCACGATTACAACAAAAATTGCCCATGGTTATTCAGCTGGTGATAGCGATTGGGCATGGTCAAAATGGCTGTTTACAAAAGCAATTTCTGGGACATAAGAGGAAGGAACATCCCAGGACACCAGGTCTAGTATTGGCCACTTGAGGGAAACAGCGTCCTTTATTTCTGTCTAGACCCATCAAGCATTTACTGACGTCCTAGCTGGCTTTCTGAGGGTCAAACATCCCACAAATGTCTCCTGAAATCCATGTAAAATGGATTGTTGCTCAGAAATCGCTGTCATAGGCTCAGCTACTATGGTGTTTATGGAAGGGCGTGCAAGGACTTCATGTGGCAGCAAAATAGATTATTCAAATGCCACTGCACAGAAACATAACTAAGTATTTTTTTCAGCGTGGTCTGGTCTTAGTCTCTTGGTTGTCTGGGCTGTGAGGTCTGGAGAAATACCACAGTACTATTAATGCATGGTGGTTTAGTAGTTGTGATGTTTTAGCTAACACAAACCTGCATGAACGGCTTGTGTTATGCAGAAATTCTCCTTTCCGACCTTTGAGCATCCTTCAGCTTAGGAATCCCCCCTTCCCTTTGTGCCAGGCCAGGGCTTTTTAACCAAGAACCTCTGGCAGAAGCAGGCTGGTGCGTACACATCGTTTCACGGTCGAGTCCCAGAAAGTAGCTCATTTGTAGCCTTATTGCTCAGCAGGGCTTTAGGCTTATCTTTTTTTTTTCCCTGTGCCACTTTTACAGACCAGTTGAACCCCAACCGCAGAGAAAACAAGACACGGTGGTGTGCGGTAGGCAAGAATGAGAAGACCAAGTGTGACCTCTGGAGTGTGATGAGCAATGGGGAGGTGGAGTGCACCGTGGCAGACGACACCAAGGACTGCATTATCAAGATCATGGTATGGCTTCCCTTCCCCCCCGCCCCCCCCCTTTTCTTCTCCCGGTGAACCTTTCAGACAGAAAGCAGCGCTGCTTTTTTCAGCCTGAGAATAGATGGGGTGGAGGGGAGGTAGATTTTAAAATAAAATATTGGGAGATTTGTGAAAAATGCCAGTGGTCAGAAACCAACCTCATCACAGGGGAAAAAAGGCCTGACTAGTTTGTCACTGATTAACCCTTTTCAAAAAAGTTGTTAGACAGTGTTCTTTTTGGAAGTTTGTGAAACAAGAAGTCATTTTCTTCTGGTGTGAAGTAACCTTTTATTTGGAGAAGGAAGGCAAAATACAAATTTTGTAAAATGCAGAGTTGCCTGCTCTGAAGAGGAGTGATTCCATAGCAGAGATGAGGATGCTGGTGGCTCCTCAGAGGGTGGGGTCAGTACTGTGAAGACAACACAAGATGCAAACTTGAAAGGACAGGGGAGATAAGGAAATCTGTCTGGCAGGGAAGCAGGAGAGCTGCTGCTGGAGGTGGTCACAAGTGCAGGCGAGGGAGAATTTCAAAACTCCCTCTGTTTGCATCCATGAGACCTCGTCTGTCCGCACGCTAAGGGGTGGCCTCTCACGTCCCCTTAGCCCCAAGCCCTTCTCCCTTACACCGAGTGCTGCATTTACGATGTGATTTCTGCAAAGCACCGGGCTGGGGACTTAACAGTGTCGGTTCATCACTGCGCCGTTTTCATTGCAGAAAGGTGAAGCAGATGCCATCAGCTTAGACGGAGGTTTTGTCTACACTGCGGGCGTGTGCGGCTTGGTGCCAGTGATGGGAGAAAACTACGAGGGTAAGCACAGCCCGGGTTGCCCCTCTGGGTCCGGGCGGAGGGGAAGACGCTGGTGCAAAAGCCCTCTTTTTCTTCTGAAATCCGGAAAGCAGCCTCAGTGCTGCATCCTTGGAAAACGCACAGCGCTCTGGGGCAACTGCTCGCTGCTGCACGCCTCGTCTTTCCACGAAGGTGGAACAGCCTTGGGAGGGTGGGCATCCACACAACGACCTCCAGCTCCTCTCTTCTTCATTTTAATTGTGATGTCCCCATCCTTTAGCACCAGCCTCAGTAAAACTAGTTGGTTTAGCTCAGAGGAGCAGATGGAGGTTGTGCTTTGTTCTGTTGATACACAAGGTGTTACCTGGAATAGTCGCTTCTGGAATGAAGCTTCACCAGAAATTAGGGAGCTTGATCCTTTTTTTTTTAATTTTACATATCTTTTGTCTAATATCTCCTCCTGTTTCCCTCCCTCAGATGGCAGTCAATGCAGCAAAGCGGATGGAAAACCAGGTAATTACTGCCAGCAGAAGGGCAGAAAACAGTCCTGAAGTAGAAGTAGAAAAAAATATATATGCGGTCATGAGTGGAGAATAAATGGCCAGTCTCCACACAAAGAGCCACTGTGTCCAACGTAGATACTAAATATTTTTTGGAAGACAAATTTAGTAGTCAGATGGAAAGTCTGGGTCTGCAAGCAGATATCGAGGCAAAGCATATGGTAGTGGCAGAGATTTGTGCTCGGTTGCTGCTATGTGGAGCACAGTCCCACCATAACGGTGCCAGGGTTGCCAACAGGGAAAAAGGGTCTGGGCTGTAGCATTAGGAAATTGTTCTTTATAGAAATGGGAAGAGGGAGGGGAGGGAGGTTTTTTTGTCCTTTGCTAAAGAAGGGATAAGAAATTGGGAGAGGATAAGAAATCATCACGTATGTCTTGGCTATAGCCTTCTGACATACCCAAGTGTCAGAGTTCTAGGGGTGGGGAAACGTCAGGGACAACAATTTCGCAGGACCATGGTGGGAGCAGATGCATCCCACCTGCAAACTCTTCCGTTGTCGCTGCCCGGCAAATTATTAAGTGTAAAGTATTTCTGCTATGCTGTTCATAAGTGTCTTCTCCCAAGTGGAGCCATTGCTCTCCTAAGGGAGCACGGTGGGATCCTCGGGTCAGCCCTTAATTCTCCTCCATTTTATCTTCTGAAAGCATCCTACTTTGCTGTGGCTGTTGTGAAGAAATCTAACAGCAGTATCACATGGAACAACCTGCAGGGCAAGAAGTCGTGCCACACCGCTGTGGGGAGAACTGCTGGCTGGAACATCCCCATGGGCTTGATTCACAACAAGACCGGGAACTGCAATTTCGGTGAGTCGAGCTTTGCGTCCGTTTCTTCAAGCTGGGAATCAGCTTGCAAAAATGTTTTCCCATCCTTTATCCGACCTTCAAAGTTTCGTGTGCCTCAACGATTCCCACCCAGAGGTGGGAAATGGAGAAGACTCTGTTGCTTAAGCAGTTTTAGGCTGTTGGTGACTGCATCAGAGCACGTCGGCACATCAGCTATTTTGGGGGGCTTTGGTTTCTTTTCGCATCGCTCCCCTCCCATTTGTAGCAGCCCAAAAGGTATTCCCAAAAAGAGAATGCAGGCTGCCCCGGGGACCAGGGGCCTGGTGCTTTGTGCAGGGTGTGGAGCAGGGGCAAAGGATGGGTTTATGAATCTCAGGAGGGAGGGGAAGGGATGAGAGCGGGGGACAGAGGCTGATCTTTGTTCATGAAACTGAAAGGGACCGATCCGACTGCCAGAGAAAAAGGGGGTGAAAGTCTGCATTGGCTCTGGGACTTTAGAGATTGTTTAGAAGATCAACTTCTACATCCAGCTTTCAATCGATGAGAATTACGGTCCAACCAAAGTAATTCGGAAATATTATTGACCAAGGCAGATGAAGCGGATAATTATTAAAAGGAAATCTCTAACCGCAAGAAGACACTAGCGTTAGCAAGTTTTGGACTCAGCGTCCCCATCCTCCTGCCTGCCTTCTGCCACTGCCCCTTCTTCCCCCAGAGCTCTGGCGTTGCTGCCAAACGCAACTCAGCCGTAAAGGCTGTGGAGGCTCAGGCTGGCTCTGTGTGAGCTGGGAGAGGTTTGCCGCAAAACCTTTCTTCTGTCTATGCTAAGACAGCGCCTATGGCAATTAAGGCTTAGGCCCCGCTTCGTTATCAATAATAACAAGACACCAGTTTCATAGTGAAAACAGGACACACGCAACTTGCTGTCCCCTGAATTATGCTTCTTCTCTCAGCCTGTTCCCAGCTCCCAGTGACCGCTAATACAAATCCAGCATGAGAACATATTATTAAAAGACAACCTAAATTTTCAGTGCAGGAAAAGTGAGTTTTTCCTATTCCTGCCTTCAGATGAATACTTCAGCGAGGGCTGTGCTCCCGGGTCTCCTCCTAACTCCCGCCTCTGCCAGCTCTGCAAGGGCTCAGGGGGAGTCCCACCGGAGAAGTGCGTTGCCAGCAGCCATGAGGAATACTATGGATATACTGGAGCTTTCCGGTAGGTGGTGGGAAGGCTCTGGGTGCTCTCAAGCGCCCCAGGGCTAATCACAGAGGTTATGGGTAGATCACATGTGGAGTACAGCCTCATGTTGATGCTAATTTGCTGATCTTCTCTCTTTTTCTCCATTACGCCTCTGAAGGTATATGTCTGTGGTATTACAAATGCCGTGCATTTTTTCTTTATGTGGCTTCCTGCAAAATGATGCAAAATGTTCCTGCTCTGTCAAATTAATGTCCTGGTGCCCCCAAGCAAACTTGGAGGGACACAAGCATTTTGGCCATACCTCCTACAAGGGCAGCGGTTTTACCACAAATAAGGAGTGTTAAAAGATGGGGACCCACAAACAGTGCTGCCACTAGACACTCCCTGCTGAAAATGCCGCTTGCCTTAGTTAAAATGAGTGGTTGTCTGAAAAGTGCAGAGAGCAGAGATCAGTCCCCGCACCGTCTCCTCCCCTGTACCTGCTCAGTATCAGCTCAAGTCTAAGTAATTCATGTCGGACATGAATTTAAAAAGAGAATGAATCTTGTTTCATTTACATCTAATAGCGAAGAGATCCTGCTTCAGGGATTGCAGTCCTTTTGGTGCGAGTTAGTGTGTTTCAGATATCCTTAAAATATTCATGGCGGGGCTCCTAGACCTGGCTGTCCTCGGGGATTAATTTTACAAAATAAGACACAGGTCAGAATCAAATCTGCGGGGAAGGGCAGGGATTCAAGCACCCACATCACTTGCCTTTCTTTCTTCCCACACTTCCCAGGTGTCTGGTCGAGCAGGGGGATGTGGCCTTCATTAAGCATTCAATTGTCGAGGAAAACACCGATGGTACGTGGTTGTTCTGTTGCGCGGGACTCGGCAGGGCTGCCTTCCCCTGCCTGCATTATTTTTGCTCCCAGTGCAGAAGGTAACAGCAAACTTTACCTGCTCGTCCTGTCAATCTCACCCCTCCCACAGGAAGAGCAGAATTCAGGCATCAGCACGTGCCCTCTGCCCAGGGTGCCACTTCCCGGGCATTTCAGCAGAGACACGTCCCCGCTAACGATCATTTAATTTCAGCTGCACAATTATTCAGGCGGTCCCTTAACCACAGACTCCTGCCTCCACACCGTTGCGCAGCACTCTGGCCCCCCGCTTGCCTGAAAATTAAAAGTTCAGTTCGCATTTTTGAAAGCGGCATCTGAAGTTTTCCAAACGTTTGGGAGAAAATGCCAGGCAGGAGATGTAACTAAGTCTCCCAGCGTGCTCTGACAGCCTGGCTCATCCCACTGGCTTTTCCTGAGTTTTACTTGCAGCCTCCTTTGTACATGCCAAATCTCCAAGTGCCAGTGCACATGCAGGCAGGGGCAAACGCCTTGTTTAGGTGTTGTGAGGCTCACGTTCTTCTGCGACACAACATCTCTGAATCTCCAAACCCATTCTCTTTAAAGGCAAAAATAAAGCAAGCTGGGCCAAAGATCTGACAATGGACCAATTTGAGTTGCTGTGCACTGACGGGCGACGGGAGAATGTCATGGCTTACAGGACCTGCCACCTGGCCAAAGTTCCTACCCATGCTGTGGTCACGCGTCCTGAGAAAGCAAAAAAAGTCCGTGAGCTGCTGGAGAGACAAGAGGTTAGTAGCACTGACAGCGGAAGAAATGTTCTGGGGTGGGTTTTATGTGGCATGTTTGGATTTTTAGAGGGGTGATACTCTGAGTTTCCCCAAGTCAGCGGAATGTGGAAGATTTTACCTTACCGATACGGGATGACAGCACCGTCCCTTAGTCTCCCCCTTCCCCCGTCCCTTTTGAACAGCTCTTTCTCCTCTGCCACCTTAGCAAATGCACCCCTAGGTAACAGCTGGAGAGTAGTGGATGCTACAGGTGTAAGTGGAACCAGGTTAAACCAGCTCTGTTTGATTTTACATGGAAAACGTTAACATTTGCTCCGCTGTAAGGGTCTGCCAAGACTCATTTGGGAAGTCAGCTCCTTCGGCTTGCAACCCATGGCATGGGACCTGCTCTGCACGGAGTGACAGGTTAAAATGGGAAAAAACCAAAAAACAGTTGTTTTGACAGTCATGCCACAACTGTGCCCGCTACTGAGAGATCCCTCACCTAGCCACACGGACAGAAGATTCAATCCTAAATTTCTGGAGCTTGCCTGGGGGCTCCCCAGGATGATGGTGGACTAAGAACGAGGACTAAGAGCTAGACTTGTACAAGCTGAATCTTCCCAGCTTTCTACTTTTTACATACCCTGACCTCTTCGTGCCTTTATTCCAGAAACTGTTTGGAACAAAAGGAATCGAGAAAGACAGGTTCAAGCTGTTTGAGTCAAAAACCAAAGACCTCCTGTTTAAAGACTTGACCAAGTGTCTGGTCAAACTGCGCGATGGAATAACGTACAAGGAATTCCTCGGAGATCAATACTACGCTTCAGTTGCCAGCCTCAATACCTGCAATCCATCAGGTAACTGTAACAGCCGCAGGAAGAAGTCCGTGAATTGCAGTCCTTAGCCTCGCAGTCACGGACAGCTGCTCCAGGGAGGTTGAGATTGGATATGAGGAAAAATTTCTTCACCAAAAGGGTTATCAGGCATTGGAACAGGCTGCCCAGGGAAGTGGTGGAATGACCATCCCTGGAGGTATTTAAAAGATGGGTAGACATGGTCTAGGGACATGGTTTAGTGGTGGGTTTGGCAGTGTTAGGTTGATGGTTGGACTCGGTGATCCTAAAGGTCCTTTCTGACCAAAGTGATTCTATGATTTTATGATTCTGTAGCTGTCCATTTAATTTCTTTAAGCAAAATGAGGATAACTCATGAAGATGCCAGGATACTTTTCTCAAAGTTCCTTGGATGGAGCTGAAAACTATCTCGAAGGCTGCTGCTCTGGCATCAAAGGGAATCAAAGATTTTTACTCACCTTTAGAAAATACGCACTTTGAGAAACAGTGAAAAGGACCCGCCCTGTCCCGTCAGTGTGTGTTCAGTGCGGTCTGTGGTTAATATAATTTTTTTGTGGCACACAATATATTTTCCACGCAATGATGCTGTTGGCATGGGTGGGACAGCAGTGTTTGAATAGGCAGGATCTGAACTTCTCCCTGTCCTTTCCCTTTTCAGACCTCCTCCAGGTGTGCACTTTCCTTGAGGACAAGTAGCGAGATGGGAAGGACCCTTGCTGGAAGGGGAGGAAACTTCAAGCCATGACTCCTCTCGTGCCCTCAGCACCCAACACCGATGTGCGGAGGGCCCTCTGCCTCCTTCACTGCTTTCCCTGCCCTTCCTCATCACTCTCAAAGTGGCTGTTTGAGGCTTTACCGTTCTCTGCTGCCACCACAGCAAGAAATAAAATCTCAAATCTACACAGGTATCCTGAGATCTTTCAAAACAGTCCTCAAGCCCATTCCTTCCTCAGTACCTCTCACTGGAGGACAGGGACAGATACTTACATGGCTATGGCCACTTAAGGGCCGTTAGAGATATTTGGATTAAATGTGCCCTAGAGCCTCACTAACAGGCATTTCATACTCTCTGCCCTTTTGCTTCAGTCAGGTTATCCCATTATCTTTCCATCAGATGACAGTTGCCCAGTGTGGTTGGGACACAGGGAGAGGGAGAGTGTTTATGTCAGGGAAGCTGAAAGGTGGAGAAGGAAAGGAAAAACCCCAAACCAAAAAAACCCAGTGGTTGTAAGACGGAAGGTGTGACTCAACATGAGCTGGCACCATGCGCTGGCAGCCCAGAAGGCCACCTGCATCCTGAGCTGCATCCCCACAGCGTGGGCAGCAGGGCCAGGGGGCGGATTCTGCCCCTCTGCTCCGCTCGGGAGAGACCCCACCTGGAATACTGGGTCCAGCTCCGGGGGTCCCAACAGCAGAAGGACACGGAGCTGTTGGAGCGGGGCCAGAGGAGGCCCCAGAGATGCTGGGGGGGCTGGAGCCTCTCTGCTGGGAGGACAGGCTGGCAGAGCTGGGGGGTTCAGCCTGGAGAAGAGAAGGCTCCGGGGGGACATTCCAGCCCTTGCCAGTGTCTGAAAGGGGCTCCAGGAAAGCTGGGGAGGGACTCTGGATCAGGGAGTGGAGCCATAGGACGAGGGGGAACAGTTTTAAACTGAAGGAGGGTAGATTTGGATTGGATATTGGGAAGAAATTCCTGCCTGTGAGGGTGATGAGCCCCTGGCCTGGGTTGCCCAGAGAAACTGTAGCTGCCCCATCCCTGGAGGTTCAAGGCCAGGTTGGACGGGGCTTGGAGCAACCTGGGCTAGTGGGAGGTGGAACTAGATGATCTTAAAGATCCCCTTCCAACCCAAACCATTCTATGATTCGGATTCATTAATAGAAATAACTGCATCTCATATCTCAGCCAGCTGGATCCGAGTCATTTCCACCAGGCAGTACTCTTAAAGCACTTAAGTATATTGACAGGGAGAGCCCAGGCTGAGACTTCATTCCTGAAAAAAATCTAGGACTTGCTTTGAAATGTGTGCTTTGGTCGTCTGTCCAATGTGCTGCTGACCTGAAAACAAACATGTAGGTGGGCAGCCTGACTTTCACCCACAGTGGAAATAAACAGGCAAGACAAAAAGGTCGGCTGAGGCTCTCTGCGTCAGAGGAACAGAGTCTGGGGTAATCCAGCAGGTCCTGAGCCTGTTGTCAAGGCAGGCACGGAAGAGCTGCTGAGGGCAGAAAGATGCCGAGAGCTGGCTTTGGAGGAATGAATGGGCTCGTGGTGATGAGTTTTGGATATGTATGGTATGTGTCATGAGAAGTCTGCTAGCCTGAGTAAAGATCACCTTGGAAGAGAGAAATGTAGAGCGTGACGGGAAGCAATGATTTTTGTTGCTCACGTTTATGTAGGATGAAGTATAGTGGAAAGATGGTTTTTTAAACTTGTTCTTAAAAACTAGCAAAGAATGAGATACAGTGCCTCTAGGAGCCCGCTTCTACAACCAGCTCTGGTGACAGTTAGGAAAAGTTCTCCAAGAACTGCTGCACCATCTGTTCTCCACACCAGGTGTGACCCCTTGCCCTATAAGTAGGAGGCATGGGAAGCAGTAACCTCACTAGAGGGTCACAGAGTAACTCCAGTGGGAAGGGACCTTCAGGGCTCTCCAGTCCAACCTCCTGCCCAAAGAAAGAAGTCAACCAGGTTGCTCAGGGCTTGACCCAGTCAGGCACTGAGAACCTCCAATGATGATGCCGCCAGGACCTCCCTGGGCAACCTGTCCCACTGCTTGACAGCCCTCAAGGGGAAGACGTTTCTCTCCTATCCACTCTGAACCTCTCTTGTTTCAGTCTGTTCCCATTGCTCCTCATCCTGCACCTCCATGAAAAGCCTGGTTCCCTCTTCCTGTGCCCGGCACAAATGTGGCCACCTGTCCTCCAGGTTCAACAAGCTCTGGTCCCTCAGCCTTGCCCTGGAGGGTGCATCTCCAGCCCCCTGTCCATCCCGGTGGCTTTCTCCTGACCTTCCTATTGTTCATGGACGTCTTGCTTGAACGGGGAGAGCAAAACCAGATGCATACATGCTTGGGGAGGAGTGGCTGGAAACTGCCTGGGGGAAAAGGATCTGGAGGTCCTGGTGGACAGTCGGCTGAACATGAGCCAGCGTGTGCCCAGGTGGCCAAGAAGGCCAATGGTGTCTTGGCCTGTGTCAGGAATAGTGTGACCAGCAGGAGCAGGGAAGTGATTGTGCCCCTGTGCTCAGCACTGGTGAGGCCGCAGCTTGAGTGCTGTGTTCAGTTTTGGGCACACAGGAGGGACATTGAGGTGCTGGAGCGTGTCCAGAGAAGGGCAATGAAGCTGGTGAGGGTCTGGAGAACAAGTCTCCTGAGGAGCGGCTCAGGGAATGGGGCTGTTCCGCCTGGAGAAGGCTGAGGGGAGACCTTCTCGCTCTGTGCAACCGCCTGAGAGGAGGGTGTAGCCGGGGGGGTCGGTCTCTTCTCCCAAGGAACAAGCGACAGGACAAGAGGAAATAGCCTCAAGTTGTGCCAGGGGAGGTTTAGGATGGATATTAGGAAAAATGTCTTCCCAGAAAGGGTTGTCAAGCATCATAACAGGCTGCCCAGGGCAGTGGTGGAGTCGCCATCCCTGGAGGTATTTCCCAGCAGGGCAGACGCGGTGCTGGGGGACACGGGTTAGGGGTGGGTTGTGCAGCGCTGGGCTCACGGTTGGACTCGGTGATGTGAAAGGTCCCCTCCAGCCCGGGTGACGCCGCGACTCTGCCGGTGCCCGATCCCCTCGAGCAGTTCGACCCTCAAACCAAGGACCCGG
>VZSF01007655.1:76031-215475 GCA_013398295.1 Chionis minor | reverse complement strand
CCCCCCCCCCCCCCAATCAGCTCTGTCCTTTGTTTTTGGGTCTTTCTGTGGCTTTGTGCTGGCTGAGCAAGTTGCTCCTCACGCTGCAGCCTGGCAGCCGGTCTGTTTAGGTGTCTTTTTGGCAAAACCGCAGGATAAATCCAGTCCCTTCTGCTCCTTCAGCTGCCTGACCCGGAGTCGGTCACCCCGCGGCTTTTGCACATCTGCAGGGATTGAGGCTTTCCGTGTACTTTAAAGCTTTTTTGGTCGATGTTTTTCGTTACGGGTTGTGCTTGGCCTGCAAATTGTTCCCCTGGAAAGGAAGGGTGCTTTTGGAGGAGATCAACAAGCGTGGCATGCAGCCCCCTGCCCAAAACCCACCCCTGCAACCCCCTGCATCCTCCTGCACCCTGTCTGCAGCCTTCTGCCCAAAAAGGACAGGATGCCTTGGATTCCCTCTGGATCGGCAAGTCTTTACCATAATGAGCTCTCTCCGTGCTACTTGTATTCCTGTTCCCCCTCCACCTGGCAGGTGATCCCCCTGCCCACAGGCCGCTGCCTGCAGCCTCCTGCCTGCAGCCCCTGCCCTCAGTTGCCTGTATCCTGCCCCCAGCACCTGCACCTGCCTGCACCATGCTTGCAGCCCCTGCCTGCAGCCCCATGAACCCTCCCTGCAGGCTCCTGCCCCATGATCCCTGCTTGCCATCCTGCGCGCCCAAATCCATCCCTGAAGCTTCCAGCCCCCTGCCTGCCTGCACCCTGGCTTGCAGCCCCCTGCAGCCCCCTTCCCCCAGACCCTTGCCTGCAGCCCCCGAATGCTGCCTGCAGTCCTCTGCCTGCAGCCCCATGCCCGAAGGCCCCTTTCACCCTCTCCAGAGCTCTGTTCTCAAGTCGTGTCCACCGAGAGACGCCTGCAGTCTCTCCCAGCATAGCCCTGCACCCTGCCTTTGCCCCTGCAGCCCCCTCACCCCTGCCTGCAGCCCCCTGCCCACATCCCTGCGCCTGCAGAGCCCTGCAACCCTGTGCCTCGCAGCTCCTTGCTGCTTTGCCCCAGCCTCCTGCCTGCACGCCCCTGCACCCTGCCCACTGTGAGCAGAACTGCGCAAGCACCTTTTGGAATGGGGCTGCAGGCAGGCAGGATGTGGGCAGGGGGCTGCAGGCAGAGGGCAGGCTGATGTGGGCAGGGGGCTGCAGGCAGGCAGGATGTGGGCAGGGGGCTGCAGGCAGGAAGTNAAAAAAAAAAAAAAAAGAGCAACAACCCCCCGCAACGTTCTGCAATAAACCCCTAGTGCTAACTTCTCGCAACACGTGTGCGGTGTCCATGCTGACATCTGCGAGGGGTGCGGGCGGGGGGGGGGGATGGGGGACACAGGGGAGCCCCACAGGGTTTGGCAGCTGTCTCCCCTGCTCCTGGCCCAGCCGGGAGGGCATTATCCAGCTGGAAATGTCACGCCGGAGTAGGGGACCATCACCCACAGCAGGCATTTCTCTGGGCACATGGGATGGGGCTGTGCTCCAGCCCCCATCTGCCTCCTGGTCCAGGTGGTGGTGGGGGGGTTGCCCCCCTCCCCATAGCGATGGGCAAGGTGCAGCTGGAGAACCTGGGAGGAGCCGGTCCCAGGATGGCACTGGCATGGAGCATCCCTCGCCGGGAGCAGGGCGGTGTCTTGGGCTGCAGGAGAGGAGCTCAGAGCTGCTAAGGTGAAGTTGCTCCCTTAGAAGGAAAAACAAACCCAAAAAAGACAAAGTACTGGCAGTGGGTAATGGGGGGGACACAGAGTCAGTCCTTGGGTGGGCTACACCAGCCCCGCTGCCTTCTCCTGCACGTTGTACTCCTTGCTCCTCTTCACCTTCCAGCTGATGAGGGCGAGGAGGATGGTGCCCACCACCTTGTAGCCCACCTGCAGCCCCAGGTATCTGTCGGGAGAAGAGCAGGGAGATGCTGTGGCTGGAGGTGGCACCTCTAGCTGGCACCAGGCTGAGCTGGGGACAATCCCTGTGGTCACCCCCCCTCCCCCGTCTGGGAGGGACAGGGGACCTGTGGCAGGGGTACCTGTTGCGGAGGAAGTCGTTGTTGTAGTAGGCGCAGAACCGGCGCTGGCTGCACTGCTTCTGCCAGTAGATGCAGGAGGAGTCGATGAGGGCACCGAACATGGCCGGGGCTGGCAGCCAGGCTTTGGAGGAGAGAGAGGATGGAGTCAGCCAGGCTGCCTGCCCTGCCCTGCCTGCATGCCTTGCCTGCTGTCCCCACGGAGGTCTAACACCTCCTGGGGCTCAAGCAAGCCTCTGAGCACCCTGCCATCTTCCCCCAGCCTCGCTGGGAGGCAGACACTCACCCAGCAGCCTCATTAGTAAGAACTGGACTCCGATGGCAAACGATTTCTCATCCTGGTTCACCACCCTGCATGGGGGGAAGCCGCAGGAGGTCAGAACTGCCACGGCAGCTCTGTTTTTTGGCCAAGCATCTTGGCCTGGCTGCACGTTTGAGAGGCCCCATTGATCCCAGCATGGGGAACCCATCCCATCACGCCTCCCCCAGGCCACAGCCCCCTTGCCCACTGCTCACCGTAAAACCATCATGTAGAGGGGGTTGTGGGACAGGCAGGCTACCAGGGCAGCAAAGGAGATGAGGAATATGGCAGGAAGGAGCATGTGGGAGCAGCTGAGTGGACAGGAGCCTGTCTTGGCGGAAGACAGCCCGTTCCCAGCAGAGATCAGGGAACAGTTCCTGTAGATCTGTTGGAAACATTTGGGAAGAAACAAATGTAAAACTGTCAAAGCCAAGAGCAGGGCTTTCAGCAACACACCCAACCCCATGGCTTTGTAGAAGACCGGCGGGAGCGCCACGCTCCAATTTTAAGGCATGGCCATGGCATCC
Organism: Chionis minor; assembly: GCA_013398295.1. Taxonomy (NCBI): domain Eukaryota; kingdom Metazoa; phylum Chordata; class Aves; order Charadriiformes; family Chionidae; genus Chionis; species Chionis minor. Next base: position 212,618 of record VZSF01007655.1, on the reverse strand, counting down.
TGCAATGGGACATGCCGCTGTCCCCATTTCTCCACCAGAGTCCCAGGGCATTACAGTAGTTCTCCAGGACTTCAGCTCCCCTGGTAGATCTCGCTGCTCACCACATCAAAAAAAAAGGCTTTACCCCGCTGTTGCATCTGTTGAGGTCCTACAGCCTGCTCCACCACCAGCAAGCGAGGTGCTCTCCGCTTTACCAGCCCCTCCTTCCCACTCACCACTTGTTTGGAGGTGGAAGAGTTGGCGGTGCTGTTCGTGCAGCCGGCGAAGCAGGGGGAGATGTACTCCACGTTGTCTTCTCCGCACACGGGGTGAAAGATGTGCTCGGAGCAGTGGCATCCGCTCGGCGCCTTAACCTGCTGCTGGGAACTCAATGTACTGCCAAAAAAAAAAAAAAAAAAGAGAAAAAAATTTTTTAAAAATTAAGAAATAGGACAGGAGGAAGGAAAATTCCTCACTAGTTAACCAGTTTCCCTATTCCTATTTGTGCTGGGACACTGCCAGGAGCAGGCTGGCCTCCTGCCAGACCCTGATCCCCTGCAGGTACCTCTGCAAGTGTACAGTGAACTTAGCAGTAATTATGTTATGTCTGCAAACAAGTACTCACACACTGACTTTCCACCCCTCTCCCCACGCCCCAGCTGAAAACTAATCAGCCAAATGCCTGGAGAAATAAATCTGGGCTCCCTCCAGAACTGCACAAACAGATGTGCGAACAGCCCCAGCTGGAAACGCCGTTCAGAGAGAAACTGGAAGCGGGCTCCGTTCCAAACAAGCCTGACGACAGCGGGAAAGTCAAGAGGACAAACTGAATTATCTGTCCTGTCTTGCCGTGCTACCTAAGGGAGTTCATCTGCTGGAGCGGCACAGTCCATCACTTGTAGGAAACCAGCACCAGGGACCTGCCCTTGGACATAGTGGGCTGGGGCTGCTCTGTCTCCTGTGGCAGCTGGCACCAGGGACCTGCTCTTGGGCATGCTGGGCTGGGGCTGCTCCATCTCCTGTGGAAGCTGGCACCAGGGACCTGCTCTTGGGCATGCTGGGCTGGGGCTGCTCCATCTCCTGTGGAAGCTGGCACCAGGGACCTGCTCTTGGGCATGCTGGGCTGGGGCTGCTCCATCTCCTGTGGAAGCTGGCACCAGGGACCTGCTCTTGGGCATGATAGGATGGAGCAGAGCTCATGTTCACCCATCCAAGTAGCCCACATCTATCTGGGGATCCAGGCAAAAGTGTCTTATGCACTGCTGCCATTGCAAGGGAGGAGGTTTCCAAAGCAATGTAAGGCAGCAGCCTCCTTTTCCATGCAAGTCCCTCCAGCAGCTCCCAGTTACATCAGCAAAGCCCATCAGGACTGGGCTCAGCAGAGGAACTGAGGCAGGTGGCCAACCTGAAACAGGCAGCAGGAGGTGAATGGTGTGAGGCCAAGGTGCGTCCCAAAATTTAGCACTTGCAGCACCTGGACTTGAGCTGAGGGATCTCCTCACATCTGAAGCCTTGCTCTTGCGCAGGAAGCTTGAGATGCCAGTGCCTCAGTGGACTTCCACACTCTCCTGAATTCGCAGTGGGTGCTGTGCAGCTCTCAGAGCAAAATATAAAGATGTTGCCCTGGGGTGGGCTCTAAATGCCAGTTTTATCTTAAAAAGACATAGTAAGAGCCCAAAGTAATCCAGGTAAGGAGAAAGGTGATGTCCAGCAAAGGGAGAACGCGAGGTGCCCATGTGTGGGGCTGATGTGGACACGGGCACTAATACTACTAAATTTCCCCCTAGAAATCCAGAATGAAAAATACACCCTGCTTGTTTGGTACGGAAAAATCAGGAACGAATGCCCTCCCAACCTCTCTCTGTGCTGTGCAGCGCTTAGATCTCCTCCAAGGCAGTGGGATCAAGGAGCAAGCGGTAGCGTGGAGATGTCTACTGCCTCTTTCCCCCCACCTGCATGCAGCCCACCCCATGGGCAATCAGGTCAAGAGCTGGAGGAATAAGGAGCTGGAAACGACCCAAGCACCTGTGTTACCTGGGGGGGTAGATCCCATTGATGTGCCCCGTGGAGCAGCCCATGAAGAAAATGGGCAGGCAGATGAGAATGGAGAAAACCAGCACCACCACGGCAAACCGGGGGATGGCCCGGAGGGAGAAGGCAAAGCGTTTCATTATGATTCCTCCTAAGAGCATCCCGAGCGCTGCTGCTGGCAGGTTCACAGCTCCTGCGGAGGAACGGAGGCATTAGCCAGGGTCCTGCCTGCCAAGCACCTCTCTGCGGCAGGGGGTGGAGGTAGCGCCTCTGCGGACCTTGTGAAGAACCCACAGACCCCACCGGTAGCCAAGAAGACCAAAACCCAAGGCAGTCAGCACCTAGGAGAAACCTCGGCCTCAGGAGTCTGGCTTAGAGATGCCAGATCAAGCTCGGTGCATAATTGCTTGCTCTTGCCAACTTCTCTAAGCATCTGAGGGATCCAGACCAGCTTCACCCAAGCGGTGGGACTGCACCTTTTCCACGAGAGCAGTCCCTTGGCCCGCAAGAGTGACCTAACAAAGGCAGACAGTCTCCGAGAGGCTGCAAGACAGCCTGGCCTTCTGCAGGCATCTCGGGAAAGTCAGCAACCATCTCGAGGGGATCCTAGATTCTAGGACTCTAGGTTTTCCAGTTACTTCCTCCCACGGGATTAAAAAGCCCAGGGAATACGGGCAGGTATGCTGATGGATATTTTTCCGCCTACGGCTGCCGCCGCCCTGCTGTGCTCACCTATGAGGAAGTTGGCATACGAGGAGGAGGCACCGTACTGCTTCTCCAGGAACTTGTTGAGGAAGGTGGCCAGACCCGCAATGACTGAGGAGAAGCTGCACTGAGCCAGGACCAGGAGGATGAAGAGGGGGTTGAGGAGCAGCCTGAGGAAGATCTTTGGGAATCCTAGGGGGGAAGGGCAGGAAAAAAGCATGTTAGCCATGCGATCCCCACATCGGCAATTCATACTGTGAAAAACCCCACCCTTAGACTGTTCCCACTGAGTTCATACAGGGGATGTCTGATGGCATGGGAAAAGGGGAGACACCCTAATTTGTCCTGGCAGCTGACAGGAGCGGGGAGGGGGCAAAATGTGCCCTGAGAAGCGAGGTGGAGGGCAGTGCTGCTCACCACCTTGCTTCCCTCCCTCCCTCCCACACTTTCCAAACTCACAAGCCTCGGAAGCACTGAGCAGCCACTGTGCGTTTGTTTTTCGGGAGCAGGGGCCATGTGCAAACAGTGCAAACAGACAAAGCCACGGGGGTTTTGGCAGAGCCCCACCAGGCAGGGTCTGGCTCCTGCAGCTGATGTGTTTTCCTGGTGGGACATCGTGTCCCCCTGCCCAGCCAGGACAGCCTTGCAGCAGCGGCAGACTGACTCCAGGCTCCTCAGGAACAGCTCTTGTTTATTTGGTTTCTAATTAGCTTTCCCCTTCTAAGCAGAGAGTGCTGCGGAGACCCAGCATCGTTCATCAAAGCCCAACGAGATAGAGAAGGAGCCGAGAGCCCCAGGATATGACTGCGGTGGATGGAGAGGGAAGGAGGGGGGGGGTTTAGCTGGAAAGAAGTCATCACATTGCTAAAAAAAGTCATTAAACTGAGCTCTCCCACCACTGACATCCCTACTCAAGCCCATTTCAGCTACGCATAAACAAACTGGTGGAAGCTGCAGCGTGGTGACCTTCTCCAAGGGCAGCTGGTGGCGCCGGCAGCCCCATGCCCTCTCCCGGAACCGTGGGTTAAACCACCCAGCTAGCGTTTTCCAGCGTGCTCATGCCATTTAAGATCCTCTAACCAATTTTCAGAGATGATTCAGGCTCCGCAGACCTCAACACCGCTGTCTTACAGCAGGAGGGAGGCTGCGTCCGTCTTCCCGTGGTCCTTAGGGAAGGGCGCGCTACAGCCCTTGAGGTGCCTGAGCTGGCCCTGGCGTCTCCACACACGGTGGTGGGGAGACTCAAAGGCCCCCAACAAGCGCCCTCAGCTTGAAAAGGCCGGCGTGGTGGTCTTCACCCACCCAGCACCGTCCGGCACCCCCGTTTGCCCTCGCCTTTAAGTGCCAGCCCTTTACTTTTTATAAACTCCAGCAGGGAGGTTTCTTCAGCCACCCCTTTCTCCATCTTCCTGAGCATGCCAGCTTCCATGTTCGAGTCCTGGGGAGGGAGAGAAGAGCAGCCAGTGGTGAGAAGGGAGAACCCACGTGTGGCTGGCACCATCCCGGCTCCCAGCGAGGCTCAGGAGGAGCAGGGTCCGTCCCAGATGCCTTCGTCCCCCTGCCAAGCCTGACAGTTTTCCTGTCCGTCGCAACAAAGGGGGGGAATTATCTCAAAAAAATCACTGCAGCCCTTGAGCAGAGCTGCAAGACAAAAGCTTGTCCTGCTTGGAGAGGTTTAAGAGCTTGGAAAGCTTTCCTCTCCTGAACCCTGACAAGGTACCTCTTTTTCAATTCTGCAGAAAGTCTGAAAATGAAAGTTGGAGACAGGTCAGCTCAAGCTTGGTGAGTCGTCTAGCTAAAACCATGAAATACTTTGGGTTTGATTTTGACCTTTAAAGAATCGATGATTAAACAATTTCAAAACAAAACAAACCCATTTTTGAAACACTGCCCCAGTGGGGCTTGGCTTTGAAAGTACTGAAATGAAATGTTTTGATGGTTTTGCATCTTCTAAAATTTGCTTTAATGGGGAACTTGGCTCTTTTTTTGGCAACTTTTTCTCCAAAGGGAAAGCCCATTTACCAAACCCCACTGCCCAGCTTTATCCCAGTGCTTGCTCCCGTGTGTGCCACACTTGAGGACGCTTCGCTCCAAGCAGGGGCTGTCACTGCTGCTGCTGGCGTCAGGGGAGTGTCACCTTGCAGAGCGTGGTGCAGTGGGGCGTTAACGTACAGCCATCACCAGCAGAACCAGGTCAGACACCCCAGGATGGTTGAGACACCCCAGGATGGTTGAGTCTCCACAGACAGACCCCTACCAAGGAGGACTGCATGCAGGAACCCCAAGAAGCCACCCAACCGTCGCCGTGCCCCAGGGAAGGTGCAGGTCAACCCAAAACCTTCCCAACAGATGCTGTCGATGCAGCTAGCAGGAAGGGCATGAGGTCTGGGTTTGGTCTGCTGAGCTGTGGCGGTTCTGTCTTTCCAGCTAATGGTGAGGAAGCGAAGGGTCTGGTCCTTCACACTTTAGAAGCACAGAGCTTGTTTGGAAGACTTTCCGCTTGTGAGAAGTTGTAACCACATCTGAGAAGGGTTGTTGAGCTCCCTTCCTCCTTCCCACCCCCCTCCTCCAGGGACAGGTATTCCCTCCCCAAGCACAGCCCTGGCACCAAGGTGTTCTGGCCCTCTGAAGATGAGGTCTCACCTCTCCTTTCAGCATGTACCGAGGGAAGAAGAAATAAGGAATGGACGTGAGCACCAAGCAGCCTGAGGAGATCAGCAGTCCCAGCCACCAGGCTCCAATCCACCGCTGGTCCCTCGGTGTCAGGGCCACTGTAGCTGCAAGACACAAGGACCCATCATAAGAGCTCTCCTCCTGCACGTCTAAGGGTGAAATGGGCAAATAACCATGCAAATATGGACCGGTGGAGCACGAAGGGTCCGTGTGGGCACAGTCCAAGGGTCTCTGCACTGGCATGGAAGAGCAAATGGACGGAGGTAGGAACTCCCCCCAGCATTGGTAGCAAGACCAGCCCTGGTCGTATTTGATGCCCTTTCCCCTGGCCATGATCCTGCACCGCCACTCCCCATCCAAACTGCTCCGGGCCTCCCAAATGACTGTAGAATGGATTTAGTCAGCATCGAAGTATGCTGATGGCACAGGTTCAACTCTTCCCCGCTGAGCCAGCCAGCAAGGCGGCGATTATGGGGGCCTGACTCCATCCTCCTCTGCCTGGGGCACGCGGTGGGTTTGGACCACACTGCCTGCCAGGGATGCCGAGCTGAGACAGGGACCGGGAAAAGGTACAGCCGCTTTCCTGGAAAAAATTGCTCTCCCATTGTTCCATGCTTGGTCACTCTCTGCTTGCAGAGAGCAAGGGAAGGACCTGTGCCGGCAGAAGAACGCCGTTAATAAGCCTAGTTTCCGAGTGGGTGAAACTCTGGGCGCCTTCTCCGGAAAAAGGAGGAGAAGGTGAGAGCCGCTCCGTCTCCAGCACAGACATCCTTCGGCTGGGCCAAGCGATGCTCGCAGGAGGTTGACAGATTGCTTGGCTTGGCATGGGGACCACATCTCCCCATCTCCGGGATGTTGCGGCTGGGAAAGGAACCGGCAGCAGCCACCGGGTGGGAGCCCCGTGTCAGGGTGCGGCAGGAGAGGAGCCCACACCCCACCGAAACAATCACCGCGCTTCCCCAAACAGGACCACTCCACTCTGGAGCTCGGACGTCATCACGGAGCGACTGGGCAGAGGCTGCTAAATCCGTCTGCCGCCGCAGGGAGCAAGCCAAGGCTTTTTGCCGTTTCCTGCCCCAGGTTAATTTATTATTCTTATCAGGCACCGGACAAAAATGTCAGACGAGCTCTGATCTCTCTAAGGAAACACAGGAAGAGCCACATTAATGATGGAGCTGGGGAGAATTCTTTAGTGATTAAGTTACCAGAAATAATAAGCACGCACCACAAATAAAGAAAATAAGCCCTGCGGTGGCGTTGGCTTGGTCCCTCTCTCTTCAGATGCTGGTGGAGAGCAGTGGGGAGGAGGATGAGTAGACTCAAGCCTTCCCATGCACCCACAGGGCAATGGTTGCCTTCTCCATCCCTGGATGCTTCAGCCATCCCTGCTCCTCTCCATCACTGTGTGGTATTTCCTCTGCATGGCGGCAGCATGGTCATTCCCAGCAATGACCACCAGCACTTCAGTGCAGCACCATCAATAGGACGTTGAAACGTCCCTGCCACAGGGCTCTTGCTTCAGTGGAAGGCTTCAGGACCACCTGTAGCCTTCCTCATGGGGAGATGGAGTGGAGAATTGCACTGGGGGTGCTATTCCAGGTCAGGTCAGGTCTTTCCAGGGGGGCAGGTGTTGTGAGTCATGGGACTGGTGGCTTCTGCCACTAGCCACCTCAGAGTGAAGTGTGACCTTCTGACTCACAGAAGGCTTTTAGGAGGACCATTGCGACTTGAGAAATCATAGAATCATAGAATGGTTTAGGTTGGAAGGGACCTTGCAGATCATCAAGTTCCAACCCCCCTGCCATAGGCAGGGACACCTCCCACTAGACCAGCTTGCCCAAGGCCACATCCAGCCTGGCCTTCAACACCTCCAGGGATGGGGCCTCAACAGCCTCTCTGGGCAACCTGTTCCAGTGCCTTACCATCCTCAAAGTCAAATATTTCTTCCTAATGTTTAATCTAAACCTGCCCTCTTCCAGTTTAAAGCCATTAAAATACTCACCAATGTCAACTCTTCCAATATCCACGAAGAGCCGCAGCACCACGGACCCCAGCAGGTATCCAAAAGCCGGGCCAAACACGGCGATGGCAAAGAGGATGGCTGAAAAGAGGGAGCAGAGAATGCCAGCGTGAGCAGGGAACAGTAGCTTCAGTGCAGATATGGCTTTTGCCTTCCCACGGGAGGCAGGAATGGCGTTACAACGTACAGAGGGGAGAAACCATCTTCTATCAAGCGGCGGATGATGAGAAGATCCCCACTGCTCAGATAATGAACGTGGTGTTTATCTAATGGGACTGGGAGGAGGGCGGGCAGCTGCCTGCTGAAAAAGTCCCTCTGCTCTGCTGTGATCACGGCTTTGCCGTTGCACTAAAAGTTGTCAGCTACACCTTGAGTATCCACGATTCACCGTGATGAAGGGGAGAACCCCAGAGAGCAGCAGGACGGTGGCATCGTGGGCACCTGCAGGCCATGGAGACCTTAATCTCCTACAGGAGGCCAAGGAAACAAAGCCATCTTGGTCCTTAGATCCAAGCAAAAACATCTGTTGCAAACTTCAGGGGAGGTGAAAGATGCTGAGAGCAAAAAGGCCAGCAGCTCACCCTCGGTTCAGCTGAACTAGCCCGTTCAAAAAATAGATAACTTGGACCTAACCCATAAGGTCAAAATATTTCCCTTTGACTTCTTTGGAATGAAAGGATTCAAGTTTCCTCCCTGAAAGAAACTCTTTGCACAACCTGCTTAAGATGTTCAAAAAGAGGCAGTTTGCTTGAACTGCATTGACCATTTCTGTGGATTTTGCTGCGCTGGAGCCTTTGAGCACACTGGGTATGGAAGTGCCTGATCCCAGTGCTGTGCCTCAGCTGGGCACATACTTTTCTTTTTCCAGTTAGGCAAGGCACTACTTTCATTTCTGCAACACAAACCTATGTATTGAAGGTCTTTAGAGAAGGAGTATTCCCTTTCACGGCAAGATGCTGAGACCTAAAACGAAACAAGACTCCAAGGGCAACACTATTTCCATTGCGTTGAGGCACGTGAGGCAATCCAGACTCACAGTAGCCATACCCTCCCCCGCAACATGAACAGTCTCACAACCACCTGTATTATAAAGAACAAGCCATTTTCCTTCACCTTCAGGACCAGCAGGTTTGGGAATCCAAAGGGCACCCAGAGGTCCTGGGAAGAGCCCCTTGCTGCAGGGGGGATAACAAGGATGCTTGGTCTCTCCTCTTGCCAGCCTACGTGAGCTATATTTGAGCTCAGAGGGGCCAGTCCTGCCTGCACAGGAGACTTTCTGCAGAGCTCTTAGGTGGCGCAGTAGCCCTTTCCAGCAGGATCCTGGAGCAAAGCACGCCTGGGTGGGTCTGGAGACCCTGCCAAGCACTCCAGCGCTTGTCCAAAGCCTGTCCTTGGGAGTCGGATCCCAAAGGCTTTCCTTCTCCTTTAGTGCTTACCTTATTTTGGAACATCCGTTTTCAACTCCTAAATCACTCTGACGCCTTTGGCTGCTTTAAAGACATTGTTTGGCACCAGGAGGAATCAGGTTTTTAAATAACTCATGGAGTGAGCTCAAAGCTCACGTAGGCAGGGCAGCACCAGGTGGGTTTTGCCGTTCACAGGGAAGAAACATGCAGTTTAACGTGGAAGCCAGCACCTCTCTCTTCGCAATCAAGAAGTCCTCCTGAGCCTGGCAGCCCCCACCGGGTAGGGATTGATTCCATGCCAAAAAAATGTCAATTTTGAACCCTTGGTGCAAAACCTGTGTTAATTGGTTCCTGCAGGCTGTCATACCTCTGGTTCAACCATGATCAACCGATGCCCAGCAAGAGCAGGAGATGGCCTCTGAGAAGGTTTCCTTACTACTCTTCCCTCCTATGGATGGCACAAGTTCTCATAGATGCCAGGGAGAAGCCCCAGCTCATCCATCTCACCTCTTTGCCCTGATTCTTTGGCTTCCTGACACCCACACCACAAATATAACCCTACAGAGAGCAGCCCACCATCAAGGGAGAGACAACCCAGCCTTTTGATGGGGGAGGATCTCATCTGAGTCCCACTGGCTGCTCAACCCGTGCCCACAGGATCCTCTCCAGATGAGCATCCCTACATCTCACCTCTAAGGTCTGGAGAAAACAAAACGATAACACACTTACCAACGTAAAGTGGGGAATTGTTAGCTTCTGCAAAGTCGTCTACGTAGGATATCCCAAACGGCTGGATGGGGACCGTCCCAATTCCAGCCAGCAGCTGGGCGATGACCATCATGGCCCATATGCTGCTGGCCTCCGTCTGGGGGTCCTGGGTGGTGTTTGGGCACACAAACTTGTTCTCTGCAAAGCAGAGTTCAGCCTGGACCTGGCTTTTGTTACCTGAAAGGGAGAAGAATGAGCATTATAACGCTGGCCGCATCCCCTGCTTCCTCCCACACTAAAACCCTAAATACTGGGAATCTCCCAAATTTGCTGAGTAGGCACATGCTGTTGGGTTTCAGGTGGATCGCTCATTTTATTTAGCAATTCTTATCACCTTTCCCTGCCTTTGGGGCATTATACTGAGGTCAGCCTCGCAAACAACCAGGCGGTGATTTTTATCAAGGTTTTCAAGACCGGCTGATCAGGGAAGATGGAAACAAATTAATTTCTGCTGCAAAGGGTCAGCCCCGTCGCCCAGCTCCGGCAAGCTGCAGCCGAGCTGTCAGCAGAGGATAACAAGCTCTCCATCAAAGCTGCAGCAATGCCGGACCCAGCCAACTGACAAAAGCCTTCAGACAGACGGTGTCAAAGCCAGTGGAAAAGCCTAAATATTGGCGGACGGAAAAACCTGCTTTTCATGAAAAATGAAGGCGTTACAGAGCAAACAGCCCCGATCTTTCAGTGCTAGCTCTGCCCACTCCAGCTTTTCTTTTTTTTTTTTTTATTTTTTTTTATTATTTGCAATTAGTTCAACATTCCTACCATGTCTTTCTCGTCAATGTAATAATTGTGGATTTTTTACACTTTTGAGCAAACAGACACAAAACCAAATATTTGTCAGGTGGTTAGGGGTTTTTGTTGGCGTAGTGCGGCAGCACATTCTGAACAGCAGGTGACCACAAAAATCCTGATGTAAATCCATTCAAAACCGCGTCGTCTAAAGGGTCCGCGTTGCCGGACAGAAGGAGCCTCCTTTTCTAATAAAGACTTTGCCGCAGCGGAAGCGAGAGCCGCAGATGCCTCTCGTGCCGGGTTGCGTGCTGTGGAGCGAGGCTGCTCCCGGTTTTGCGAGGACAAACCTAACACAGGGCTGGCTTTTTGTTATCACTGCTCTTTGCTCCCTTGCAGCACCTGGGCAGGAACAGGGAGCAATGCTCTCTGGGGTGACCTGACTGCCCTGAGCTGGACACCCTGCCCCTGAATCTCCATTGCCCTCATCGCTGAGGAGCAGCCCACCTCCTTCCAAAGCAAGGACCTCGCTTCTTCATCCCATCCAGACTACGGGGAGGTCTTCACCCTGCTCAAGACTGCCATGCAAACTCCAGCCAGGACTGGAGTATCTTCATGGGCTGTAAATACCAGGGTATGTATGAGTCCAGGCAGGGAGCAGGGTGATACCTGCTCCTTTGACTTCCTTCCTTCACAGTAAGAGCTGCCCCTGCCCCGAAACCTGACCAGTTCATGGCCCGATGCATGAATTTAAGCCGCTGGAAAACCTGGCATCTGGTGCCTGATCCAATCTCCAAACCAGCCGACTCCAAAACCAGGGAGACATTTGAGGCTGCATAGCAGAGAGCCAGCAGAGAGCTGGCCGTCATGTTTCTGCGTGAGCGGTGGCACGCTCTCAGCCCCACACTGGGCCACAATTTGTAGTAACGCTTCATGGGATCTGGGCTTGCTTGTAGATCAGCCGTGGCGGCGCCAGATTTCCCAGGGCTGATGTGGGAGAGCAAAGCCAGAGGATCTCTGACCCTTTGGTGGGAGCAGAGGCTGCCAGGCACCCGCAAGCAGCTCTGTCCTCGCTGTGGACCCCCTTTTCTGGGGTTTGCATCCTGTCGAGCCATGGTGAGACCTAACGAAAGGGAGCAACTGGCTACCCAGCAGCTCCCTGGCACAGCCAAGGCTCCCCGAGACCAGAGGATTTGTGCTAGGACACGATGCAGGGGGCTCAAAGCCATCCCAGGAGAAAGCATCTTCTCACTAGAGGCGGAGGGCTTTCCCTGGCTGGCACTGCTGCCACCGCTGCCGTCCCCCTCGGTGGCACGGGGCAGGGGAGCAGCATGGCAGAGAGCCAAGGTGACTTGGGGTTCTCCGAGGTGGCAATCCCCAAGGTTTATTGGCATCCAGAGGATTTAGGGGCTGAAGTCGCTTTGGGAAAACCAAAGCCAGCCTTGCGGCACGTGGTGCAGGCTCTTCTGCGTCCTGCGTTCTGCACGGAAGCTGCCATCATACTTGTTCCCAAAGCCTGCCCAGTTTAAACCAGTAGCCCTCCTTCCTTGTCAGCCTTACTGGTTAGAGCAGAACAGGCCCTGGGGAGAAAAGATCTTGACACTGCTCTATCCCCCATATGGCGCTCAGCAGTGGGGAGACATCCTCGCCTCTCATGCCGCAATACCTGTGTGACTCTGGTAAAAATAATCTTGCTTTGCTCCCTGAACCGCTCTGGGCCGTCGGTGAGCCACCAGCGGGCACTTGTGCTCAGCATGGGCTCCCGGCAGGGCTGTCAGGAAGCCAGGATGCGTCGGCAGAGGTTGCTCTTCTCCCCAGTGCTGCCACGGCTCTTGGCTGCCGGCAGCGAGACCACCGAGAGCAGAAGAAGAAGGGGAGAGGGAGAGGGAGAGGGAGAGGACGGCTTATGTCACACGCAAAAACCAGGAGGAAGGTCGAAGCCTCGCCGGTGCGGCGCGGCGCAGGCACACACACAGCAAGACCGCGCTTTCAGGCCTTCTTTATCAGCCGGATGAACTGCTTTGTCCCCAGAGCTCGTGGCACCGACCTACAGCGCCACAACTCTTAACTTCTTGAGCCGATAAGAGCCATTTGCATGCGACTGATACAGCAAGAACTATTCTGGTACGAACCCAGCTCAGTGTTCAGGAAAGCGCAAAGCCTCAGCAGCAGGGTACTGCGCAGCCTTTCAGCTCAGGAGATGCCAGAAATGCCAAATTAGCCAGAAGTGAAGTGATTTGTTGACAATCACACAGGGTTTCAGTGGCAGAACCAGCATCTCCTGCATCGCAGGTCTGCTGTCCCATCAGCCGCGCGCTCTGCTCACGGTTGGCTTCACACTCTCTCTCTAGCTTTTTGGATGGCTCAACGACATGTTAATAACAATGCCGTCATCACCAGCTTTTAGAACTGCCCCTGGGGCTCTTCTGATGCCACCGAAAGCAAACCTATTTCCCGGACACTCAGGGGCAGGTTGGAGGGATGCACACCAGCCGTGCAGAAAGCAGGGACACAGCATCTTAGAGACCTGAAGACAGATGGGTGGGCACAGCCAGGAAAGAAGGATATTTAAAATAACTTATTAAGCTAGTTAAACAATTCATTTTCAAGTGTGCTCTGCGCTATTGATGTAGAAGGTTCTGCTCTGCCACTGAACGTGGAGCCTCCTTACAAATATTCCTGGGTTGGCATGTCCATGTGTCCCTCAGCCCGACAGCAATGCTCCCTGGGCACTGATGGGAGGGAGAGGGGTCTGGGAAGCCCGGAGAGGAGATCCTGGCTGCTGAACTTGAAACACAGACTGCTCCCTCTGGAGGCCTTCAGGAGCATCTGTGGGGAATTTAGGTACTTGACCATGACCGCAGCGCTCGGCACCTGAAACCACGGTTGGAACCACACGCCTGGAAGAGGCAGAAGGGATCCCGCGTCCAGAAGGGGTTGCAAAGCTGCGCTGAAGCCAGGCTCAAAACACCAAATCTCTGCCTTAAGTCTTTCCCTCTGAACGCTGTTTAAATTCTGTGTGTGCTGGATGCAACCCCTCTTTTTGGGGAGGCGCCAGTAACCCAGCCCAGAGCAACTAGAGATGGATTTGTGCTGGGGCAGCCGGTGGCGATAAGGCTGGAGGCACTTACCAGTGCTCAGCGTGGTGTACTCGTAGGGGTCTGACAGGAAGTGGGGCAGGGTAACTAGGAATGCTCCCAGCGCCAGCAGGAGCCCCCCGGCACCGATCACCCGCGGGCGGTGAACCCGGCTGCCAAAGTAGCTGACGAAGATGATGAGGACCACGTTGCCGATCTGCAAAGGGCACAGCAAAATGGGAAGAACGTTAGAAGATGCCATGGAGGAAGTCAAACCACTATAACTGATCCTCCATGACCATGTCGGGGTGGGTGGAGAGCTCTCTTTCCAGGTGGTGTTTGACCCCCCACAAGAGCAGGAACGGGACAGCCCTTCACCCTGCATATTCACAGCGAGTCAGTGCTCCCTTCTCATCAAAAGCTGGCGGGCCAAGTCCTTGGCTTCTGTCACCTGTGTGCCTCCCTTGTTGTCATGGACAACTTCACAACCTCCCTGTGATCTGGCTGGGGCTTTTTTCAGCACCCACACTTGCCCTCCTTCCTCCCCCCCATAGCATGTGGCATGAACTAGCAATTCCCCCAAACACAGCAAGAAATAAAGCGCATTGCCTCCATTCCCATGACTCAAAACAGACCACTACAAAGTCCAGCCCATTGCGAATGTTTGCGACTCCGGACATTTGCTGCTGGAGATACAATCAGCTAAAAAGATATGAGAGCGTGCAGCTTACTCAGGCAAGTAGATGAACATCATAAAATTACAATCACACGGGCTTTGTCAGCTTGAGAGAAGCTAAACATTATTTTAACCTCGGCATGTATGGCTAAGAATACTTTTTATTTATGTCTACACAGGCTCCTTTGTTTGTTACTCTGTGGTTTTTTACTCTTGGAATTGCTGCAGCCATCACTGCAAAAAGATTGTGGTCTGGGATAGGCAGGGGAGCTCCCACAGAGCTCCAGTAAAGCCCAGAAATCGCTCCCATAACCCATATCTCAGAGATATAAAGACGTATCTGTTGTCTGCAAGCTGTTATTCTTTGACAGCATGGCAGATGTGCTATTCCAATCCTTTCCCCTTTATACTCTTGCAATAACAGACGGCCCTACGTGATGTCTGCTTTGGTATTTATTACTTCTCCAGGCATTAATTCTCATAATTACTTAAGTATAAGCATAAGTACAGGTATAGGTATAAGTAATAAGTTCTCTGATGGCTAAGGAGTTACACTGGTTACAGCTCTGAGACACCCTGCAGGGCTTAATTATGCCAGTTCATCATTACCAGTGTTATAACCATCCACACTGTCTGTCTTTGCACGGTTTGGACTTAGTCACAGTCAGGGGGAAGCCCTTCACTGGTCTCAACAGGCTCTGGACCAGTCTGGGGTTAAAATAACCCCAGCTGTAGGTGTTGGTTGAGGTGAGACCTGGGCATCTATTTCCCCAAGGACCCACGAGGATTCCCGTGGGATCCCATGTGGGAAGACCAGCTGTGTGCCAGGTGGGCTGCCACCAAGCACTTCGTTGTCTGTGCCATCAAAAGAACGTCTCTGCCAGCAGGTGTCTTCCTAGTTGGCCTTGGATTGCTACCAGAAAGGATGCGATTCATGACAACGTGAACTAGAAAACTTACTCCAAGAGGAGTAAGTGATTAGAAAGTGCTTGTGAGAAAATTCTCAGCAATATGCCAGTGAAAGTCAGTCCTTTGCCACAGGGTCATCAGGAGCTGGGAGCATTGGAGAAAAGGGCTAAATCTTGGAGAGACTGCTGGCCAGGGTCTCCTTTTAGAGAAAGCTTGGAACAACTCAGGCCAGGGTCATTCCTAATGCCACAGAGAAACCTACGAAAACAGGTACTTTTACTGGAAATTGCTGACAGAGTGTGGACGCTACTCGTAATAAAATGCTCTTCTTCAAAAAGACTCTAAGAACTGCGATCAACAGAGAAGAATCACGTTGCGTGTTTTCTGTTTCCCAGTCATATCTCTGCTGGAGACGCATGGCATCCCAGGGTGGAG
This sequence comes from Chionis minor, assembly GCA_013398295.1. Taxonomy (NCBI): domain Eukaryota; kingdom Metazoa; phylum Chordata; class Aves; order Charadriiformes; family Chionidae; genus Chionis; species Chionis minor. Next base: position 197,210 of record VZSF01007655.1, on the reverse strand, counting down.
TTGTCTCCTCTGAAGCAACCTGCTTTCTGCCGCTGCCCTCCAAGGCCACGTCCTCACCATGTAATCCTGTGTTCAACCTCCCGGCATGTGGTACAGCAGAATTGAAGTGTGAAGAGGTGTCCAAGCACACAGCAATGGCTGCTTCATCCAGCGCATGTAGGCATGGCCAAGGAAGGTGTGAACAACCCTGAGACTCTGTTCTAGGAAGGTCCCTCCCCACGTTCTGGCCACCCCTCGGGGCCTCCGCAGAAGCGTCTCACCCAGTTACCTCATGCAAGCTCGAGATGAAACCCGATGAAAGACTGGAGAGCCCAAAGCGCTTCTCAATGGTGGTGAGGCTGCTCTTGAAGTTGGCGCTGTAGAGGAGCTGGGAGAGCTGGAGAAGCCCGTGGCACAGCACAAACACCTGTGGGCAAAAAAAGGTGCCATCCCAGTTAGTGCCCTGCTGATGCGTAACTGATGGAGATCGTGTCCCCTGAGAGGGATTTGAGAGTCAGACACACATGGACTCAAGTTGGCCAACATGGCTGCCCCTCAGGCATGCAACAGATCTACTGAAGGGCTCAGTCCTGGATCCGCAATTAACTTAAGCTTTGCAAAGTGAGTGATGCAGTGTTCAGAAGACAAGGTGCTCTGGTTTTCTCTTTCCTCTGCTTTACCATTACTAGTATTCATTGGCGTTTGCGCTGTGGCAACCCTTGTGTGACCCTCCAGAGCAAGCCTCCAACCCGAGGAGGACCCATTGCACCATTGTGCATTGGTGAAAAGAGATGGGCCTGACCTCGCACAGAGTCGGTGGGTGCTCCTGAGACCGGGTCAGAGCCCACCCTGCAGCTGCCGTGCCGCAGCTGAAAGGGAACCGTGCTGGTTTCGAGTACCTGAGATCCAGTCTTTCCAGTCGGCCCCTTGGATTCACTCAGCTGTAAAGCCGATTAACAGAACCTGCTCCAGGGGGTGTTGCAAGAAAAAGTTGAAAAAGGGTTTTAAAAGCCCCAGAGGGGAAGGATGAAATATGCACAACGTAGCCTCACTACTGGAAGACCTCAGTAGTGTTCTAAAAACAGCATCTTTCCCTTAAGCCAGGCTGTGAGCCGAGCCAGAATCCAAGCCGAACGGAGGCAGAGCTTGCCTGCAGCAGAGGAGGGAATACGGAGAGTTTACAGGGCAGGGCAGAAGCGTGGTTGAAAGAGCCCGGGTGGCCTGGGAGAGGAAAGCGCTCTCAGCCGGAGATGCAAGAGGCAGCTCACAAGTGTCTTTTGATCTATATTTAGTCAGAACAGTTTTCCTTTATTTTTCTTGGAATGGAATGTGTCCACACGGTGCCAAAAGTATTTTAAAATAATTATTAAAAAAAAAAAAAAAATGGGGGAAAGGTCTTTTTATTTAAATTCACAGGAAATCAAATATTTGCTGAATACCGGAAGCGTGTCCCGCAAAGATAACGGCGGGAAGTCCGAGATGATGAATGGGGGATCAAAGGTATTGCAAAGCTGACAAATTCCTCATGTCCTTGGCTAGGAGAGCAGCAATACTCATTATTAGCATTTATCTGAAATGGCGGTGGCGCCCAGAAGCCGTGACCCATTGTGTGAAGAAAAAAAACCCCAACAACAACCAAAAAAAAACCCAACAGAAAAAGAACGAAATTGTCCACCCGACACGGAGGATGCAAATGCTATAGGTGGGTGGAGTTGCTTTTTGGGGAGCAGAAGAGGACGCAGAGCCAGGTCCAGCAATTGGAAGAGAATTTGGGTAGGAGAAGATGGGCAAGAAGATGGCTTCTTGGGAAGCTTCTCCTGCAAGTCCCTTCCAACCCAAACCAGTCTGTGACTCTGTGAACACTATCCCTGTTGGGAGTAAGGGAACCCCCGAAAATCCACTTAACAGTGACTGGTCAAAATGACTAAAATTCAGCAGGTAAGGACTGCTGATCTTAGTAGAACTTCCGTTTAAGTAGTAGCAACCATGATTCAACCATAGCTTCTGCAAATCTACCCTCAGGCTTGCTGAAGTGTCCTTCTGCGTTGCTGCTGTGATGCCCAAGTGGGTGATGGTGGGTGCCCAGCGACAGGTCAAGGACACAAGGGAACACAGGAAATTCTATCTCACCATGAGGGAAAACTTCTGTACTTTGAGGGCGGCAGAGCACTGGAAGAGGCTGCCCAGAGAGGTGGTGGAGTCTCCCTCCCTGGAGATATTCCAAACTCGCTTGGATGCGATCCTGTCCAGCCTGCTCTGGGTGACCCTGCTCTGGCAGGGGGGTTGGACTAGATGATCTCCGGAGGTCCCTTCCAACCCCTGCCATTCTGGGATTCCGAGGCAGGACAGCACCAGCCAGAAGACGCAGCTGGCTGTCTAAAAGCACGAGATGGGAGAGATGCTGACAGACAGTGGGAGAGAAGAGGACGCAGATGAAGGAGAAGGAGAAAACAGAGCTCTGGCCATGTGAGGGCAGGCTGGGAACAACCTGGAGACCACGGAAAAGTAAGAGGAGAAAGGCAAACATCAAAAAATAGGGAAGAAGCGTCACAGGGACAGGCTGCCATCGTCAACTCCCCAGCCACACCTTGGAGGAGTGTCAGCAGACAGGCGAGCATCAGGCAGGTGTCTGCCACCGTGGTAGCCGAGCAGGAGAAGACAAAGTCCCAGGCTTGGACTTCGCCCCGACAAAATGCCGGAGAGCAACAATGTGGGGTGTAACGTGGGAAACCCTCCCAGACAGGGACAAAGTGGAAGTGAAACATCTGAAAGTAAACTCCTGAAGAAGAATGACCTTTACCCCCTCCAGCTATCAACTCCTACGTTCAGAAAAACCATCCCAGCACGTGGTCCTGCACGTGAAAGCTGGATCCACCACCTTCCCCAGTCCTGACCTGGGATCACCGTGTAATTAGTCCAGCCGGGCTGGTCTGGAGCAGAGAGGTGATTCCTGCGAGGATGAGAAATGGAGAGGGGATCTTGTTGCCAGAGAACATTAATTTTTGTTCCTGCAGCTCTGGCCAGACCCTACTGAAGTCATTCGGATAAGGAAGCGCTGGCTAAACAGCAGAGGGCTGGGACCGCCCGAGACGCGGAGCAGCTGGAGGGAGAGCTCTCACGGTGCGAGGCGTTAGCTGGAGAAGCAAAGCTGTTTACCAACGAGGAGGGAAGAGGGTGGATCACCAAGGCTGAGTTTAACGCAGCAAATGTCAGCCTAATCCCAGGGTAGACGGGGAGATGAGATGTGTTGCGGAAAGAGAGGATGCTGGTGGGGAGGGAAGATGAAGGAGAGGCAGCCTGACTCCCCTCTGGAAATGTTGGGTTTGGCAGGGGATGGGGAGAAGGTAGTGGCATGGAAGGAGCATGGGGAACCAGCACCGGCTGTGCTTTAGGAGAGGATGGAGGGCAAGAGATGAGAGGGACAAGCTGTGGTCAGAGAGAGCGTGCAGGAAAAGGCAGAGCTGGCAGGAGGTGGCCTGAGATGGGTTTATGCATTGGTGACAACCTGGGGATAGACAAAACGGGGCTGTGGATCCCGAGATGCCTGGGAGCAAGCTGGGGCTGCCTCCCGTGAGGGAAGGCAAGGTGGGAGAAATGCAGCGGGAGAGCACCAAGGAGAGGGAGAGGGAGAGGAGCCGTTGGGGTGCAACTGCTTCCCGCTGCCCATGAGACCTTCTAATCCTGCTCCTGCAAGCAGGCTGGGCAGGAAAGGCAGAAGGGCAGGGAGGATGCTCAGGGGACCCGATCCCACCCCGCGGTGCTGCTGGCACTGAGACCACACAGCAGCCTCAGCCCGTGGATGCAGAGCGCCCAGGGGATGGGAGGGGAAGGGCAGAGGAGATTTTTTTTCACCTGGGAAGAAGCTGCCATCCAAAACAGTTGGGGCAAAGCAAAACAGCCTTTGCTCTAGGACTTGTGCAGCTGGAGCTCAGTTTTTCCAGACGCACTTTGACTGTCTGGAGGTGAGAGATGTGCCTGATTTAAGACTTCCGCTGCGTATTCAGCAGACTTGATTCTAATTAAAATAATGACGGCCCAAACCTTGAACGTTCTGAGTGCAAATAGCTGGGAGAGGGTCTTACTTGGAGGGCTCCCCAAAAGGAGCCCGTGCACTGCCTGACCTTGACACTGGCCGAGACGCTCCGGCTGGGAAGAGCAGACCTCTGAGGCTGGTGGAGGTGAAGGGCACTGCTCTCCTGTGCCCCCTCACAGGTCCTTGTGGGTCTCTCCCATCCCTTTCCCTCTCCCCATGCATCCCCATCCCTACACGTTCAGGCTGACCACCCGCAATCTGCTGGTCCATGGAAACCAGCACCGAGTTGGTGCCTTCCAGCTGCAGAGAGCACCAGATGTGCTGCGCTGGCCCCACACACCTGCCGAGCAACCCCAGGAGGGGACGGAGCTACTGTCATCCATCTTCCATAACACTTAATGAAGAAGGGGCTTTTAAAGAAGAGCCGAGCTCGTTTGAAGGGAGGTTTCGCTGACGCAAAGCCAACACAACGGCACTGAAGGCGAAGGCATGGTGGGAGGCTAAGGAGTTGGGGACACTCCCACGGATACAAAGTGCTGACCCTCCGGAGCAGAGCCTGGTGTATTTTTGGAGCTGCAGGCAAGCAGGAATCGCGGGCAGGCTGGCAGCAGTGCGGAGAAGCCCAAGGCGTGCACCCACCTGCACCGGCACACACACACACACACACACACGTACGAAATCCCCTCCTAATCATCCCCACGTTTCCTTCAGAGTGTCTGGGCAATCCTGACTCCAGGCTGTTTATACAAGACGATTGACTCCTTTCCAAGAGTTTAAAAGGGAAGCAACCGCCTGGGGGAAGGTCGCTCACAGGCACGCTGCTCCAGTTTGGGGGGACTAGCACCTCCCAGGGCAACGCTTTTTCCCTCAGGAAGAGAAACCCACCCCGTTGCGGGGAAAAGAGGGGACTGGTCTCTCCACGGTCTGGACAAGACTTCTCAGGTTCAAAGCAGAGAGCCGGCAACTATTCCGTCAATCCCAACCCAAACTTGCTTTCGAGGAGATGTGTTCAACAAATACTCAACCTGGCGGGCTGGTGGGGCTGAGGTGGGGGCAGGCTGGGCTCCAGGCAGCTCCCAGGCATGAGGATCCTGTACTGGTACCAAGACGTCCCTGTGGGATGCCCGGTACGACCATGGATGGCGCACTCCTGGGAGATGTCTGACATGACGTTTCAGTCCTTGCAGCCACCTCAGAAGACCCACTTGCACCCTTTCCCACTTCCCTGAAGCTCACTGGGAATAAAACAAGGCTCTGGGAGAAGAGCGAGAGCGTCTCCCAGCCTCATGCTGAACCCACAAAGCAGCCACAGCTGAGGAAAAGAGAGCCAGGGGGTAAAACCTGTCACTGAGGAGGGTGCTCTTGGGGTCAGCAGGAGGTTGCACTGGATGCGTGCGCTGGGAGCAGGCGGCGTTGCGGGCAGGCTGGTAGGCAGCAGGTGCTTGCACTGCCCCACGCCACATACAGGGTCCGCTAAGCCATATTCCCTTATCTCACAGCCTGTTGTGAAAGGTGGACTGTTTCATAAGAGCTTTTTTGGGAGGCAGGGTAGGGAAGCATCCCTTGGCCACCAAGGCAGCCAATAAAATGCTCAGCCAGTTGGGTTAAACAAGAAAAAAACCCGAGCAAACATGGAGTGCTTGATAACCCCAGCCTGCAAGGTTGGACATGGGTCAGGGTCAAGGCCAGATAACGCAATTCAGATTTCCTGTCATTTCAAAGGAATGAACTGCCTCTACGGAGCCTCCAGGATCCAGGAGACTCCTCCAGGTGGGAGCCTGGCTCCGCTCTGCAGGGACCAGGGGTTTGGGAAGATGCTGCTACGTGCAGCACGGCCGCTGGCCCTTTCTCCCTGCCACCTGGAGAAGCGACTTAAGAGCTAATTCTCTGCTCTGCTTCCACGGCTTCACGCTGTGGTAGCGGCACTCATGTCCAAAGTCATCCCTCATCTCGTTTTTCAGTGCCTTCACCTTGGCAGCCCTGCTTGGAGATAGAGAAGAAGGAAATCGTGATGGCGCAGCTCACCCCATGAGAAGAGCATTGGCAGCTGCCGGCTAAGGCTCTCACGTGCACGCACCGGTGCTAACCTCCATCCCCAACAGCATTCCCAGGGCAGCATCGCTAGCAACGTGGATGGACAAAGCCAGGGCTTAATTCATGAGACGGACACAAGAGCTGCCTGGAGAGCCGTAAAGAGGAATGGAGATCCTCAAAGAACCTACCAAACTGCTCCCAGCTGACTGATGACACCGAGGAAGGAATGTTTGGAAAGGACTAGGAGTAAGGATGCTCTGTTAGCTCTCTCTCTCCACATAGTACTATTAGAGTTGCAGTTTGGGCTCTGGAGGGCCAAAGCAAAATGGTTTGACCTCGGTGGAAAGTCATGGCCCAAACCAGGACACCCCAACCTGCCCACCTCTGAAGGCTTCTTTCACTTTACTCTCCTGAGCTTCAGAGACAGGGGAAAAAGGGAGAGGGGGGAACTTTAGGAAGGGATAAGAACATCCCCAAAATTATAATAGTCAAGGAGAAGACAGGCTGTTTACTTTAGAGCTTGTGTATGCTCAGCACCTCACTACATGAGGAGACCCTCCTCTAGTAGGACGGCTGAGATCAAAGAAATGCATCAGTTGGAAATGAAAAGTATACAGACATGCGTGGGGAAATATGTCCCTCCTTGGCATCTCCTGCTCACAAGCAGCTGCCTAGAATTATAGATCAAAAAGCATCATGAAATNAAAAAGGCAACATTTCCACAGAAGGAACTAAATACCCTGCCACACAGCGCATCCCGTAGCACAAAACCTCTGATCCTGGAGCACGGTCCAATGGCAGAAGTTGGCTCCAAAATTCTATGTCTACTGAAAAACAGCCCCCCCACCCCCACCCCCCATCCATAATAAAAAATTGAAATGGTTAGGGATTGTCTGAAGCATGCCACTGCCCACATTATTACTTGCAATGATGACTGTCTACTGCCAAGTAATCCATGCTTTACAACCCCCAATTGTCAAGTGCAAAGACAATGTTTGCTCTTTTTGTAATGAACATACACACGGGATTTCCCTGTCCCGTGTCCCGACGTTTGTGCAAGCCCTGCTCTGCCCAGTTGCTGTAGAGGGAGCGCTCCAGGGGACTGAAGTAGAGGACCCTGCCTTAACGCACAGGTGCGCGTTGCATTGTCAGAAAGGAAGGAGGTTTTTGGCCAGGGAGAATTGCCAAGACCGGACCCTCAGCCTGTGAGGCGCGAGGGTTCGCTGCTTCCCAAGCTGCTGCCAAGAAAACACTTCGGCTTGCAAATAATGATGCGTATCGTTAAGCAGCCTTCTTTCTTCCTGCAGCCAGACCGGGCACAGAGGTAAGTTGCGTGGTCGGGTCTTCGTTCTTTCATTTTTTCCAAAGGTCTCTTTTCTTTACGGTGTATCAGGATCCGACCATGATTTCCTTGAAGGTAGCTTCAGCTTGGCTTCATTTTCCCTGACCCACAAAAGCGTATGTAAACACTCTTCTTGCACGTCTACAGCCCTGGCCATGCCTCGTGCTCCCTATCAGCAACACTCCTCTCCCGTTTTGCTCATGATAATCTTATCTACGCTGACCACTCCTTGGTTGTGTTTGGGCACTGAACCACCTCACCCCTCATAAAATTATCTTGTTTCATGTCTCCTAGACCTTGATCCCACTAAACTTTCCAACGCATTTTACCCTCTGGCTCTTCCCCATCTTTTTCCTTATCCTGCTGCTGGTGTTACTGGTGAAGGCCAGGCAGTTCTTCCTGTTTGGAACCTGATCCCACCAAAACCAGACATAAACACAGTGTCAGATCCATATAAACCCAACCTTTGCTTTATGATGCCAGCACCATCGCCACAAATGCTGGAAGACCCCAGTCACAGTGGGTCCTTCTCCCCATGCCACCCCACTCTTTCTTAAGGACCCTACTTGCTTCTTTTCTACAAACGCTCATCCAACTCCATCCACAGTGCCCAGTATTCGAATATCCTTTGATTTTCTTCTTTAAACCAATGGCCCTAATCAACAATGACTTTCTCTTCTTGCTGCTTCCCTCTCCAAACCTACAGCCATGCTGCCTTCAGACCAATGACCCGATGAATCTCCTGTTCTTGCTAACAGCTAAATAAAGCAATTCACAATCTATTCCAACAGGATGTGAGAGCACATCTTTTACATCTCCAGGCTTCTGAAATATACTCCTCTCAGCAAATTCCTTTAGTTCCTTTGCAGGAAGGGACAAAAAACTTGCCCTGATGCCTTTGGGACCTCAGACCCCAAGGCGAGGCTCCTGTTTCTTCTGCAGAAGGCATCCAGCCTCCCCAGGGCGGGGAGAGGTCCCCGCTCCTGGCCATTGCACCCTACATGCCCCCAACATCTTTGCCCTGGGATGCTTTAAAAGCCTTTTCACACCCTGAGAGCCCACAGTCTCCTCCTGACCGTGCTGTCCCCTCTGCTGCACCCTTCAACACCATCCCTCTCCCTGCCCCAGTATAGCACCCAATTTAAATCTGCCCCTAAGGCTTTTAAAACTCCCCCCTGGACTCCCTCCAGCTGACGTAAGTGACAAAAACTCCCTGTTATCCTCCAGTTCCCTTTTCCATGCCAGTGGGTCTGCAGGGTAAAAGCTTGCCCCTGCCTGTGCTCCCAACCATTTCATGCTGCCACCCTGCGCTCTCCAGCTAACCAGCTTCCACCTGAACCCGGTCCAATTCAGCTAAGTAACAAGTTATTTATAAAGCTCTACTCCTTGTCATGTTGCTGGGGATCCAGATCAAGTAATTAGCTATCAATTAAAATAGCACAAACCCATGAGAGAGATGATAAAGATGAAGAAGCCAAAACATTTGAGGGACTGCAGCAATAACACCTTTGAAATAATCCTTTTTCAGAGGCTGTGCGAACGGGTGAGATGGGCATGGACATGATGATTGGAGACAACGGTTAGGAGTCTGGACTGAGGGGCATCGATGGGGTCCATGGCCATGCTTGGGTACCACAAAGACCAACCATCCACTTCTCCTCCACCTTTCAAGCCTGTTTTGTTCCTCTAGGCAGCGAGGTCCTCAATGTCGCCAGTGCCACCAGGTGCTGGCATCCACCTGAAGGCTGGCTTCATCCTGCATTTTGTCAAGCAGAGCAACTACAACTTCCTAGCACTAGTCAGCACAGCCCTGGAAGCTCTGGTGAACTTCAAAGTAGGATGGGGGGGTGGCTGTCCTTGCTCATCACCCATCTCCACCACCACTGTGGGACTATCAAGATGCTCAAGGCTTCTCATAGGGGACCGCGCTCAGCAGCAACCTCTTAGCTCCAAAGACTGAAAGCCTCTTGCATTTGGTTTGCTCTCTTCAAAGTGATTCAGGACAAACACCCAAATTCTGGAGGGGTTCAAGCAACCTCCCCACATCTGAGAGGGCACTCAAAAACATAAGCACAATGACCAGGTTTATTCCAGCTACGAGATCATAGAATAGTTTGGATTGGAAGGAACCTTTTAAAGACATCTAATCCAACCCCCCTGCCATGAGCAGGGACATCTTCAACTAGACCAGATTGCTCAGAGCCCCGTCCAGCCTGACCTGGAGTGTTCCCAGGGACGGGGCATCTCCCACCTGCGGATGCGGTGCAGACAGCGAACGTGCTGTCAGCTGAGCCCGGTGGCGCCCTGAAACGTGTGCAGGGGGAGCGTTGATGCCGCCTGGCGTAATTGCATTATTAGCTGCAGTCATTAACACCCACGTATAACCAGGAGTAACTTCCACAGCGGCAACAAGGAACTGCCACCAGCCACAGTCCAGTAGGGTGCAGAGATCAGCTCCCATGTCAGAGCATAGACATGAGCCAGCGGCCACATCCACGCGGCACTGCCTCCCCCAGCGCCTGCTTCTGCACCGGTGCTCCCGCATCCCCGTCCGTGCCTCCGCACCCTCCATCCCCAGAGCTGCCGTCCCATCCCGCTCTTCAAATCCCTGCCGAACCATCGGAACTACCGCTTTCCAACAGGACCTTTCCCTCTCTGACGCCCATCCCCAGCACCATCACGCTTCCCGCCTCCAAACATCAACAATGCCAAAAACCACCCCCAGAGCACTGGGAGCTGGTGGTCCCCGTCGCAGAGAACACAGAGGAGAAAGATGGTTTGCACGGAGACGTGATTTTGTATTTTTGGGCCCAGCCCTGCAAAAGGGACTCTGAAAATGACCTTGGCACGTGAGCCTCAGGGAACAAACTCGAATTTCAAGATTAGGACTTGGAGTCTGCTATGACTCGGGGATTTTGTTGTATTGGGAACACTGTCCTGGTCAGAAACTGCCGCTGCTTATAAGAAAACGCTGTGTCTCATTAATTTAAACTCTTTATAGTACCTCTCTCTGCGTGCGATGATGCCAGCAGCCTCCCACAGAATCAGGCGCTGGATGAAAACTTTGTATAATACGTTATTCACAACAGCAAGGGCTTCTCGTACGAACACGAGCCGCAAAGCCACGCAAACGGAGATGCTTACTGTACACCTTGCCCTCTGATGACCCATGCGCAACAAAACTTCCCCAACTTGGAAATTCATTTGTGCCACTTTGATTTTCTACTAATTTTGGGGGGCTGAGTGGATTAACAACTGTGCACAGGCTACTGCTTTCCCACCTCGAAGCAGTTATTTTTTTAATGTATATATGTTTTTAACACAAATGTCACGGCACAGGAAGAGGGAACAGGCCAGGAAAGGGTGGGAGGGGGGTCTCATTGCCTGTCAATTTATACACATCTGCTCTTAAAAGCAAGAATTTTTCTCCAAGGGATGGGTGTCCTGACGCCCCACCATCCCAGATGATGGGATATACGATATATCACCCATCTGACGCCAACAAGCATGTTTTGATAGAACCCAAGCAGCTCCTCAACGCGTTTCCACAGTGCCGGTGTTGGGCTGTGCTGTTCCCCTCCATTTAGCAAAAACCTGCTGATTTTTTTTTTTATTTTTTTTTAAGAACAAAAGTGCCTCTTTTCACCCGCTGGTTTTCCCCTAGTGCAGCTGCATTTGCACCGGCCAGGGCAGGTGGGATGTGGGGGTCTTTGGTGGCATCTCCTGCTCGAGGGGGTCACTCTGTGTGTATTCCCACACACGGCTGCCACACCGGGTGCCGCAGCACCACCCGTCCCTCGGGAATCACCTCCGAGGACCTCCCAGACGGGCTCCGTGGTGGGTGCCTGGCCGGGTTGGGGAGCTCCAGGCTCCTTTGCTCATTTTGAAATTAAGACTTCAGCCAGCGATGGGTGCAGGCAGCCAGCCAGGCACCTCCCGGCACTGCCAGACCTCCTGCCGCCAGAAAAGTAAGACCCCCCTGTCATCTGCCCTTGGCCAAATGCTCCTAGAAGATCCCGGACACAGCCCTGACCAAGCGCCCTGGGGCGTGTGGGGTGCTGAGCACCCAGCGGCTACCTATGGGATGCAGAAATGGATTAACAGTTGTTGGGATTTTTTTTATTTTTTCTTTTTTTAACCCTAAAGTTTTGCATCCTGAAAAAGGCACCGAGTTTGGCGACGTGTTTTCGGATATTTTTGCATCCTCCCCACTAAGCATAGCTGCAAGAAGAGCTCTGTTTTTGGGTGATTTTACTCACCTCGAGCCATGGCTGTTACTGGAGCAGCCTGGAGGGGGTTAGGGCCACCTTTTGCACCTCTGCCACAGGAGGGGTCAGGTCACCAGTCCCCTCCAGAAGCATGTCAGAGCAGCCCTAAATTACCCAGGGTAATCTCAAGCTCTTCCTCCTGGAGCTCACAGCCAAAAGAGGGCCATCGAGTCACTTGCTGGACTAGCCCAGCCTGGGCATCAGGGACCTTCAGGTATATCGGACTGGAAGACATCATCTGAGATGAAGTCCCCAGCCCTGGGAGCCCCCCACCATATCACCCGTTGACCCCAGCAAGCCCAAAGCTTTGCCGCTCACCCCACCGCTCTCCTCGGAGGAGCAGCCTGTGGGGAACAGCCCCACGGCACCTCCATGGAGGTGCTGGTTTCACCCCATGCTTCAGTGAAAGGTTTGCTGCCCAGAAACCAACCCCAAGCAAGCGCAGCCCGAAGAGGAGGGGGCAGCGCTGTTCTCCACGCAAGGTGAGGAAAGACAGGCGGCAAAATAAAATCCAAACCCAGCCCGGACCGCGATGCCCTCCCTACGGCTGCACGCTCCCGAAAACACGCTTAGCTGGGAAGTGCTGACAAGCCCTTCCTTGCAGCACTGCCATCGGCCCAAAAAATACACGCCAATATTCAATAACGCTAGTGGGAAATCACGCCCCGGCCCCAGGCGCGACCGGCAGATGCGGCACAAGGGGGTTCTGCCAGATGCCCCCCACCACGGCAGCCCCTTCCACATGCCGAAAGCTGCTCTGCCCATGGGCAGGTGCTGTCAGGAGCCGCTGTTCCCCAAAACTTCGGATGCCGACACACGGAGGTGCTGCCAAGCAAGGCACAAAAATCCCCCCCCCGCCCCCCAGGGAAATCCTGGCGAAGGCAGGCGGACGGGACGGGAACCAGCATGTGCGGCAGCCGCGGTGCCCATGCAAAAACCGGGCAAACTGTGCCGTATGGGGGTGGGGGGGGAAAGGATGGGGCGAGGAGTGGCGTAACCGTGCGCTGGTTGGCAGGGTTTAGAGCGCCCTGAGAGGTGGCCAGGGTGGTTGGTGTGTCCTCACGCAGGCAGCGAGCTCAAGAGCCTGAAGCTCAGGCAGGGACCGGCTTTAAGATGACAGCTCTCGCCTTGCTAATAGGGGCCGGTGAGTAACTGGGCAGCCCACACCAGAAAACCCACTTCAACCCGCCGAGATTTTGCTTCTGTCACTCCAAATGCCCTTCTGACCAAGGTTTTTTAAAGCAAGTCGGTGTTATTATAGGGCTGTGTTTTCCTTTCACACCAGGATGTGGTTAATCATTCCCTAAGCAGCAGCACACTGTGTACCGGATGCCGTGGGTAAGCTCCACAGCCCACGGAGAGCTGCCCACGCCGCTTCCATGGGGAGTAACACCCACGTGCTGTGGAGGGTACCGCTCCGAAACCCACCAGCCCTTCCTGCGTGCCCAGCGGGGATAGACTTCAGCAGCATTACCCAGGGCTGCCTGAGGAGCTGACTTTCAAATTCTGCATCTTAGCAAACACCCTTCATTCTACTGGCGGTTCGTACCGGGGATGCGGGGACCCACGGGATGGGTTGGGGTCACTCTCCGCGGAAGCATCCTCCTCCGTCCCCACTGGGGAAGCGGCGCATCCCTGCCAGCCAGTGCTCCTTACCTTGATGTTGCAGAAGATACTCCGGGAGCAGGTGCCGGACTTTTTGGGGATGTCGACTGGGGATTTGCTGGCTTCGGGGTGGACTCCCATCGTGGGGGCTTCCTGGGGAGCTCCGAAGAGCTGGGCTGCACGCCGGCTCCCGTCCCTCTCCGGCCTGTCCCGCCGCTGGCAGCGTTGCACGGTCTGCGCCGAAAACCCTCCAAGCCCGTGAGTGAGGCAGGCAGCGTGAGCGCAAAGTTTTTATAAGTCTGCTCTTGGGAGCGATGATGAAACCCTTTCTCCTCCCTCTTTTGCTTTGTGCGCCGAGGGAACTTTAAAGTCGCAGGAAGCTAACGCCAGCACGCAGGGAGCAGGTGGGAGCGAGGGCTCGCCGAGCCCCGGCCGCTTTGGAGACAGGGACCGCCGCGGCGCGACGACGTTTTCCCACCCGTGGGGGACACCCAGCGCCCCTCTGCTCTGCTCACATGAGAGGCTGCAGGATGTGGCTGGACACGGCACTGGCAGCGCAGCCTTCCTGCAAGGAAAGCGGCCGGGGTTTTAATTCCAGTCCCCCCGAAAGGGGCGAGGGGAAGGGGAGGCAAAAGCGAGATTTGGCTCCCAGGCGGTGGGAGGAGGGAAATCGGGTGGCCAGACAGAGACATCCCTCCCTGGGTTAAGAGGTTACGGAGAAAATAAACTTCTCCCGCTTTTGTCTCGTGGAGAAAACTGCATTTTTGAAGCTCCTGAACACTGTTTTTTTACTGATACCTCTCCAGAGCTTTGTTTATGCAAAGCACTGATTTATTTTGCAGGCTCCTCACAGGGAGGAAAAGAATCAGAGGGAGAAGAGCAGGTTGATCCTGGCTGAGGCGAAGCCAGCATCAAGTACTTTGTCAAAAATTGTTGCTTTTCCCAGCATAAAGTGGGGAGGAGAGAGGTGGGAGGACCCCATGGGAAATGGTGGATTCTGCCTCAGCTTGTCCTGAGCCTGGAGAAACCAAATCCCAGCTCCTTGAAGAGTTTTCCCACGGGAGGGCTGGTGGGTCCCTGTATATGCCCTGGTACGATGCCCAAGGAGCCGAGCCCCTCCCAGTGGGCACCCCCCGACACCCACAGCCTGCCCAGGCACCCACTGTGGCCGCTGGCCACGAGAGGGTGCATCGCACCCGTGGGAGAGGCTCCCCGGGCGCTCCTTTCCTCCCACCTCACCTCAGCCGTCCTGTCAGAGGACCCTCAGGCCAGGATCTTCGGGGTGCCGTGCCAGTCAGACCAGGTGTAAGGCGTGAAAGGAGTGTGAAAATTAGCATTGCTAAGATAAAAAAGGGCTAATTCCGGCTGTGGGCTTCCCAGTTTCCTAACCCTGTCCCAGGAGCGCTTCCTCGCAGGGACAGTTGGGTGTCACTGGCCTATGGGTGGCAAAGAAAAGTATCCCATTTTCCCATCTCTCTTATTCCACTCCCATCCCCAAATTGGCGAGATCTGGGGTCAGGACACGAAGTGAAGAGAACCTTTTTTTTCCCCCATCAGAGTTCGTCGAGCCCTTTTATCCACCGCTCAATGGCAGGAGCCAGAGTTTCAGCCTCACCGACAGAAAAGCTCAAGCAAGCCAACATCTCCTCCACTCGTCTCCCGTCCTCCCCGCGCACCCAACGTGCTGCTGAGCTCATTTTTCAGGCAAATGCCTGACCTGCTCGCTAACGGCCCTGTCTTTTCAGTTTATTCTGCAGAGAACCGTGACGCTCGCTTTGTTATAACAACCACCTCCACGCGCAGCAGCTGTTTTGGCCACTAACTTCAGCTTTTTCTCTACAAATCTGTGGGGAACTGCATGCAGCGAAACGCCCCGCGGAAGAGGCGTGATGCCCCTTGACAAGCCTGTGCCCTACCTGGGAGCGGGCAGGATGGGCAGCGGGCAGGAACACCCCCATCCCCATCCCCATCCCCGATGCCATATCCCAGTGCCGATGGAGTTGTTGACCCCTCCAAGAGGAAGCAAAAGGCTGCGGTGAGTCAAAAAAGGAATCAGGGCTTCTGGTAAACACCCCCATGGGCTGGACGTCACTGCCCCACGGGGACACGGGTCCTTAGTGGGAACTGCCCACACATCCCAGCAGGCCAAGGAAGGGACAGAGGCTGGGCCAGCTCTGAACCAAAGGACCTGGGTTCCTCCAGCAGCGCTGTGCTCCCCAAGTCCAGCCACCCCCCAGCAAGCCCCTGCTAGATCTCAGATGTAGGGGGGGTTGAGCAGGGCTGATTGAGGGCAAGAAGTAGTCAAGCTGGCAACCCACGCTGCCGTTGTATTTCTCAATCTGCGGCTCTTGCAATCAGTAAGGCAGGAAAACATCTGCTCCCCATCCAGCTGGGAGCCCCTTCCCACGCTGGGGATCTCCCTGCAGGGCCGCGCACCTTCCTTACCCACGCCGTGCAGCGTCTTGGTCTACTCTCCCATGAATAAGCTTCCCGTGAACATTTTTCCCAAGCAAGGAGCGTTGCCCAAGCCTTGGCAGCCTATCTAGCTGGAGTAAACAATACAACATAAGCTGACAAATCTGAATGTAAAAGCCCAGTCGTGGTGGTTTCAGTTATTAAAGTCTGTGGCAGCTCCACAAGGTTCCCCATGGCCATCAAAGGCACTTTGTCTCACAGCAGAAGCAAAGGGCTATCCTGACTAGACTCTGCCCACCTCGCTGGGACCAGCGGAGAGCACTATTGACATCTCCCAAGCTTCTATCCTGCTGGAAGAGAAATTCCAGCCCTTGGACACAAAATTTAGTTCCAGCTTACTGACACCGACATCGCTTTTAAGTTACGGACTTCAGACAAGAGATTGTGTAACAGGAGTAACAAAATGAGATGCACGTGAGAAAATAGGACTCTTGCCTCTTTTTGAAGATTCTTCCTGCATATTTATTCCCACAGGGTTACAGCCTTGGCAAGGAATGGTTCGGCCTGCAGACAAGTGCACAGGAGGAAAGTGATTTATGGCAGCGCCGACAAAGGGAGAGGAGTTTGGTTTCAAGTTCTTCTTGTCGTGCTTTGTTAGTGTGATGCGGCCGGTGTTAAGCTCCTGGCAAGAAAGATCACACATCGACAAGGTTTGCTTCATTTTACATGGCTCCTGGGGCTGTATTTTTTTTCTCAGCCTTTGAAATGAACTCCTGCTACAGCAATCACATTCCCCTGGCGAAGACATCAGCTGGAAGAAGACCTCACTGCTGCTAACTGAGCGGGAACCAGCTACTTCAACCAGCACAGCTGAATCAGGCCCGCAGCTCTCCGTGTACACCACCTGTTGATCCCCTCATCCAAAACAAGCCATCGGTTGAAACCTGCCCACCAGGCATATTTCCCATGGGCAGACTGAACTTACATGGGTGTAGCTATGCAGGAACTGAGACGGGTCCCTCTTTGCTACCAGGGGATGCTCACCTTGTTCACAGAACATCGGAGCCCTCAAAAGCCACGTTTCTTCTGCTGGGGAGAAGATTGGATCAAACTCTTTCAACACGACCACAGCTCCTTCTCTTTCCCTGCACCAGCCTCCTTACTTCTTTCTACCAAGTTGATGGTGCTTCCATGGCAAGGACCAGACTAGCTCTGCTTTACCACCTCGTTTCAATCTGCCAGGGACTGAAGCATCTCAGTTTTCCTCCACGGTATCCCCATCATGTTCTTCTCAATGATTATTTGCCCACCAGGCTTTAAGAGGCAACGCATACCCACCAACACTGGATCACAGAGTATCTTGGGTTGGAAGGGACCTATAAGGACCACTGAGTCCAACTGAGACACAGCTATGAAGATCTTCCTGGCCCCTGGGAAGACTTGTTACTAGATGAAGAGACTCTGCATCCCAGCACAGAAGATGATTTCCCGCTGTGCCGTGCATGCACAGTCCCTGCTACATTTAAAGCTGGACTAGCAGACCCTTCTGAAAGGAAGGTGTTTCTTTCCCAGCAGCCTCCCTGTCAGTGACTTGACTGAGACTTGGACTTGTGCAGTCAGTATTTCATAAAATGGTGTGGGCTGGAAGGAACCTTAAAGCCCATCCAGTGCAACCCCCCTGCCCTGGGCAGGGACACCTCCCACCAGACCAGGGTGCTCCAAGCCCCGTCCAACCTGCCCTTGAACCTCCAGGGATGGGGCAGCCACAGCTTCTCTGGGCAACCCCAGCCAGGAGCTCACCACCCTCAGAGTGAAAAATTTCTTCCCGAGATCCCATCTTAATCTCCCCTCTTCCAGTTTGAAGCCATGACCCCTTGTCCTGTCACTTCGTGCCCTTGTGAAAAGTCACTCCCCAGCTTTCTTGTAGGCCCCCTTCAGATACTGGACAGCTGCTAAGGTCTCCCTGGAGCCTTCTTTCCACCAGGCTGAACACCCCCAACTCTCTTGGCCTCTTTTCATAGGAGAGGGCCTCCAGCCCTCTGATAATCTTCATGGCCTCCTCTGCACCTGCTCCAACAGGTCCATGTCCGTCTTGTGCTGAAGAGTCCAAGGCTGGATGCAGTAGTCCAGGTGGGATCTCACGAGTGTGGAGCACAGGGGCAGAATCCTCTCCCTTGACCTGCTGGCCACATTTTCATTTCATACCAACTTGCTTGAAGCACCATCCATGGTCCAGAGCCAGGCAGTCCTGACCCCAAGGGAACAATGGGCCAAGGAACTCCTCCCCCTACGTTAGCAGGGGCGTTGGATTAGATGATCTCCAGAGGTCCCTTCCAACCCCTACCATTCTGCGATTCTTTGATCTCGGAGCTGGCAAAATATGAACTGCATGGTCAGACATCCCAAGGAACCTGGTTCCTGCTAGTTGTTTCCCCAGATCCCAAGGTGTGGATCCAGAAGACTCACCTGCCTTCCAAAATCTTCATTGGCTTCATGTGACCCAGCAGTAACAGGGAAGCCCATAGCAAACCTGTATGCATTCCCCAGCCTGGGAAATCCACTGTTGCTGCATAAAACTCAAAGCTGAAGAAGGGACCGGATCTCAGGACCACCCGGCTCAGCAGAAAAAGGGAGTGATATGTGATCTAAGTGAACTTCTGCTCTTGGCAGACGTAGCAACGATGAAGATCCTACCACAGACTTCAGCTGTGGGAGGAGATGTGAGGATGGACAGACACTGCGAGAGACACATCATGTTGGGAAGACCTGGGGAGGCTCTGGAAGAGAAAGGAATGAGCAAAATCAGGATCAGAGTCCTATACACAGCTCGTAAAACCAGCAGCCCTAGAGGGTTTTGTCCAAGATGTGCTGGGTCTCTCCTGCATTGTGGGTGGTGCTGTTGCAAGCAGGATTAGGAAAGGAGCAGAAGGTGATCCCTGTATTTACTTACGAGCCTCACACAGCTTAAAAACAAACTTCCTAGAGCCGCGTGACCCCCAATTTACTCACTGCGCATCAGAACAGCACAAGTCTCTGCGGAAGCAAACACGAAGCCCCTGGGGCTCCTGGAGGGTTTCAGACTTGCAAGTACAAACATTGCTCTGGAAAAGCAGATTAAAAACAACCCCCTCTGCATTACCAGAGCCAGCCCCTGGGGTTGCAGACCAGCACGCCAAACCCACCCCCTGGAAACCCCATTTTCTCTCCAGGGCTGGTGCTGTGGCACAGCAGGGGACAAGGACCGAAGGGGACAGGGCAGGCAGCGTGCACCAGCGGTTCCTGCCAATGCCTGTGGTTGCAATGGAAATTACAGACCATGACAGGCTGGGTTTAATTTACCAGCAACGTATATTTGTTCTGGAGCAGAAATACTGGTCAGAGGGAGGTACACAGCCGTACCTGAAGAACAGGCTTGGTTGGCTCACAGCCTGACCTGCTCCTGGGGGTGAAGAGCAAGGGGAAGGTGGTTTACCGGCACCGGAGGAGGTGGTCCAGCCCGCGGGGAGGGGGCACCTTGGTCCCCATGCTGGAGAGGCATGTACAGAGGAGCTTTTTGGGACAAGGAGCAGCTGAACCCCAGAGCGGGACATGACACTGCTCACCCTCTGGCTGAGGCCACCACCAGCCCTGCAGGGAAGCCACCCATGCCCAGAGATTAGAAGTGAGGTCAAGGCGGGATGGGAGAGCAGGTAATTTATACTGGAGATGATGGCAGAGGTGCGTGTCAGCATTAAACCATCCCTCCCATGGTTGGCTGCCCGCAACCAGCTAACCTGAAGCAGAGGATATTTGCCTACGCTGGTGACTAATAACTACATTAAGCAACTCTGCTGTGCCCTCCATCCCATACGCAAACCCAGTCAATCCAACCTCTTGCAGGGCAACGGCAGGAGAAAGGTACATTCTGGAGGGATAAATGGGAAGGCAAGCTTTGCAGGGGTGATGGCAGAGCCTGGAAACCAGGAGGCTGTGATTTCGGCAGGCTGAGTCTTTGAGAAGAGCAGAGAGGAAAGCAGAGAGCTCCTCCACTTTTAAGAGTGCTCTGAGGGAACAAGGGAGTGGAGGAAACGCTTTTAAAGAAGCTGCTTTAGGTCACATCTCTTAAACAGCCACTTTCTTTTCCTCTGCCTTTTCTGTTTTAAGCTTTGTTTATAACTAGGCCACTTGAGTCTCGCCATCAATTGTATCCCTGATGCAATATACCAAAGGGTCTTCAGTTAAACTGCAGATGACCTGACGTGTGGATTCTTTCGGTGGGTCCCTGTGGACCAGCGAGATCTCCTTTCTCTATAATCCCTCTTCCACCTCCCCTTTCTCTGTAACAGCTTTTGGAGATGCCAGCCCCCAGGGTGTCACTTTTTTGGGGCTTTTTGCTCAGCACGTTCCACAGAAGAAATTCTGCTGGTCGGTAAAAGGAGGAGGTAAGGAGGTTGGAAATAAGATGACTTATTCCACACCCTCCACAGCTAGTCATTCACATGACATCTGCAAGCAAAATAAATGCCACCCCACCACAAACAGGAGCAATGGCAGGGATGGAAGCGGATGAGCATCATTCAGAGCCACGTGGGCGCTGTGACTACCAGGGGCTCATCAGCGCCCAGCAGGGCTGTGCCAGTGAGGACCCCATGACCTCCACACCCTCCAGCCACCCCTGGAAAGGCCTCCCGGCACTCTCCAAGCACAGCAGTCCAAGTATCCCGGTGTTTGTAGTCAGGCCAGAGCCCTGGCCTTCCCTGCAGGATGCGTTCTGCAAACCCAGAACAAAGAGACAGCCCTTGCCTTGAAGGACTTGCAATCTAAAGCATCAGTATCCTGCAGTAAAAGCAATTAAATGAGGCAGACAAGGATCTAACTGTACCATTCAAAGCGGGATTGCATTTCCTTGAAATTGCTTCAAGTGATCGTGATGAGACAGTCTAATTTAACTCTGCCCACTGCCAATAAACTTTACAGTCAGTAAATATTTCAGGAACAGTGCCCCTAAGCAAGGCTTCTGCAGCCTATAAAGGTAGAGAGTCAAATATTTTTGTAAAATTCCTTAACCCTGATTTCTCTGTACCCAGGAGAGACAGACTTTTCCAGGCTACTCTGTGACTTGCAATAGGTTTCAGGGCAAATGTGTTATTCCGCACCAAAAAAGACTGCATCCAGCAGCGCCAAAACCTGCTGCTGCTCACAGGCGTGTTGTAAAACCCCTGGAGGCAGGTCTACAGAGGCACCATCCTAAAGGGAGAGGTGAAGGTGTGTGACTGAACCAGACCCTGAGTAGCTCAAGGAGGTTCCTCTCCAGAAGGATATCCCATGCCCTAGCTGCTGGTAGGTGGCACATGCCAGCACCAGGGAAGGAGGAGGTGACATCTCAGCGTCACTCACCTCAACAGCTGCTCCCAGTTGAGTGCAATCCAGAAGCACCAGCCTCCCCAGGAAAACAGCCGAGCGGGCTGATTGAGGGCTCACATTTCATCCTCCTCCTCCTTCTGTTGGAAAGGTCTGGCAGGCAACGTGATCTCTCGCCACAAGCGATGCGGCACCCTCTTAACCGCCCCTGGTGACGAGTCTCTGCTCTCTGAGACACACAAGGGATCGACACGACTACAGGGTCCTCACAAAAGCCCCAGGAAGGGGCAGAAGGGCTGAGATGGTCTTCATGGTTTCGGAGGTGGGGAGACCCATGCGCTCCCATCAGCCACATCCCACTGGAAATCTTCACCTCCTCAAAGAGCCTGATGTTTGTCGGATATGTTGACCTTTTCCCTTGGAAATTATTTTATTTAGCTGTTCTGCCACCTCTAAGAGACCTCAGAGTGCTCTGGCAGCCAGCATTTGAATGGAAATTAATACATAAACAAAGTAGACAAAAGCTTTAATGAGTATTACCCCATTCTGTGAAGGGAGCCAGTCCAAACGTCACGCCGCAATCATGGCTCCAATTTGATCCCTCCTGAAGTTGTGGTAGAGGACAGTTAAACCTCAACTTTTGGATGCTTGTCTGCTTCACTCTGCAATAAAGTCTAAATTCAATAAAAAGAGGATAAAAGAGAGTGAATTCAGCACATCTTATTCCACAAGACTGTACTCATACCACTGCAAGTCCTGAAGCTCTGGGCACCGTTAAATATGGAATGAGAGTTATGTGTTTGCAATGAAAACGGTTCACTCTCCACTAATATGCAGCAAAATATTTTTATTATACTATATATTGACTTATTTAATGATGACGGCAGCAAGAGTGCCAACAAAGTTGCATAATCATCCAATTTAATTTTTTTTTCAACTACTTGGAAGTTTCATAAACCTCCTTGTTTGGTTCGAAATCTTCCAAATTTCCCTGATACTGTGAGAGTGTGTGCCTGTGGTTTGGCTGTCACTGCGCACAGGTCAACCCACTAAACAAAACAGCCTGAATTTCAATAAGCACCAAACCAAAAAACAAACCAATAAAACCTGCTCTCCCCACGTTGGACGCAAAGCCGAGGCAGTTTGAGTAAAGCGCTGAGATTTGGCAGCCACCAACCCCTGCTGACACGTGTGTTTTGTCGAGCTCTACTGGAAATTGGGTTTGACAGAGCCATTTTTGCTTGCCCAAAGCAGTTCAGATCTCTTCATTCTCTTCCTCTGGAGAGGCTTTCCCAGGAGAGACTGCTGCCCCACGTTCTTTAGATCCCCACACAAAATACCTTTTGCAAGGCGCCTCCAGGGGCTCACTCCAGCATTGATATTTAGGCAGGTAGAAGCCCAAAATGAAGGTGAAGGCTTGGCCATACTTAGCACTGGACCTTCCTGCTGGCAGCTCCCACTCCACCTTCAGCCCGAGAAGACCTGGGCGTCACCCAGGGCGGGATGGAAAGCTGCGACATCCGTCATACAAAAAGTGCTGGAAACTTTCTGTTTGGAGGAGCTGGAATAAAAACAGCAAGAAGGATTTTTGATCTCAACAAGATCCTCTCCTACCTCTGAATGAACGGTAGGAAGGGCTGATTTTGAGCTGGTATCAGCATTAGCCATTTCAAGTCAAAATGTATTTGTTTTCCTTGGAACAGGCAAGTCGAACTGGAACAATGGCTGGAACTGACATTTGCAAGGAAAGATTTTGTTTCATCTTGAAAGGCTGAAACACCTTGAAATATTTTCCAATGGAAATGACACTGTGTTTCTGCTGATGCACATGGGAATCATCCCATCACAGTTTCCATCCTCTTCTAGCCACTCCCACTCCAGCCAGAGAGACCCAAGGAGACACCAGAACACAGACGGCATGGACCAGGAGTGATGGAGAGCCAGCCAACCATCACGTCCAGGGTGATGGGGAGCAATCCAAGCAGTCGCCATGGGCACAGCTCACGAAAACACCCTTTTTAATGGGGAAAATGGAAGGGCAAGACACCCAGTGAGGTCCACTCTAGTCTGCATTAGCGAATTGTGAGAGGAACCGTAAGACCTTGATGGAAGGTGCAGAAATACATAGTCCCCGTATAATCTAAACAGTCTACGAGCAAGAAAAAACTAGGTACTAAATTATGGCATGACCTCTCAAATTCATTCATGGGTAAAGAGCAGGCCCGGGAATAGTTTTCAAAGCTCTTGATTTCTACCCAACAGGAGGATGCTGCCTCTTTGCATCTCCTCCACGGGCTGCTGGAGGAGACAAGGGTAGGACCAAGTCCTTGTGAGAGCTGTGTCCAGGGACACTGGTGCAAAGCTGCTTAAGGTGAAAACATCCTGTTTGAATTTTTGTGCAGGTACCAGAGGAACACTGCAAAGAACAGACGTCAAAAATTCTGATAGTTTTCCATAAAGAATTGGGGGGCGGGGGGGGCAGGGAGGGAAGGGTAAAAGATACAAATTTAGAAATCTGAGTCCTGCTTTGTTGTAGTCTCAGATTTCTCGTACCTGAAGAGCTTGAGAAACCTCAAACCACTCCCATCCCAAATCCGGACAAAAAGCCCCGTTCTTGAAAAGCTTCATCAACAGAGGAAAGTGTCAAGCTCAGGTTGGCTGCAGCATTTCCCTATCACAATTTCAAAACATTTCCTTTAGATCATGGCTTTTTTAGTACTAGGGGATTAGCTCACATGCCTAAACAATCATTTCAGAACAAGATAATCTGCTGCTGTTTCCTTTTGAAAATGAGCTGCTGATTCTGAAACTTCTGTTTTTTCCACATTCTAAATGAATGTGAAAAGTTTTGGGTTTGAAACAAAATTTGCCTTTTTTTTTTTTTTTTTTTTTTTTTCTTCAATACAAGAGGGAAGAAAGCTTTCACAGTCAAACGCGTTGGAAATGGGATCTTCTCTGTTCTCCTTCATTTTGTGAGGACAAACCAGGGGATTCCCAAGTTGGGGAGATAGTTGGGGTCTGTTGTTACAGGTTCAACCAGCCTGTTCACACAGCCAGCACTTTCTTCCCTGTAGCAACCACTTCTCTTGACCTGGATATTCTAAGTGAACATCAATGGCAGGTGGTGTGACCCCACGAAGAGAGGATCGGAGCTGGGGTTTGCAGGAGCAGTGGACTTGAGCCTCGGCGTGCTGCCATCCCCAGTGCAGCGTGGAAGAACCAGAGATTTAAGACACAGCAGGGTTTCTTTTCCCGCTTTCTTTTTGTCCTTTTCTAACCCTGTGACGGAGGTTTTGGCCAGCATCTGAAGTTCTCAGCATCCTCGAGAAGAAGCCGCCCCAAGCCTTCCCTGAAAATCACACCGGTTGCGGTGAGTGCAGTCACGATCTTACATCCCTCCGAGCACAGCCTGATGGAGAAAATGCTTTTGCTCTGGGACCATCTCGTGCCTCATGGACCACTGTCTCTGCCGCGGCAGGGCTGGCGGAGGGAGTGAGTCACCCACCACATCCTTTGATCAAGTCCAGCCAACACAGTCCTCTACCTCATGGGTTTCAGCACTACCAGGCAAGCTTGGATTTAACGTCAGAGGAGAAAGCTGACTATTATAGTTTATAGTTAATTTATAGTTGCTCCGAGAAGAGCAGTGACCATTGATTGACATACAAACAAGGAAGGAGAGTATCAAGAAATGAACACATCTGGTGAGGAGCTGTCAGCTCTGATGATCCTCGCGGCGTGCTTCACACTTCACTGGTGCTTGCTTCAGAGCCATTCCATCAGATGACTTCTCAGCTAGGTGTGCCTCTGCCATGGCTGCTTAACTTCACCCTAAAAACCAAGAGAAATATTTATTTTTTTATCGAGAAATCATGGAGAAATTGTTTTGACAGCCATGACGAACCACTCCTACCTAAAAGAACTCCTTTGACCAAGACAGACACTGTGTTCCTGATGGGGTTGAAATTTCTCACCTTGAATGAGGAACATTGTGTTCCTAGTTCTGTACCTGACAGCTCTCTCTGAACATTAGGTAAAGGACCTGCCATTTGGTTTGAATCCCAGAGCAAAAGGCATGGTTGGGATGGTATGGTGTAATGTAAAAAGGACGTGGTCCACTGATGGTGGGTCCACTGAATATCACCCGAAGTCAATCATTTCAAGAGTGAGCTGACAGCTCAGGGAGCAAGCTACCCATCTTCCCTTGGAAGAGGCATTTTAAACAGCTTCCCTGTACCCTGAGCAAAAGGAGAGGTACAGGAGATGCTATTCTTTAGAGGAGAAACTTCCTTGAGCTCTGCACCTGAAGGGAGGACCATGCATCACCGCTTTATGGGTGCAATGGCAGAGGCCAAGGCCTGCACAAGGGGGCATTTAGGATTGCACAGTCCTCCTGCAATTCCCTTCTTTCTTCAGATTTCCTCTGAAGCTGGTGGAGCTGGTGTTAAGGAGGAGCAGCTTCATCTGGCAGGGGTGGTCAGCGTCTGGTAAGAATGATGGAAATCTGCATGGACACGAAAATGCACTTTTTGGGGCCAGCTGTTGAGCGCTCCGCAAACAGCCTTTGGCCAGCATCTGAAGTTCTCAGCACCCTTGAGAAGAAGCCGCCACCGATGTCAGCAGGGGTTATCAAGCCATCCCTTCCTGAGGGCTGTCCTCCTTTCAGTGAGAAACCACTGAAGTCCTCATCCCATTTGGCCTAGACCTCCTCCATGATGCCCAAGAGACACCAGAAACCCCACACCCTCGGGCTCCCCTCAGCACCGTGAAAGGAAAAGCTCTGACTCACACCAAACAGCATGTTATCCTTGCGAGTTCATTAATTTCAGCAAGGGATCATTTCCTCAATGCCTGTTCCCGTTGTTTGACCCCTGGCTTCGCTTTTCTTTCTTTTGCAAGGACAGCCGTTGGTCCAGGTCACACCAACGAGAAATGTCAAGCCAGTTCTGGGAACCGCTTCCTGAAATGCGTCCATCTGTGTTATCTGTGCGCTGGCATGCTTCTGAAAGAGCCTCTTGACTGGAAACATTCAACTGGGAAGAGAAACGGGTCATCCCATCCTGCTCCTGCCCGCTCCCTGCTCCTTTGGGGAACTGCTGTAGGAAACTAAAACCTGTCCCCCATGGAGAGGATGACCAACAGCGGGACGGGGCTGTTCTGGCATGAGGTCCTCATCACGGTACCAAACATCAGCACCTTTCCTTGCGTGATATTTTGGTCCTAATTTAAAACAGGACGCAATGAGACTGCAAAGACAAAAATAGCGGTTTAAATTTAGGTAGAATAGACTGAGAGGCACCATTGACACTTCCTCTTCCAGCGACGGCGCTCCATGGCCAGGAGGAAGCAAACAAAACAGAAGGAGAAGCAGCCAGGCCAGCTGTAGGATGCAGTTGCCGAGAAGATAGCCAAGGAAAGAAGATATTATGATGTCTGTCCCGTAGAGACTCTCTGGACAATGACTGACTCATTGCTCATAGGCAGTATCTCTGGGCTTGAGCCGTCTCCCCTGCTAGACCAAGCGAGGCAGGGGTTGGAACATAGCTGGAATAGGTGGAGCCCAGTAACAGTTCCTCTCTTGCATGACTCAGGCTGCGAGGCTACCTCCTCCCATCCCCAGAGGCCCATGCATTTGGGGTCTTCCAGGGACCCAAGCTGTCCTCTTTGATGGCCCCCCATGCCAACGGAAGGCCAAAGGCCCTGGAGGCTCATCTCCTTTTCCAGTCCCACCAGGAGATCCGCTCTCAGATGAACAACGCCGCCCCAAGCAGAGTCGGGGCACAAAGGAAGCAGCAGCGGTGGGAGGGGAAGGTGCCATGAGGGATTAAGAGCAAAGCCAGTCCCCGTCTGCTTCCACAAAGAGCAGCGCAGCTCTCGCTTAGTCCATCCAAGCACCAGAAAGTGGGTTCCTAAAGAAATTAAGAAAAATTAACTCCCGCCGAGGTTGCTGGCTGAAAGAGAAGGGGAGAACATCTGCTGCCTCCGGTCCGCAGAGCACCAGCCGGCCACCGCACGCAGGGTCGCATCGCCCTGGTGCGCGCTGAGCTCCAGCTTGGTCGCCTACAGGCGAGCCCAGGGCCAGAACACACGATGCCATTAAAAACCAGCAGCTTCTCTCTCCAGCCTCCATCGTCCCCACTGCCTGCCAAAGGCTCTCCGTGATTTTTTCAGGGCAGCGACGGAGCCAGGCTGTCAGCGCTGATCCTGACTCACCCCCGGGCTGCTGCGAAGCCCCACGCCTTTGAGACAGACGCAACGCCTGGTCCCCTGTGCCTGCCCCCGGCCCTGCAACGCTCGGCATGAGGTCCTGATCCCAGCCAGCAGAAGAGCAGTGGCCTTCAGGGCTGGTGGAGGCACCGAGATCACTCTGCGAAGAGCTGTGGGACATGAAAGGACTGACATCCAAAGCCAGAACCGGGCTGGGAAACGCGGTCTTTGGTTAGGATTCAGTGTCCTGCCTTGGACAGCTGCTGCCCCTCCAAGAGGTTGGGGAAAACCCCAACCCATCAACCCCCCCAGTCATTGACTTGTCCTGCCAGCCAGGAAAACCCTCAGAGGAGGCACTAAGGGTGCAATACAAAGCTGGGGATAAGTAGAAGCCAGAGAGGCTTTAAGAATTCACCACATCTGGAAGAAAGAGGGGCAAGGTTCACAAGATCGTATGAATACAACCCATAGAACAGGCACCCGCGATGGATGCAGGAAGCAGGTTCCCTGTACTGCAGATGCTCCCGTCCAGATGGACAGAGGAACCAGGTCTTCCTGTGGTCATGGGGCAGCGGTGAGCCCTAGTCCACCGCGTAACGGTCTGGAGAGACAGACATTTTGGAAAATAACTATTATAGCTCTGAAAAAAGAAACTGGGCAGCTTCCTCAGAGGCTGTCAACACAAAAGGCATCAAAAGGGCAGGGGCTGGGGCTGTCTAACCATTTCTTGCAGAGGATTCTCCACCCCAAGCAACAAGGCCATGGCCTTTCCCTGCCTCTGCCAGCCTGCGCCCCCGGGAGCCAGCGCTCACCGTATCAGTGCAGGCTTGGTTCAGCCAGGATGTTTCACAAGAGAGCCCAGCAGCACCAAAACGGCAGGAGAAGCCGTTCTGTAAACAGCCTGCTGCTTGCATCCCCAGCTGGAAGCCGGCCCGGGACTCCTCGTTCCGCAGTGCAGCCCTCCATCACCAGAGATAAGAGGCTCCGCCACTTGCCGAACGCTAAGCGACGACAGCCAACATCTCTCCCAGAGGGACCAGCCACGGGAACTTCACCTTCAGCACCCAAGTCCCTCGGGGAGGGCAGCAGGTTGTGCCCCTCATGGTGCCCGTGGTGAGGAGAGCATCTCTTGGGCACCAGCCATGCTGCATTTCCCCTCCAGGTGCTTGTGGCCACCTCCTGGAGTGCTCCTGGGCATGGCAGGGCTCTCCCGCAGGGAGAAGATGGCCTTGATGGGTACGTGCAGCTGGGCTGGGGTCACACTGGAGCACGGGCTGTTCCAACCGTCTTTGGGACAGTCTGAGGACGCTTAATAGGGAGAGTTTGGTGCAGCTACAGCTTCCCAGGGTTGCTGCAGATGGATTAAGGAGCACACGGGATGCTGTGCGTTGGCCGCCGGCTTGACCTTGTGAGCGCTGCTGGGGATCGCGCGTGGGCCTGGAGCCTTAGGTGCGGTTTGATTTAACGCACTCGGTATTTGGACGCAATAAGGTCCTTTTATAAGCAATTTCTCATTCATTGCACGACGACGTACCCTGGCAAATCCAGCCCCTCTCCTGCCGTACTGGCCAGGAGCACAAGGTATCTCAGATGGGTTCCCCATGCCAACGTTTCCCTCTGCAGCACAGAGCCCCTTTCCACTTGCCAGACAACACTACTATTCACAGAAGCAGCATCTTCTCATGAGAGAGCGCAAACCTGACACATACGGGGTGAGAAGAAGGAAAGAAGAGCCGTGACTCGTTACAGTAGAGCCATCCCCACCGTGCAGTGCCAAGTTCTCAGATGTTTCCTACCCTCTTTCGCAACCCCCATCCCCGGAAGCCTCACCTGTGCTGCTGGCATCTCCTCGCCTCAGCAAACTGCCAGGACAGGGTCTTACTTCAAGCCTTGCCAGAGTAATTCCCCTTTTCCTCGGGCCAGGTGACGCTGGGCCGTCTCCCACCTTCTCCTGCAGCCTGTGGAGTCCAAGAAGAAAGGTAAACAGGACACTGGTCGGGCTCAAACAGAGGGTGTGTGCCCTTCATCAAAAAATATTTTGGAAAGACTGACTGGAACGCTCGTATGGTTTCCTCTGTTTGTCTGACTGGGGAATTTCCCCTTATCGCTGACAGGGTTTGGACCGGGACCAGCCGAAGAGGTGGCTGTAGGCTGCCAGGCTGGAGGTGTGCATCGGGGTGGTGGGCTCCATCTTCCCCCACCAACATGCGCGTGCAACGATCACTTGTGAGAAGGCTGCTCCTTGGTACGGATCCAGCACTCCCACTGGAGTCAGGGATCGCCGCAGAGACGCCCCCAAACCAAGGGGCGCCCCCAGGCAAAAGCAGGTCCGAAGCAGCATCATTTTGCCCACCATTCCCGCCCCAGTTTAACTCCTCAATTAAATGGGAATGTGCTGGGGCTCCAGCACAACGGAAAATTGTGGAAATGAGACTGAAAAAAACCAAAAAAGAGGCACAACTTAAGGAAAACAACGTTAGCACAGACAATTTGGAAGCAAGTGCTGTAGATTTGAGGGGGGAGGATGGAGATGGAAACCAATGACCGAGGAGAGCAAGCGAGGACCAAGGATCTACCACCACAGTCGTGTTCGTGCCAGCTTGATGGTGCAGACCGCGTAAGGCAGATACCAGAGAGAAAATCCCCTCTGTCCCCCCCAGCAGGACACCCGACGGCTTTCAAAGCCTGAAGGGACAAATCCATCCCCAAGCAGGGCGACTGGGGTGGGCACCTCCCACGCCTACGTGACATGGGGCTCCGGCGCTTTCTGGTCCTGCCTCCCTGCGCTGCTCAGTGGCAGCCCCAGTGCAGAAACGTGATCCTCAGCCTGGTTCGGCCTGATCCTGCCCGTATCCTACTGGGCTGGTCCAACCCCAGGCAAGCGGAGAGGCGCAGGGGATGCACAAGGGCGTGCGCTCCTGACGTAGAGATGGAGCGATAGGGATGTCACCCTGTTTTCGGTTAAGCCTTGCGCGCGGGGCAATTACGCCCTGCTGTCTGAAAAGCTCGTTTCATGTCCAGCTTCGCCTGCCAGGGCAGCCAACCCGCCGGTGCCAGGCTGTTACCAGCGCCGGCACACATCGCATCCCGCTGGCACCATCTTTCCTCCGCTTACCCAGCAAGGTCAGGGTCAGGAGGATGCCTCGGGAGGCGATAAGAAATCCTCCACCTTTAGCAGGGGAGGAGACGCAGCCTTCCGCGCTGCTCCTCCACGCTCGCCTCTGCCACCGGCGGTAGCCCCACCGCGGGAACCTGGCCCAGGAGAAGACATCCCTGCAGGAGCGGGGCTGGGATGCTGCCGCCTCTGGGAAGCGAGGGACTGGAAGCAATCCCAGCATTTTTCTTTTTATTATTTTTTTTTTTATTTTGCTTTGGGAGGGAAAATGAAAACATATCATGGAGACAGGCTATTTTAAACTCACTCCAGCCTCTCTTGCCAAGTCTGGAAAGTCGCTGTGTAGTTCAGGGAGTCCGGTGGTCCCGCTCTTTTCCACGGCAGAGGGAAACGAGCGTGGTGCGAGTGGGATATTTTCCCTGCTTCATTGTTTTCATGCCATTTCAGAAGTTAAGTGAGTTTCCAAATAGAGGGGTAGATTGGCATCACCTTAATGAAAACTAATTAAACATAATTATTCAGCCTGTTGAAAATATTTGTGCTCCACCAGGAACACCCTGCAGTTGGCTGTTAAAAGGCAGGAAGAAAGTACTTTTTCCAGAAGCAAGTTTTCATGTTGGTTACTCTGGTGGCTACAGCTTCTCACCCGGCCTTTTCGTGCACCCTTGGCTTACAAACATGAGGGTGGCAAAGAGGCTGCCCGACCAACCTGATCCTTGAATTTTTGGGGGTAGGGAGCTCCTTTCCAGTTTTGTGGGCTTAGGAAATCTGCAGGGAGGTGGGTGGGGTGAGTGGTGCAGCTTTGTCCCCACCTTTTGGGTTTTTTTCCCTGAAAGCTGCTGGATTTGGGGGTGAAGGGGAGTATTTTTAGAGTAAGTCGATTCCTCCCAAGACACATTATCTGCTAGAACAACTCCAAACCCATGCAGGCATGCAAACAACGAGCTGCAACGGAGTCGTTTTGACAAATCAGTAAGTTTTATCGCATGATCTCAGTTTACTGGGAAGGCCATTTCTCAGAAGCAAACGGCCAGGGAACTGTCAGCTCCGGTCTGGAGAAATGAATGAGCACCGAGCTAAGCTATTAGTTATTAGGAAGATTAAGAAGCCTGGTTTCCAGTTAATCTGTATTTATATACATTACTTTTCTCCTCTGCTATCCCGCAAGCTCCATTCCTGTTTCCCTGCGGTGCCCGGCTCAGCAGCAGGGATGTGCCAGCATGGAACCAGCAACACTCGGCAGCCCCAGGCAGCAAACAACAGGGAGATCCTCCTCACCTCTCCCTCCTCAGGATGCTTCTCCATCTCTTCCCTTGGCTTATCCACTCAGTTCTGGGCAGCTGAATGATCCCTGAGCCCTTTGCAACTCATTCCAGGGGATCCCTCAACAACCACGTCCCAAGTTCCGGGTGGGAAGGGCGAGCATGGCGTGGTGGGGTCGTAGCTGGCAAGCTTAGCAGCTCAGGCAGGGGAGAGGGAAAACTGCCCGCGTATGGTCCGGGACTGCCCCAGACAGTGAGGAGAAAGGCTGGGCTGACTTCCTGGCACCAGCCATGCTCTTCCCAGAGCTGAAATAACAAGAAAAAAGGAATTGTATGTTGCAAGACTGCTGGAGTGCATGGGCAGAGCACACCAGAGAGCAACCTGACCTTGGACAGGACTTGTCCAGCAAAGACCCCCGGCACCAGGGCGAGCGGCAGCGGAGCCAAAGCCCACAGATTCTTAGACTTCGGACTTTTTCACAATCAACCTGCCATGGAAAACACACAGTTTTTAATCAAAAGAAGCCCAACGTTGCCACTGCTCCAGCACCTGTGGCTGGTTTGGGGCAGGACCTGCTGCAGCCCCACCTTCTCCAGAGGTCTCCAGCCACACTGGTTCCCTTCCCTCCAAGGCCACCTACACCCTGTCCCTCTGTCCTTGCAGCCACTGCCTCCTCCTGTCCACCCGATCTCTCCCCAAACACAACCCTCTACCTCTCTGGGCCATAGAAACCACACAAACCATGGCAGATTCCCTGCGGTTTCCTCCTCGCCTGTTCTCTGGAGGCTTTGCAGCAGCCCTGCACACATGAAGCCTTGTCTTCCTCAACCAGCCGTTTTTTGGAGCAAAAAAGCAAAGCGTGCCCGCAGGGAGAAGGAGCCAACAAGCTTGGGGCACTGCCTCCTTCCCTCCTCTCCCTAATTACTGCTCCAAGGACTTTCGACCGCCTGACTCATTGATATCTGTGTTTATTGACTCCTGGGTGAGCTTCAGGCAAGGTTTTCACGCTGGCTTGCTTCTGACAAAGCCCCGTTAAAACGGGGTTGAAATGACAAAAATAATCCATTTTCTAACACTATTACAAAAAACAATGACTTCCATTGGACTGTCCCCTTCTCTGGACCAGCTGCCGTATCCTTGAAAGGTGAGGATGCTCCTGAGGGAATAGCCAAGCCAAACCTCCTCCCGGGGTGTGTCCATCACCTCTGCCCACCACTGGGAATTCTAAGCAGCCCTTAAGCAAAACCAGCGTCTTATTCCCAGCGGAGCTCTGCCCCGGGGTGCCTGGTGAATCCGTGGGTCCTGGTCCTCACAGCCAACCAGGCATTTGCTGGCAAAGCAGAACATTTTTCCACCCCACCTCAGCTGTTAGGAACGAGCTCTTCTAAATGGGATTGGACTTACAAACAGGGGCCCAGCTCCTCCCAAGCCAAGACTGGTGGCCCTCCTGGGGAAGGTGTAGGCTCAGCCCAAGCCCAGGCTGGGGGGTGTTTTGGAGAAGGAACAGTCCAGGATCCCCCTCAGCCACCACAAACCTGGCTGCACCAGCAGCAGCACCTCACCCCCTGTGACATTCAAGGGGGTTTCAAAAGATGACTCAAAAAGATAAACCTGAAGCACAGATCTCACGTCCTTACAGACAACGGGGCTCACGAGGATTCCAGAGAAGACCATGGAAGCTCATGGAGGAAGAGGCAATCACAGCAGTGTTAGAGCTGGGGAGAGACCAGGGAAGAGGCACCACGACACCTGGTTGTCTGTGGAGAGGAGCACCTTGGAAAGGAGCATGGGACAAGGTGGGACAGGCAGGAGGACTTGGACTGATCTTCTACAGTTCTCCCATGGGTAACCTGGAGGTTTCAGCCAGGAAAAGAGGAGCTGGCTGTCATTACATTGCCAAGATGAAACATGCAAATACCTCGAGTTTCGCCCTGAAGTCCAGGAAAAAGGACGTAAAAAAAAAAGGAAAAAGCACCAGACCAACCCATCACTCACTCGTGTGTTTTTGAAAACACCTATCCGATCCCATTCCCACCCGTCACTCCCATGCCATGAGGCTGTCTGCACCGTTTCAACCTGATCACCCAGCTCCCCTCATCAGCTTCCCTGATGCTTCAGGTAAGCGCAAATTTTTTAAGTCATGGACAAAATCACAGCACTTACCAACACCAGTGTCACCAGAGCAGTGAGGCCAGGTCTGTAGAAGAAAGCAACATCTTTTCTTACTATTTCTGAACAAAACATCACCTCTCCTCTCAAGCCTTGCCTTGCTCAAGATGTGCATGTGACTTCCCATGAGTCTTCCCAGTTTAGTTTCTAGGGGAGCTCCTGGCACGCTTGTGGTTAATGGCATCGAGATGCTCATGGAGCTGCTCTCTGAATGGGTCTCCAAAGCCTAGGCTGGGCAGCTGCAGCATCATCCCTTGGGAATGGGTGCGATGTCCATACCGGTTTGGAAATGGGTCCTGTAGGAATGTCTGTTCTTCATCCTACAGCATCTCCAGGACTCAGCCTGCTGCGCTATCCCACCTCGTGTACCCACAACCAGAGGGTGCCAGGAACCACCACCCCGCTCCTTGCTTTGCGGGCAGGGAAGAGGCAGCATGAACACCCAGTCTCAGCAAACTATTCCAAAAAAAAAAAAAATCCAGACAAATCCTAGCTAGAAAATACCGGGATTGCACTGACCCCAGGGGTGCCACGGGGGTTGGGCAAGAAGACAATGTGGCACGTAAGAGGATGCTGCGGGCTTGTGCTGGCTCTCTTAAGGTTCTGAGCTCACGTGCTATTTTTCTTACTGTCTCCCTGCTTTAAGAGAAGCCATCAAAGGAGGGTGTTGGGGTTTTTTTGTGTTTGAGCGCAGTTTTTATGCCTACGAAGAAAAACTTGAGTTATACAGCCCAAACGTACCCTCCAGACCAGAATTTCAAGCGAGAGAAACTCCCTGCATTCTTCTGGATGCCTCATTTGTTGGGGGAGGGCTGAATCATAGTATTTGACTAATCTCACCAAGGAATCCAGCTTTCTCCAGAAAAACTCACCATGGCACAACCTCCATTATTTCCCCTTCTGCAGACCAAGAAACAGTCAACACATTTCCCCGGAGATCTGAAAACTCAAACGCTTTGCTAAGACTCTTGCCTGGTGGATATTATCCAACTTTCGGTTTCCAAGGCCTCAAAAATCTGTAGTCAGGAAGGAACACGGACCAATGCCAGTGGTGCAAACACAACAAAAAGGCAACCTAAGTCAAGACCTGAAGTAATTTGCTCCAATGGCTACCTGCATGCTTCCATGCTAGCCAGGGGTGGGAGGCAAAAGAAAAAACAACTTAGTTTGAGAGTCAAAGCAGCAGATTTACAGAATCCTTTGACCCTCCTGGCCACGGGCTTTCAGCTCTACGCGCTGACCTGAAATGGCTTCCAGGGTGTCCACTTCCCAGGTATGACCCATGTTGAGCTCCAGGACAGTTTCTAACAAGTTGCTTTCTAAGCCAGGAAAGACCAAATAAAAAAAATTCCCTTCAAAGTTACTTATGGTAACTCCTGGCTTCCTCTTCTTTTGTGTCCTCACTTTGCCTTTTGTTGGTTTTTTTTTTTTTTTTTTTTTTTTTAATGAAAAATATTTCAGGACATTAGAGCTAGTCCTGCCCAGCAGCCAAACCCAGGGAATGGAGCCACTTGTGCCAGAGAGGTGGCTGCCGCCGAGCAGCCAGGGCGAGAGTCACTTCCCTTGCGGGAAGGGGTTGACTGCGTTGACCGAAGATCTCGAGCTGCTTGGGAGCACAAATCCCGCAGCAGAGCGGACAGGATTTCCAGCTCGGAGAACAATTGCCATCAGGATGTGTCACTAAGGTCACGAGTGGAAGCAGAAGCGCCAGCGGCTGCGCCTGCAAGTTGTGGTCTCCATGCCAAGACTCCCCCGAGAGCCCTTTCCAGGCTCCAAAGCTACGGGAGGCTTTGCGAGGCAGAGACAGAGGAGCCAGATCTGGACCGTTCCTGAAAGCGGCAACGATGGATGATCAGCTTTTCCCGGAGCAGCGAGCGCAACACGGATCACAACTGCTGATGTGCGGAGAAGGGATCAGTCCACAGGAGACTTTACGGTGCTGCTCCCATAATGTACTGCCTGGCAGAAAAGCAGCAGAGCTGAGCCTGAGTCAGCTAATGCCAAAAATGACCTAGGCACGGCTTCCAGGGAGCATCCTGAAATGGTCCCTTGAGGCAGGACAGTGATGTCCAGAGCTGGCACGATCACGACGGGGCTGAACAGCTTCTTTGATGTTGAACAATAAAGGAAGGGACAAAACCACACCTCTACCCTCGGACTCGAGAGAAGAACACGAGGAGAGCGGCAGCCACCCAGCAGCAGAGACAGCATCCAGCTGCCCACGGCAGCGGGCTCAGCTGGCTGGAGGGGATCAGGAGAGGGATGGGAAAGGCAGGAGATGCTTATGGAGCGCATACAGACCCTCGGCGTGGGCAGGGGAGGGGAACCAAACAGCACTTCCCCGCAAGCTGCATGCGTAAGGTGGCACTTTCCCCCCTGACCATGGATGCTGCCCGACCAGGCAGACCTGGCAGTGAGTCAGCCAGCAGCTCCCAAGGCTGGGCCACGCTGCAAAGCAGCGGCATCCCTCGGAGCTGTGCCTGGAGCTTCCTTTCTTCTTCTTTTCTTCTCTCCCCCCCACCCCGCCCCGCCACTCTCCCTCTGTGGTTTCAGCGCAATGTTTTTCTGCTAAGCCTGCAAGCACACGTGTGCGGAGACTTGCCCATTCCTCCCCAAAAAGCCCCCTGAGCCATGGGATTGACGTCAGCAGAGCGCCAGCTGTCAAACAATGGAGATTAGGGCTTGGCAGGCGGTGCCGAGCCATGCGAGCGCGTGTGCCTCCCCGGGCAGGTGAGCAACAAACATTCCCCGCCAAGCAGGAACAGGCACATTGCATCAACCCGGCTGCCTGCACCTGGACACAAGACCTAACCTGATTCCCGGCAGCAGCCAAGTCGTGCCCAGGCAGCCAACGGGGCTCAGCTGTCCCCCTCCGCGTGCCCAGCAGGACCCCCCCTCCCACCGCCCCGGGGCAAGGGCACCCCTGCTCCATGTGGGGCCGGGAAGAGGCAGAGCCCTGGCGTTGGCTGCTGGTGGCTCCAGCCCATGTAAAAGGTTATCCCGGATGCCAAGAGACGCAGAGTGCCAGGAACAGGCCCCGGGCGCGATCCCTCCCTGTTCTGCCCAGCGCAGGGACAGGGGAGATGACATGCTGCCTCTTGCAGAGGTGCGGCTCAGCCCAAGCCAAGTCCTTGCTCCACCCAGACCTCAAGATGTTCGGCCCTGGGGGTCCAGACCGGGGGTCTTCTCCTGGGGCGAACGGACGGACATCTGCAGGAGCTGGAGTCATGACCCACGGCAAGAGCCTGAGCATCAGGGAAGGTGCAGAACACAGCACCGGCTTTGGGGAGCAGCCGGAGCCTGGAAAACAGGGAGGGAGTTGCTCCTAGTCATTGTGCTTGACTGTCCCGTGGTCCTGGCTTTGCACCCTAACCCTCCCGCCGCTGCCGTGGGCACAAGGGGCAGTGTGGCCGGGATCTGCCATTGGGAAAAAACCAAAGGCGAAGGAGAACAGCAAGAAGAGGTCACCCAGCGCTGCCTGCGGTAACTCCTTTCCTCGCCACTCGGCTCCCCGTCTGGGCTCGACCTGGGAGTCCTCAGTGGTGGGACAGGGGACACAGGGAAACATCCCCGTAACCAAAGCCGAACCCAAACCAAAGAGCAGAGGCACCAGCCTCCCTCCTGACCTTAACTCCTAACCGAACAAGCAAACCCAGGAGGGCACCTGAGGTTAAAGAAACACAATCTACAATGCCCAGAGATATGAACACACACGGGTTTGACAGTTCCAGCACGAACTACAACTCCTGCTGGGCTCGTGCCCTGCTTGCTGGGAAGATCTCCCAGCTTGGTGCGTCGGCAGCACGGGAGGTGCACCCGCTCCTGGCTCCAGCGGCGGGAGCCCTCTGACGGCTGCGTCTTGCCAGATCCATGAGGAAAGGACGTGGCTCCCCAACGCGAGACACACGCATCGCTGCCCGGGGACAAGCACAGCCAGTGTCCAGGTCCTGCCCCTTTCCCCACGCTCGGGGCGCTGAACCCCCAGACCTTGGGGCAGCAGGAGAGCCAGGCTGCTGCGTCTCCTTGCTCGCGCTGGGCAGGGCTCCCGTAACTTGCGCTACCGATGGGAACACCCTCTGACGAGGTCCTGCCACTAATGGTGGTGACATCGCAGAGTGACGCAGGCTGGCCCACGCTTCCCTGGGGAGGAGGAGGAGGAGGGAAGGGCAGGGGGGCAGAGCCCATAGCAGCTCTCTGTTGGACCAAGCCCAGAGCGCCTAACCCCAAAGACCCCGAGCTCTTCGGAAGGAGGACATGGCCTTCAAGGAGCAGCCCTGAACGCCACGGTGCCCTCACACCTTAGGGTTTAACGAGGCAGGCAGCTCGGAGGAGCCATAGGTCAGTGCCTTGCTACTCTCCACGACTTGCCTCGGCAGATCTGTGCGTCTCAGGGGATGCACCCCGCTCCCAGACTTGCCTTCTCCAGCTCCAGGGACCAGAATAGGTATGGAGAGGTCAGGCCCGATCCAAACCGGCCACGTTTGCCGGAGTCCCTGCTGTACAGTCCTGTCCAGCTGGGGTGAGCTTCAGGAGGTCCACCAAGAGCAGAAGGCAAAAGTGCTCAGGCCAGGAGCTGCTCCATGGGCAGCAGGCTAGGAGGAACAGCAGTTTCTCACAGGCTCCGTTGACTTCTGCTCCCCAAGTCCACTCCCTGGTCTGGTGGGATGCAAGAGGCAGCCTACCCTGCACCACTGCACCTTCTCACGCCCTTCAAGCCAAACCTCCTGGCACGCTTTGCCTTTCACCCAACCTTATCACAGGGCCTGGCCCAGCACAGCCGGATGGGAGGGGAGCAGATGGCCTGTTCAAGTCCTTCCCATTTGTTCTCCCTCAAGACACTCTCAGAGGAAAACCCTTGAGGTCATTGTTCTATTTTCATCAAGCGAGGGCATCCAACACGACTCACGTTAGGAGGAGCTGTGCTGAAAGCAACCACTCAAGCAGAAAGGTCTGACCAGAGAGGCTCAGGTGGAACAAGCCACCCAAAGCCCAGAAAACCATGACTGCATCTTGCCCACCTGCCTGGAGTATTCACCCATGGCTGATAAGATGCCTTAAACGCTTCATATCATCCCCACCGAGCAGGAAAAAAGAAAACACAACCCAACCCCCCTGGTATTTGCCCTCTGCAACCCGTCCTGGTAGACCCCTCATCAGGAATTGCGCTTTGCAAGTGTCAGCATTCAATGGAGACGGTGCTGGAGTGACTCACACACGGGTGGCCTTGCAAGGAGCTGTGCTGTGCCCCAGACACGTCAGGCTTGGTGTGCACCACCAGGTCAGGCTGCCTTGGCACCCTGGCAGCGCGCGGAGGCAGGCAGGTGGCCAAAGCCCTGCCAGCTCTGCTCCCCCACCGCCGCCGTCACCACCTGCCCTCCCCGGAGAAAGGGCTGTGACCAAGGTTGTTTTGCAGACCATTGAGATGGCAGTTTTGACACTGTGGTTTTCAGTCCTGTGCTCCTCAGTCGAGATGTTTCTGACCTGTGCCAGGAACGTCCTGAGGGCTTTGCTGAGACAACCAACTTGACGTGTCCGTATTCGATCCCAGCTTCTTTAACCGCTTGGTGCTGTGCTGCTCCTCTCCCCGGGGCCTCGGTCCCACCAATGTCACTGCGTCAGAGCTGATCTGTTCCATCAGGTTCTCCCCAGGAGGTGGGATGGCAACAGGGATGGACAATGCCATGAGTCAACAGCCAGGCCCTCCTCTCTGCAGGAATGTCACCAGGGCTGCCAGCCACCACCAAAGCCGAGGGGGGTAGAAACAGCAGAGATGCCAACAGAGCTATAGCTGCCAGCTCTTCCTTCAGCCATAGGAGTAGTGTAAAGGAGCACCACGCATCTTCGGAAGCACTAGCAGATGACCACTGATGAGATACGCGCAATGAGGATACCACCAGCAGCAGCGCAGCAAGACGTGCAGCTGCCAGAATTGGCCACAAGTGAAACTCAACAGGGCCATAAGTAGGGCCACAGTAACAGATACACAACAGCAAAAAAAAAAACCCCAGATGTGGGACCAGCAGGCCTGCAGACCAGGACACCTCTAGTGCAGGTAAGAGCAGCATCTGCCACCAAAAGCCCAGGGCAGGATTTTTTCCGAAGAAACACTCAACGAACATGCCAACCCATCACTAAGGCAGAGCTGCAAGTAAGACCCACTGTGCCCACAGAGCCACCATGCAAAGCTCAGCTCTGCCCTCCTGGCTGGGCTTTTGGGTCATCGCAAGGTCCTCAGCACACCTCATGAGACCTTCTTCCACTGTCACTGCTGCAGCTGAGAGGACTTTTTGTGCCCACACAAGTCCCTGGATGGAGATCCTCCCTGTTTATAGACGGTGCAGGGAGGGACCAGATGACCCATCCTGACACAGCACTTTGGTAAACACCAGGCTCCGTGGTGGGGCGCGGTGCAGACAGGTGGCAGACAGCCACCGAAACCCTGGCGCTGTGTCACCGAGGTTAGACCTTTGGTGCTCCCCAGCCCTGACTGTGGGTCCTCGGTGCTGTCTGACCTTCTCCCAGGTCCAACTCTTGCGCTTCCCTTGGGCATTCCCCACTGGGTTTGCTATCTTAAAAAAATAATAATAATAAAATATATATCTACAAGTGCTTTGTTCTCATCCAAGTTTTCCTCCATCTTCCAAGCCGAAGCTTTCCTGCCGGCCCAAGGAGATGGACCTGTTTCTGCCCTGGTCAGCACATACCACTGCTACCTTCCCTGAAGTGCCCAAGCCCTCACTGGGCACTCCTTTTCCTCCAAGGGCACAGCTTTCCAGGAAAAAGCTTAACGCAAAGTCTTTAGTAACACTGACTTGAGCAAAAATAATAAAAAAATAATTAATCAGCATTTCCACTACAGGGACAGACAGGGACGAAGGAAGTAGGAAGGAGTACAATTTGTTTTCGTTCTCCTGGGAGTTGCGCAACAGAGCGAGGGCCTCTGGGCAGCTGCAGAAACCCCACGTGCAAAGCGATGTCTTGACGCGGGTGAGCTCACCCCGGGCTTATCTTCATCAGCAAATGAAAGAAACAGTCGCCAAACAATTTAACGGGAAGGACGTTCTCCAGCTCTCCCTTATCCTGGAGCACAGAGCGAAACCACCCCGCTCGCTCACACGAACCCCATCTCCTCCCCCCCACCTCCTCCCCAAGGGCCACCAGGAGAAGACTGCCTCTTGCACACTACGTACCTCCACAGGATCATGGGGAGGTCACCTGGCCTGGGCAGGAGACGGAGCTGACATCTGCCCCCTCTTGCTAGCCCAAACCTGACTGTTCTCAGTGCTGCTGGGTGGGCGCATCCCTCTGCCTGAGGAAGAGCTGCTGAACGCTCCCTGTGTGGCGGGGGGGGCTGCCGCGCTGTCTCCTTGCGGAGTTGTCCCACCCTCCAAGGTTTCTCGGGGCGCATCGGCAGCGTAGGGGACTGCGCCCATCTCAGCCGGCCACAAGGAGCTGTACCAGATGGTCCAGGACCTGTCACGCAGAAGGTGCTGCTACATCCTTACCACTCCAGTCCTGGAGCAGCACCGGAGGCAGGGAGCAGCAGAGACAGGTTACCCAAAGCCGTGCTGGAAGCCCGGGGTGGGGTGGGGACACAAAGGAAGCAAAGCCAGGTCACCTCTGGGGACTCCCACACCTCTGCTGAGGGCAAACAGAGTGTGAAGACAAGCTTTGCTCTCGGTTGCGACAGTCCTGGGAACGGAGAAATTAGGTTCCTCCAGCCCACCAGCCCCCTTGTCCCCACACTACCCTCCCGCTGGCTGCCATCTCGGATACTGCCACGTAGGTGGTGGCGTTGTTTGGCCAGGGCACCATCCTGGGGGTGTGGTGGGACTGCCCCGCGGGTGGCTGGAGGTGTGCCAGCTGCTCCCACCGCTCTCCAGGACCTACCCAAGGCTCCAAGAAGCTGTTGTGGTTTCTGTCGGCCCTTACCATAAAGGTTACAGCTCCCAGCCCGTTGTTTTCTTTAGGTCGACCGCTGAGCGACGCCACCACTTCCTTCACTGACCGCATCAGCCACCTGCCTTTGTTTAAACAAGCGAGGCCACGAGGCTCCGCAGGGCTGGAGCCTGCCAGGCCGGCACATGCCACCCAAAGGTGCAAGGGGGAGGCAAATTTTGAAGACATCAAGCAAGTTCACGTGCCTTCGGTGGTGGCTAAACCCTCCGCAGCAGGGCCAGGGCGCAGCCCAGCAGGGCGAGAGTGCTCCCAAGGGGAGCAAACGGGACACGAGGACTTGGCATTCCCCGCTCCTGCCCTCCCCAAAGCACAGCCCCAAAGGCTTGGAAAATTTTGGATCTCTTCGGGGCGTGGGGGAAACCAAGGGCCCACTCAAGCAATAAATGTTTACAACTCATTTGCCAGCTTTGCGCAACTCAATGACAACGTGATTTACCCTAAAGATCCCCCATGCAGAAAGTGCGGTGGTGGGTGGGATGGCCAAGTGCCAGGTCCTGCACTTTGGCACAACAACCCCAGGCAGCGCTAGAGGCTTGGGGAGGAGCAGCTGGAAACTGCCTGGCAGAAAAGGATCTGGGGGTCCTGGTGGACAGTCGGCTGAACATGAGCCAGCATGTGCCCAG
Organism: Chionis minor; assembly: GCA_013398295.1. Taxonomy (NCBI): domain Eukaryota; kingdom Metazoa; phylum Chordata; class Aves; order Charadriiformes; family Chionidae; genus Chionis; species Chionis minor. The sequence continues at coordinate 154,858 of VZSF01007655.1, read as the reverse complement.
GTGGCCAAGAAGGCCAATGGCATCTTGGCCGGTATGAAGAATACTGTGACCAGCAGGAGCAGGGAAGTGATGGTGCCCCTGTACTCAGCACTGGTGAGGCCACAGCTCGAGTGCTGTGTTCAGTTTTGGGCACTGCAGTACAGGAGGGACATTGAGGTGCTGGAGCGTGTCCAGAGAAGGGCAACGGAGCTGGTGAGGGGTCTGGAGAACAAGTCTGATGAGGAGCAGCTGAGGGAGTTGGGATTGTTCAGCCTGGAGAAGAGAAGGTTGAGGGGAGACCTTATCACTCTCTACAACTCCCTGAAAGGAGGTTATAGCAAGGTGGGGGTCAGTCTCTTCTCCCAAGGAAGAAGCAACAGGACAAAAGGAAATGGCCTCAAGTTGTGCCAGGGGAGGTGTAGGTTGGATATTAGGAAAAACTTCTTTACCGCAAGGGTTTTCAAGCACTGGAACAGGCTGCCCAGGGAGGGGGTGGAATCGCCGTCCCTGGAGGTATTTAAAAGCCGGGCAGACGTGGTGCTGAGGGACATGGGTTAGGGGTGGTTTTGGCATAGGTTTATGGTTGGACTCGATGATCTTGAAGGTCTCTTCCAACCCAAGTGACTCTATGATTCTATGATGCCCACAGCCAAATCTCGCAAATGATTCACAGGGTCAGGGAGAAGAGACGTCGCTTGGCGCCACCTCCCACCATCCCAGCAGGATTCGCAGAAGGGGGCCGCGCACACCAGCTCCTCGCTCCGCCCCTTGCTGGGTAACATGCTTTGACGGTGGGGTGGGAGACAGGGGGAAACCTTGTCCGGCCTTTTTCTGCACACCCCGCCTCATTTACCTTTCGGGACCACTCAGAGCATCACCTGCCTGCAGCCCCGGGCACAGGTGGGGAACAAGGACTTGGCTTCTCAAGGCACAGCGTGCTCCGCTTGGCCCTTGCTGCCGGTAGTGCCGCGGGCAAGCCTGAAGCATCTCAAGGGTGGATTTCCCAAAGGGAGCAGGTCATAGAGGAGCTCCAAGCAGAAATCCTCTGATTTCTGCTTGGAAAAGCACCGGGACAAGCCACCCAAGGGCACGCGACCCCCCCAAGGACAAGCATCCTGTGCTGCAGGCCAGCAGACGCACAGACCCTCGCCCTGCGGCTTTTGGGTTGCACCTTGGCAGTTCCCGGAAAAGGCTGGGAAGGGTTTTGCAGTGACCGACGGACACACCAGCTGAACACAGTGGGTGACCCGAGCAAGCGTCTCGTCTGGGGAAAGAAGGAAAACCTCAAGATTGGGAAATTCAAAAGCTCAAGACCCAAAAAAAACCCCAAAAAACAAAACCAAAAAAGCTAAAATCTGAGCAATTAATCAACGCTGAAAGCCACTTCCTCCACCAAACAGTATCAAAAGATTACCATATTTTTGCAGTTAAACACTGAGCAGCAACAATTTCCTGATTTCCTGTGCTAGTGCTGTCGAAGCAACCAGGGCGATGCAACAGGACTGACGCGTTACCCAGTAACTACTCCACATGTCACCGGAAACACTTTTCCCCCCAAAATATGGGGAAAAAAATAAAAGAATGAAAGGCTTTTTATGCCAGGGTGAAGTTAAGATGTCTCCCTTTTACAGCCCATTTGCTTTCCAGTTTTCAGCTCTTCAGGGCTAGAAATCTTGCTGTATTATCTTGATGAGAGGGTCACCTAAGGACAGGACTCCAGACCTTGGGATTTTTAAGAAAGCAGGTTTGAAGAAACGCTAAAAAGCACCATTTGACGCTTTGTAGCTTCCCCTCTGCTCTTCACGGAACTCGCATGGATGCTGCGGTGGCCCAGCACAGGCAGTGAGACCAGCTCACCAAATGTGGGCTCTGTCCCTGTCGTGACCTGACCACCCAGGGACAGGAGGGCCAGGAAACCCTCAGGTTTCTGAGCCAGCGGCCTGCCAGCCACCAATGTCTGATGAAAGAAGCCCAAAGTGGCTTTTAAAGCAGTTCCTGGCTGAGGAACGAGCTAGGGGTTTCTGCCTGGGCCGGCACAGCCAGGAGGAACATGGAGGAGGTGGTCTGCACGTACCGGCCAAATAACAGCTTTGGGCATGGTCCAGCCATGGATTTTTGGCCAGGACAACTGGGGAGCCTGGGGTCTGCACCGGGCGCAGGACGAGAGGTACAGCTGCTCCACACCATCACTGAGCTACAGGGGACCAACCACCAAGGCTCCCATTGTACCCAGGTCAGCTGGAGACACATCCAAGGGGAGGAACAGTTTCTGCTACAAGGAGCTGGAGAAAAACCACAAGCCTGACGCCAATTAATGTCAGATGAACTTTACCAAGACACAGGAAAGAGATTTTTAAAAATAACAAAAAACAACAACAAAAAAAAGAAGTGGCAGCACTCAAGCTTCCTGCAACTACGCAGCATCTCATCAACGACTTGCAAAGAGGAAATTCAGTTGTGGGAGGGATGACCGCTTAACACGCTCTCCCACCCACCTCTCCTTCCTACGGCTCCAAATTTCCCCTCTGGGATTCGGCGTCTATTGAGCAGACATGCTGAGAAATAGGATATTAATCCACTAAAAGCCAAACACCGGCGTTTTAAACCGCTCTGGTCCAAACCAAGCGGAGATTTAAGGAGGGAATAATGGCAAAAGATTTCTGCTTTTTTAATGACCACTATATAAGGACAGAAATTGAGCGCTCTGTAGCCAGCCGTGTAGTCTGGTGCTGCACTCAGAAACACTGCATAAGAATACATGTAAAAATTCTTTTAATTAACTTTTCTTTTTCCCCTTAAAGCTCACAGATTCCAAGATTAGAGAAACACACCCAGAATGGCTCTTGCTATCCAAAGGAACAAAGGAGCTTTCAAAGAGTTATGTGTTTCTATAGACTCAGAGACAATATCTGCAAGTCCCTTCTTGTAGAAAAACTTAGATGTACAACCAAGGTCATTAAGCTTTTTACTATTATTATTTTTTAAAGTTTTTTGTTAGGTGGTTTTTTTTTTTAAACTTGTTTGGGAGTCATACTTAAGCTTTCCAGTATAGATAATTGCTCACGATGAGATGGCCTCCTCGTTACCCGAGTGTTACACAAGGAAAAAGGGGCAATCCTAACGCAGCTCCGCAACCAGGTGTTAGAAACAGCGTTTTAATTTATGCCTGAAGACTTCCCGTATTTCCAGTGCTCCGTGAAAACTTTAGCTTGCCCCTTAGCAGGAAACCAAGTGCCAGGTGTTGCACAGAAAGGATCAGAGGGTGAAAAAAGAAGGTAAGTTTCATTACACTGCTAGGGAAATCCACAGTTTACTCCCACCAGGAATTGTGTGCACATTTATGGGCCCGGTCCTTGTAAAACAGGTGACTTAGAGGGGACATCCAGAGCTCTTCCCACTCAGAGGGGCCTGTGAGCGCTGCCTCCTCCGATACAACTGCCCCGGGGGAAAGGAGAAGAGAAGGCAGGTCTGGAACAAAGAAGAATAAAAATCGTAGAGAGATGGTTCCTCACTCCACAGCTGAGCGTCGAGGCTCCTTGCCACAGGACGCGAGGGATGTTCAACACCCACAGGGTTTCCAGGGAAGGCAGGACAAGATAAATCCACGTCTTAGAAGAGTCATGTGGCTTGGAAAATCATCCGTGCTGGAAAGGGCTGGAGGCTGCAAGGACTCCAAAGGACCTGCTCTTCCTCCTCTCTGTGCATCTGCTTTGACCAGGGCTGGGGGGAAGACTGGGAGCCTTGATGTGCACCAGTATGGCTGTTCTGAAATCTTTGATGGTTAATTTTTAACACAGAAGGGAATGCGGTCGTATTTGGTAAGTTACTACAAGGAGCAGAACAACAGGCTGAACTTCGGCGTTCGCCCAAGGCTAATATTGAAACCATAATAGGTCAGAATGGAAAGGTGAATTTTTATCACCAAGTTCTTCCAAAAGAATTAGTTCACTCTTCCGCCAAGACTCCCTGTGTGTCCTGGTAGGGTTGATACACTTTGCTCACTGAAGCCAAACAATAAAAGGAGAGATATTCCGGGGAAAGCACCAAAGCACCTGAAAAGTTGAGCTGGCATAACCCCCACGGGGAGGGCGGAAAACACACAGCCCCACCAGGGAACCAAAATCCAAGTTCATGCAGAAGATACAGCACTGAGCAGCTCTTCTGCAAGTCTGCGAGTCACACTGGGGGTCTGCCATCCCACCTGGAAGGAGAAGGCAGCTACAGAGACGCTCCAACCCTACTGAGCACACATCTTACGATCAGTGACATCAACAGGAGGGGCAGACTGTGACCCAGACCCAGGGAAGCCCTCCTGTTCCTAGGAAGAAGCATTCACGTTGCTCCCAAGTACGCCTTCCCGGCCGGGAGCCTTGGGGGAGATCAGGGCATGTAGTGATAGGACGAGGGGGAATGGCTTTAAACTGGAAGAGGGCAGGTTTAGATTAAACATTAGGAAGAAATATTTGACTTTGAGGGTGGGAAGGCACTGGAACAGGTTGCCCAGAGAGGTTGTTGAGGCCCCATCCCTGGAGGTGTTTAAGGCCAGGCTGGATGTGGTCTTGGGCAAGCTGGTCTAGCGGGAGGTGTCCCTGCCTATGGCAGGGGCGTTGGAATTCTGTGATCTGCAAGGTCCCTTCCAACCTAAACCATTCTATGAGATCGCAACCCAAAATGCCGAGACTCCAGCTGTGCGTGCAGTCAGACGTTCTGCAAAGTTGGCACCGCAGAAAGAGCCAGAAGAGAGACTGGGCAGCAGCCAACATCATCCCGAGCTGCATCAGTACAGAGGAGTCAAACGCGCATCACCGCAGATCCCCCGAGGCACAAGAACTCCCTGCAGAAACCCCAAACCGGCTCTGACGTACAATAATATTGTTTTCCCCAACTGCTGAGCAGAGCTGGAATTCACAGTTTTTCCCCCCCCCCCCAGAACCCACATTCTTTGTTCTATCCCAACGCTGGCAAAACAAAGCTAGGAATGGTCTTTGCAGATAGGACCGAGACAGCCCCTTTTTAAATAACACTGGAGAAGGAAAGGTGACTGACCTGAAGTAGCCCAAAGTTGAACTTGTCCCCTAAGAACAACAGCTACAAGCAGGTGGGATTCCTGCTGGACACACCAACACTGAAAGCACCTTTTTGGATGGGGATGGCCTTGATTCGCACTCATGTTGCTGCCACCGTACAAGCTGCAAATGGCATTTTCTGAACCCAGGTGGACTCAGCCGCCAGCATCATCCTGCCCCGAGAGAGGACAACCTCAGATGAAATTAGGTTTTACGGGCAAATTTTTCAATGGCTTTTCATCACCCCGGTGTGCTGTTATAAGAGTTCAAGGCCCACGGTCTCTGTCTCCTCAAGCCCTTCAATAACCCGCTCCTTTATTTTGGAGGCAAAATTTGGTAGTTAATGACAGCACCCTACAGCAGGGACACCTGTAGATGCAGTACAGCTTTTCCCCCCTCCTCCCACTAGTCCCAAAGAACCTGTTGGCAATTCCCTCTTCACAGGTTTTATTCCCCCTGCACTATTCCCAGTTAACTGGCCGCTCTACCTGATTAGAAACCAGAAGCAACAACCAGTTTTCTTCTATTTTTCCCTTCGCGCAACACCCCTGCGACACGGGGTAACCAACGTCTCGAGAGTCTGAGCAAGCTATTTCGTGCGGCAGGAGAAGCACGGAGCAGAGCACCTAAATGAATCCAGGTCTCTAAATCACAGGTTAGCTAATTTCCCCCCGCCTTTGCCCATAGCAGCCATGGAGATTTCAACTGCTCCCCCTCCCCGAGTAGCAATTTTACCACTGATATGTCAGCTCTGCCCTTAGATTTTGGCTGTATGGCCCAGGCTGCCTTGTTACCCCACCATTCCTCCCTGCTCCTGTAAATCCTTCGGTGAGTCAGCCTCAGCCACACACTTCTTTCTCTTCTTTTATTGTGTAAAATATAAAAAAAAACACGCCTCCTTTTTACACAACTTTGCCCTTAGTGATTGCCGCTTCTTGAATATTGCGACACAAGGAACAGCCTGTCCATCGGCTGCCGGCACTTTGTTCCCCTCTCAAAATCCTCCTCTTTGAAGAAAACCGGAGGTTTTAAAGCAAGCGAAAGTAAAACTACCATGATTTAAACCTGCCTGAAACCCTCCCTTTGGCCTTACAAAGCAGCCCTCACCGGGCTGAGCGTGCTGAAGCACAAAAACAAAACAAGCTTTATAAGAAGAGCGGGAGGGGGGAACCAAAAAAGGGCTGCTGCTGCTCTCCCCTCCCAGGCAGGAGCAGTCCTGCCTCCCACTCCTGCCCGTACTTCCCAGCTGCAGATGCTCTGGGTTCAGGACAAAGTCCTCTGCTGCTTCCAGTGCCCTCCGCCTGTGTGTCCTCCCCTCCTGTGGCCTGACGGAGCCAGCCACAGTACTCCACCACCTCCTCCTCCACCACTGGAGACTTCCCATGGCGCTCCAGCAGCAGTATCCGCACAGTAGCAGGACCTGCCCCTGAACTTCAGGAATCTCCCCTATGTGCTTTTATCTGTTGACAGGTAAATCTCCGCTGGCTGAAAGCGGGCATTTTAACGCGTAGATGTGAGCCCTCCGGCCAGCGTTCAAACCAGGAATGAAGCCCTGCAAGCACCTCAGTGAATGTCACCCTTTCAACAGCCTTTTGTTTTTTTCTCCTTGAACTAACCATTCCCCTTTTCAAAATTAAATGCTGGTTTAGTTTGGTTTGGGGGTTTTTTTGGTTTGGTTGTGGGATTTTTTTTTGTGTGTGGGTTGGTTTTTCTGCCCTCCACCCTCACCCCTTTGCTCTCCTGTGTTTACGGCACCAGCAAGGACTGCAGATCTAAACAGTGAGGTCACTGGTACAGAGCAGCTCTCCGGTAATTTTACCGCTGATCCTGTGCATCATCCAGGACTGAACTAATTGTTTCCTTTCTACAGGTGGAGGGGGACCTATCGAGTTGCTCCATGAGAACAGCTGCTTACGCATCAAAAAGAGAAACTCCAAACATGACATTTACCCAACACAAAAGACTGAAGCCTCCTGTCAGGTCAATGTACCTGTTCTCACCTGCTATTTGGCCATCTCACTGCTCACGTGCCATCCTTTCTCATGCCCATGGATCCATATTCTCACGCAAAGCCAGCCTGCTGTCTCCCGACCTCCTTGGTTTACTCCCAAGGCTTCTGACACTTGTGCAAAGACAAGTTTAGTCAGTCCACTTCCCTATTCCTTCAAGCTCCGTTTCAATCAAGAGCTATTATTCAGTCTGTTCTTCAGAATTTCCTAGGGAGGTGTTGCCAACGTCTGTTCCATTTGCATCACGCAGGACAGAAAATTCGTTTATTTTTCCTCCTAGAGCATGAATCATCCCCAACCCAGCGCCTTCCTTATCTGTGGGTTTCTCGTAGCTGAAAAACAAAGCTCGGAGGACAGTTTTATTTACAGTCTCACCAGCTCAGCTCCATTTTGGTTGAGGGGAAGGCCACGGCTGAGGCCACAGCAGGCAAGGGGGCTTGAAGAACCACGAACTGCTCACAGCAGCGTTGGACCGAGGCTGCCTGGACAGAGGTCTGGGACACAGAAGGTCTGAGCAGCCCTAGGCAGGACCTCTAGGACCACGTAAAGCTTGAAGACAGCTTTTACGTGTTAGCTACAGAACTTGGGCTTGCATTCTGTACAGGCTATCGCATCTCAAGCGCATCCAGAAGAGATTCCTACTTAGTTTCACCTGGCAGAAACACACTTAGCACCTGGGGCCTCAGCTTCCAGCCTTCTCCGAGTCTAATCCAGAGGCTGAAGCGTCACAAACATATTGGAGCCACCTTCCCTAAACCTCCCCTAACTCTCACCCTTGGAGAGTGATCAGCTTTTGTTGGGCAAGCAAGCTTGGGACCTGCCCAGAACTCTGAAAAAAAAAAAAAATACCGAAAATGCTTCTTTTGAAGGTGTTGGACAGCTCCAGGAGATGATTCCTGAGCGGCTGGACTCGGCTGCAGGTGGACTCGGCTGCAGAGGTTTCTCCCATGCAAGCTGCGCAACGCCATGCTTCCGAAGTTCCCAGCCTGCCGGATCCAAGGGAACCCCTGACTTGCATGCCAAGGGGCCACAAAACTGCAAGGGGGCTTTCACCCCGGTCCGAAGACGGTATCTGAGGAGGAAGGGGAGTCATTCTTGAGTCCGCGAGCAAGAATTCCATCAGAAGCAAGCTCTCCTGCTGGAGGACAGGATGCAATACAGGGCACGTGGCCACAGATCAAGAGACTTCCATCAGGCAAGGGGATACGGAGCCACCATATACATCCTCCACCACAGCTACAGCACATCTCTGGACATCGGTGTCCGCATCCATCCATCCATCTGGACATAAGTCCAAGCCATTTTCATTGTCATCTACGGGTTGACATGAGCTGCGCCACACAGGATTTTTTCTTACAAACTACAGTTTCAGCGAGATTCACCTTGTCTCACTAACAAGCCCAAGTTCCCGGGCGGGGGGATTGCTTGCAGCCAGCATCAGTGCTTCTGGTTGCCTGCAAAGTTTGGCTCCACATGGATGCAAGGCACGGGAAGAGTTCTTGGATGCTGAAGGCTTACACCCAGAGATAATGCCGCACATTGGGGCAAAAGCTCAGGGGACGGTAACACAACGCGGAGACAATACAGGAGACTGATCTAAAACTTACTATGCAAAAAAAAAAAAAAGAGCTAGAATAAACTAAAATGAAGCGCATCTTGTTGGAGCGGGAGAAAACAAGGTGGAAGCTGAGCCTGCAGATGAGACCGAGCTGAGGAAGAGGCTGGAGGGAGAGAAGGAGACAGGGTTATTTGATGCTTCCAGCCTCTCCCACCCTAGGAATGCACAGAAGCCAACAGCTGAATCAGAAATACACTTGGGGGAGATATTTTAACTTTAAATATTTCTTGGGTTTCTTAGCGGAAAAATGTTTTGATTTGAAGCTTTTTGTAAAGCTGACAGGTCTGGCTGCTTTGGCTGCCCTTGCAGCCCTGGGAAGGGGATCTGCTGTGTAGAGCATCAGACTTGGAGTGAGAGCTGGTCCGACAGAGTTTTGTGAGCCACGTTTGTTTATGCGACCGAGAACAGTTTCTGTGCCATGAAAGGAAGGAGACAGAACAAACGTTAATTGCCTTTTCCAGCCAAGGGAAGTGTTGACAGCAGATGACTCCAACGCAGGACAGTGCAATCAAAGGAGCATTCAGCTGGTGCAGTAGGACACCAGTACAAGTCAGCACATGAGAACGTGTACCAAGTGCTCCCGAGTCCTAAGCCCCGATCAGGCCAATAACTGACCCCAAAAAACACTGAATTGTACCATCAAACATGCCTTCCACTACAGAGCTACCGCGTGGTAATATAAGCCTCTTCTTTTTATCAAAAAGGCAATACTTGGCAAGAGCTTAGCAGTGCTACTACACATGAGATGTTGCTCCAAGGCAAGATACAGAGTTCAGGACAGACAAGGTGCACTCCTTATAGGAACTGAGAGGAGCCATCAGTAATAAAGCACGTTCCCCTCCACCCCCAAACTATTCCCGCCCTGTCATGCATTTCAATCCAATATTTGCAAGGCGGCAATCCAGAGAGAAGACGCGTTCTCCCCATCCTTACCAGGGAGGAGGCAACTATTACCGAGAGCATCACCATGGGGAGCGGACAAATGGCTGCAGGAACGTCCTTATCCAGGTTTAAGAACCTGGATGTGCAAGAGGCACAGAAGCCTCACTCCCCCCAGCAGCAGCACTGCAGATTTCAGCTGCCAGATCAGTTCCTTATTGGGCCCTCTACGGCTCCAGTAAACTATTTGGATCAATCCTCATCCACATCATTCCCAGCAGGCCGCTAGCCTTGGGAGGCAATGGGCCCTTTTTCTTATTTCACTCAGATTTCTTTTATTTCTTCCAATGGCTTCTCCCTAAGATTCTTGTGCTGAGATAAAAGGTTGCGGCCGGACTCACCTCGCATCCTGCAATCTCAATCCGCAAGGATTTTAACCTGACAAACAGATTTCTGAAGCTAACACAGCCTTGATCGCGCCCACTCCGTGGGTCACAGATCACTTCCACTACAAGTCACACACCACGTGGAAAAAATACACCATGTGTTAGCCAGAAAACACACCAAGGGCTGCTTCCCAGAACCCTACAACAAGGCTGGCACAAACACCCTTCACGCACGCTCACTTTCGTTCATGTCAAGTGAGGGGTTTTTTTTTAACACGGGCATTTGTGTTTGTGTGCGGCACGTGCGTTTGCCTACTTTCAAAGGTAAGCATTTGGGAGCTGGCACATTGGGATTTTGGGACTGAATTGCAGGAGACAGCCAAATTTAAACCTGGCCCCAAGCTGCGTGCTTTTTTTTACGCAGCTTTTACGATTTACCTGCGAGGAACGTACTCGTGCAGCCCGTGGCTGATGCTCTCATATCGCTCTTTTCACGGAGGACTTTATTTTTGCTTTTCATATCCATCAGCTACCACAAAAATGCTTAAAACTCACAAATTTGCCTTACGCAAATTCCACAGTCTCAGCAATATTTCCACTTTCTTCTGAAAAGCACCAGCTGACTCAAGTCCTTGCCACGCACTTAGCTTAGAGCACACCACACGCGCGTCTTTCCAGACCAAATAGGCAAAAACTCTCTCACAAAGCCTGTCAGACAAACACTTTGAGTTGGGATGCCAATTCTTAGTGCCAAATTCGAGCGAATGAAATAAACTTCATTAAAACAAGGTCGCCTCTAGTAGAAACAAATGGCACTATCTTCACCTCCTTTTGCCATGCCAGGCTCACCCTGCCCCAAAAACCAGGAGACAGCTGCAGTGGGAAACAGAGGACAACCTGAACGTGAAGGCTGGCCAAGACAGCCAAGATCCTCCAAGGCACCTCTTGAGTTACATGGAAAAAACTGCCCACGGAGCTGCCATTCTCTTCGCGTTGCTTTCCAGGTGCCCTCCATACCCCTTATTTAGCAACTCCACAGCTCCCAGTCCACCACTGCTGATGAACTGCCTGCTCTCAGCCTTCTCTCTTACCATTGGTTTTTGTTCTCTCCATGATTTGATCCCCTCCTTCACCATAACTTCTCCCAACCAACCCTGACCTCTGCCTCCACAGGGAGTCCCATGACACCCTGCACCTTTCTTGCCTTTTACCTTTTCTTGCCTACTTTTTTTTCCACCATCACCTCCTTCAAGAAAAAAGCCCCAACAATTTTCCCTGTTTCCTCTCTTTCCTGTAACCACAGCTTTCTCTTCTTTTACCTCCTTGACATACCTACCGGTCATGCTCCAGCTAGCTCTTCGCAAGGGTCACCCTCATACTGCCCTCCTAAGCCTCTCCTTTCATTTTTCCTTAATACAGGAGCACTATAACTTCCAGAATCCACTCTCATCCCACATGGTTTAGTCACCTTCATCTCATTAAGAGAGTTACTGACCGCTGCTTCTCCAGCCCTCTCCACAACACCTCCCATACAGTTTCAACACCAGCACTCGGAAGGAAATGGCTCCTGCACGGGTCTCCAGGAACATCCTTTTACGGAAAATCCACAGCAAGGAACTATCAAGCTCTAGCAGGTTGGGTGCAAAGAGGACCGGTCTACCTCCACCCTGTGATTTTTCCCCAGAAATTTGATTAGGGCTTTCTCAGCTGTTTCTTTCTTCTTTAGCTCCCACCTCCTGGCTCTCCCACGTACAAAACATCTTTTCTACACATCAAGTCCCTAGTCATACCTCTCTGCCAGACCCTGTTACCTCCTGTTCAAAGCCAGGCGTGCAGAAAAAAGATTAAAGACAGACTATTTGATGTTTGGCATGGCCAAAACAGCCACTCTTCTTTCATCCTCTTCCTGTCAACACAAAACACACCTCCATCCAAGTCTGCCACCAGAGCGTGTAAGCCCAAGGACCATCATCGACGTGCTCTTGATGCCTCTCCAGCATGAAACATGGTGCCATACTGGACCTTGGCGAAGAGCGGGTATATATTGGTATTCAGGTAACAGGTATTGATCAATCCAAACTTCAGTTTGAGACTTTTCTGAACACTTTAAGAGTAGAGGCTAAAGATAACATTCTCTGTCCAGAAAGTCTGTATCAGAAAGTCAGTTTTCTACTTGAGTGACATGCTCCTCAAGAGCCTTCCTAAAAGGACACGGAGCTAAGATATATCACAAGCAGCAGTGAAGAAAAATGCCAGCATGAGAGCTCTTTGCAATCTTAGACACAATAAACACCTGCAAGGCATCTACTCTAGGTAGCTCCGCTATCCGCAAAACTGTCTTAGATTTAACCCCTGTAGGTGAAGCGTGTTCAAACGAAAGCAGAATTTCCAAAACTGATAGTTTTATCTGTACCTTAACACCGCACTAAACCACTCCTCAGTCTCTACCCATGCGCACACTCGTCTGGGAGCAGATGGGAAATAGCCGACATAGTTTGCCATTCCCACGGCTTGTGCTGATGGAGCAGGGCAGCTTGAAGGGCCGTACATCCCCCACCCCACCGTCTGGCCACGGCAGTTCCATGTCACTGCAGATACGCATCAGCCGTGAACAGATTTTGCAAGATACACGTCTTGTGTGTGACTACTACAGCACACTCAGCAAAGCGTGCGCTGTCCTGTGAAGTACGTACCACGCGCGTACCATTTTCACCCTGGGCTGACTTCCCATCCCAAGTAAATCTGACTGCTATGACCTCTGTAGATCCCATCATAACCCTAGTTTTCTAGGGTCAGAAAGGAAAGAGACCACAGAATTCCACACAACCGAAGCCTTACTGCTATCCCCACACTTGGTGACACCAAAACCAACCAAACAAAAGCAGTTTCAAATCATTCAAGCAAACGCAGCCCGTCGTAACACACCCAAACTTGAGGCAGCAGCAGAATTTCCTCCCGGAATAAAGCAAGACTTGGTTCACTCCCCACAGCTAACTAACACCGAAGTACAGGTAGAAAAACTCCTGCATTGTGAGGGATGGTCCATTTTACCTCGGCAAGACGAAGGCACAGCCTGCGAGACTGAGAACAGACCGCACGAAAATTCTGCCTCACGTGAGGCTCATTAGAAAGGATTTATTTTCTTCAGCAAGGTTCAGAACTCTGGAAAGAACAAAAGCTGCACATCTGCATGACACCGCCAAATCCAGCTGCACAACACAGCCAAATCCAGCTGCTCATACTTGCAGAGTCTCCTAAAACGCTACGATGGCTACGGAGCCTGTCAGGGCAATGCTCCCAACCACACAGTTGCACAAGCACTCGAGGTTACGGGCGCTTTATTCCGGAGACGGCGTGAGACAAAAGGCAATTTTTTCCACATTTCACGTTGTGCGCAAGTGCGACCTGCCTCACGGTGCCACCGTGTAGAGGGTGCAATCTACAGTTCACCCGGAGAACTGGAAGTTATTCTACAAATGACATTGTTCCATAGAGAATACAAAAGTTACCGAGGCTGAATCAATGGATCACCACACATTTTCCCTGAAATACCTTGTTCAGTCCTCTTAAGTAACGTTCAACTCAAAATAACGTGGGGTGGAATGGATGTTTGGGTTAAAGAAGGCAGCAGGACAATGTATGAGGTCCCAGTGACTAGTTTTGCAGGGAGGGAGGCAGACAATCCAACCTTGTCTTCATACCGACTCCAGCCCAACGAAAACCACCAGCCTGCACATTTGACACCTGGGCAATGTGAGGGACCAAGCTTTCACATTAGATGTAATAGAAAAACATTCTTTACTCTGCAAGTGTCTTTACAAATATATATTTATATATTTAAGCCCATTTCAGGCCATAAAAGCCCATAAAAAACAACCAGTACCTTTCTGAACAAGAGAAACTGCGATCCAGAAGTCTGAGGTGAAAGACTCCCACACAAGGGCTGCTTTGGCGCTTCTCTGAAGGCCTCTATTTAGCACATAAAACCATCTTAAAAAAATCACATCAGCCTTTTATCTGCGAGGAGGAGCAACATTTTTACCCCACCTTTACTACTCTCTGTATGAGGTAAACTGGAATCACTTTTACATAATCATTTACTGCTTTAAAAAGGGGATATGGTATCCTGAAGACCAGCTTTTCCAAAAAACATTCGCGAATGGGTTAAAAAAGTAAGATGCCGCGTGTGGATCCAACCACAATGTGCTGTTGTCTCAAAATAGAAGAAGTTGATACTAAAAAGCTATTCCAGATACATACAAGTACAAACACTAGAGCTGGTCAGAAAGATTCAGTTTCAACATTTTTAGAAAGCAGGGGAAATTTTCTGCAGTGTGGCTTTCACATTGATTTCCCCCGTCCTCACTTTTCTACGAGTTCCGTATACCCTTCAAAAAACAACAACAAAAAAAAAATCACGTGTCTGTTGTAAGAGTGCAAAGTCCATCCAAATCTTGTGTTTAAGTTCACTATCGCTACGCTTTAAAAATCCTGATGGCAAATAAAAAGGTCTCGATTTAACTTAGCCAAAGTGATATCTAGAAAATATTCAACATCAAGAGGTCTTACAAAAAACTTCAGACTACTAAAGCATTCTAAGGCACAGTGTTTTGGAAGAAGTGCTTTCTCCCTTTGGTGTTGCTTTATACACATCACGTGTGTGAGTCTGAGCAACGCGCAGAGCTGCGGATGTCTGCCATGCCTTCTCCCAGTCGGTGAACCGAACCTTCTCCTGCGGTTTCAGACGTAGGCTCCCAAAGCTGCGTGGAATTCCGTTAGACATTGCACCAGCTGCTGAAACTTGGGTCTTTCTTCAGGATCCAGGGCCCAACAGCAGGCCATCACAGCAAACCTGCGAGACACGAGACACACAGAAGACGTGAGAAGATAAGCTGGGCGACCACAGTCCCAACCCAAAAGTGAAAAAACAGCATTTGCCGCAAAAAAACCTGCTGACTATGCCATCCAGAGGGACCTGGACAGGCTGGAGAGGTGGGCCCAAGCCAACATCATGCAGTTCAACAAGGCCAAGTGCAAGGTCCTACATCTGGGTCGGGGCAATCCCAAGCACAAATACAGGCTTGGCGAGGAATGGCTGGAGAGCAGCCCTGAGGAGAAGGACCTGGGTGTGCTGATCGACGAGAAGCTCAACATGAGCCAGCAGTGTGCGATCACAGCCCAGAAGGCCAACCGCATCCTGGCTGCATCAAGAGAAGTGTGGCCAGCAGGTCAAGGGAGGTGATTCTGCCCCTCTACTCCACTCTGGTGTACTGCATCCAGCTCTGGAGTCCCCAACATAAGAAGGACATGGACCTGCTGGAGCGTGTCCAGGGGAGAGCCACGAGGATGGTCCGAGGGCTGGAGCACCTCTCCTAGGAGGAGAGGCTGAAAGAGTTGGGGCTGTTCAGCCTGGAGAAGAGAAGGCTCCGGGGAGATCTTATTGCAGCCCTCCAGTACCTAAAGGGGGCCTACAAGAGAGCAGGGGAAGGACTTTTTACTAGGGCATGTAGTGATAGGACGAGGGGGAATGGCTTTAAACTGGAAGAGGGCAGGTTTAGATTAAACATTAGGAAGAATTTTTTGACTTTGAGGGTGGTGAGGCACTGGAACAGGTTGCCCAGAGAGGTAGTTGAGGCCCCATCCCTGGAGGCGTTTAAGGCCAGGCTGGATGTGGCCTTGGGCAAGCCGGTCTAGTGGGAGGTGTCCCTGCCTATGGCAGAGGTGTAGGAACTTGATGATCTGCAAGGTCCCTTCCAACCTAAACCATTCTATGATTCTGATACACAATGCTGAACAACACCGTCAGAAGGCAGACGCTCCAAGCGACTGATACACATGCTGTGGCCAAAAGCACCAGCTTGATTTGGGATACAAGTCAGACGCGATCCAGGAGGAAGCAAGACGTAGTCCATTAGAAATTGCTCAGCTATCGTAAGAGTGTAGTTCAAAGTGTTTCAGCGGTAGGTTTATGGGAAGAGGGTTCAGAAGAACGCAGGAGGCAGAAGGTAGGGCCTGGGCTCTTGCATTAGGCTTATGAATAAACGCTCCAAGCACTGTCATTTAACTCCACACCATACAGCACCTCTCCACAGTCATTCCCTCTACCTGCAAACCTAGCGGCTTCCTGCAACGCAGGAAACTCTAAGCTGAACCCCCTCCAGCCCTCCGCCTCCCTCCTCCCATCCCAATCAACCCCATTTCTCCCACATGTCAGAATAAGAAGAGTTGGGTCAGGATTAAGTGATACTCAGCAATAAAAGGCATTTAATTTTAGCCCGAGCTTCCTGTCGTAGGTCACCAAAGCCACACAAATACTTTCAGGAGGGTTTGTCTAAAAGGCAGAATGAACAGGCAGGGGAAACCCGTCTCTTCTATGGATACGGCTGAGATGTGCCGATTACAAAACAGACATTTCATCCTCGCCCCAAAAACACCCACTTACAGTTCATCGGGGCAGTTGATTGGTTGAGCTATTCGATAGCCGTCCTTTAAATAAGCAGCCATCTCAAAGGGGTCGATATCAACATAGGGAGTCTGCCCCAGAGTCATCAGCTCCCACAGCGTTACTCCGAAGGCCCACTAAATAGGAAATAACATGCAGCATTAGCAGAGTGTACTGAATTTTGAGAGCTCCTTCAGACGTTCCACAGAAATCAGTCGTAAATAAGACTACACAAGTAAGAAAGCTTTACATAAATACTATATATATATCCAAGTTCAATATGATGTTGAACTTTTTTTTTAATAGGGACAATAAAAATGATCACAGAACAGGTGTTAAGATGAACTAAAATTAATATCTCAGTGCACCAAGATTTAAGCGCTAAAAAAAGAAAATCACGTACTTTTTCCAGTATGAGAAACCACATTTTCACCACATTTTGCCAGTATGACATTTCCAAACACTTGACAAATCTAAGGAATATTAAACACTATGCTCACTGTCCTGAAAAAATTAATTTTATATTACACTTTACCTCTTCAAAACACCACACGGAATTCCTCAGAAAAGGGTCAGCGAAATGCAAAAAGTTTCAGAACAGCAGACTAAATGAAACCACCATTTTTTTAAAACCGAAGTCATCTGTATATTTTGAGTATATGCTCAGAAGCAGGACTCGTGAGAAAAATAAAGAGATTTCATCTAAGTAAACCTGACAGCTGGATCGGCATTCAACACATTCAGCCGACAATACTTGCCAAAGGAGCTCAAGGTGATGAAGAATCAATCAATCAATTCCTGTGCAAGTACAAGGGATATGATTTACTGGAGACAAAACACAGATGGGGCTGATACCGCATGCTAATGATTCACTGCCGAAGTTACAAGTGCCGCAAACATCCTGATTTATTAAAAGGGGCAGAATTCTGCAAGCCTGGAGAATTCCTGGGTTTTGTCAAAAGAAACCCCCAAACCCTGAGGGAAGGTTGAGCTGGGGGATGCTGCCAGCGGAAGCTCAGCGTGGCCACAGAGGTGGCCCCGCTCGGAAGAGTGTGGGAGGGCAGGGGGGGGCGTCTTTTCTACAGGCACTTAAGAAAAATGCTGAGGGACAAGCAGTGGTGCACCTAGAACATGAGAAAAAAGGGTGATTCAAGCAAAACTACTTTAATAACACAGCTATTTCTAATTCCATAAATAGCTGCATAAAAAACAGGCTAAAAGGATGCACAGCTTCATGTCTAATAGAGAGGGGGGGAAAACCACAGGATTAGAATTCAACAGGAATCGTGTTTTGTTTTCGTACGCGTTGGCCAACTGATATAACTGCTGGCAGAGGAGAAACACATTAGGAATGCTTCAAGCCAGCAGAACCATTTTTAAAAGAAACGCATCCAAGAATCAAGCCTAGAACACGTGCCAGCTGCATCTTAACTGACACCACCTCAAATTGTTTGTGGCAGATTTCCCCACCGATTATAAGTTACACGCAATTGATAACTAGATTTGTTCCTAGCAAAGAGACAAAAACATATTACACCCTA
This sequence comes from Chionis minor, assembly GCA_013398295.1. Taxonomy (NCBI): domain Eukaryota; kingdom Metazoa; phylum Chordata; class Aves; order Charadriiformes; family Chionidae; genus Chionis; species Chionis minor. The sequence goes on along the minus strand of VZSF01007655.1, from coordinate 136,938 downwards.
TTTGTGGAAAACAATCAAGGTAAATTCAAAGACAACATTTAGGGCAGACAGTAAGTTCTACACCCAGAAAAAACGTCCATTTTTGCACACCACAAAATTCAGTATGCAAAGAATTATGTACTGGATGTTGAGTTGGATTTATCCCTACATAAATCAAGAAGGACTTCCACGTTAAAACAGTGCGGACCATATGCTGAATTGCAGTATAGTTTTCCGAAATAATTATGATACTAAGGTGCCTTCATCCTAATAAAATTCTACCTTTCACTGCCAGCGTTACATAAGCTTTTATTTCCAAGTCCAGCCTTCACAAACAGCGAATGCTTTTGTGTTCCAGATTTAAAAAAAAAATAAGATATTGACATTTAATTGATCCCAGTTAGTATTATAAAAACATGCTTTTACAGGCAACTTCTATTTCCTGTTCTGTCTTCAAGTTTGGTATAACACAAAACCCCACGGACTTTCCAAAGAGTACAGGAGTATTTCTGGAGCAGAGCTGACTCCTTCCCTTCCTTCCTTTTTTTGTTTTTCCTTTTTTGTTTATGCGACTTGAGCACTAGTACAGAGACTGTGGCAGAGAGGCAAAAAAAACAACCAGAACTTTTCAGAAGTTTTTTAAACTAGCACATTTTAAGATGCAGATTACAATCTCTGGATGTAGCCGTGTTAAGGAACGCATCGTTAGCAAAGAAAATGCCCCCTCAGCAGGAAGGCACAGATCATAAGGGCAAGTGGTTTACCATTAATTAACACTAATTATGACAGGACAAGCTCCTGTAAGCACAAAGAACAGTGCGTTCTGATCTGCAGGAAGGTGAGCAAGCATGGTAGAAGGCCACCATGGATGCACTGACAAAGCTCAGACACTAAGGAAGGAAAAAGAGTGGAAGCAGGAGGCGGCTCCTTGAGGAATACAGTGAGAACGCATCAGCACGCAGGGACAGAGTTTGGAAAAGCAAAGTTCAGCAGAGTTAAACCACCAAGAAATGCCCGAGGAAAACATTTAGGCTGCACTAAAGCCAAGCGCGTACACACCAGACCACCGTACCAGACAGGATCATCCCTGAGTGCCGAGGGAGCAGGTTGAAGTCACGGCAACGCTGCCCTTGCCATCTCTGCAGGGCCCCTGGAACTGGAAAAAAGCCACCCTCTTAAAAAGGTGGGATCCAGGGAATGATGGCTCAGGTGGTCTAACATCAGCTCCTGCTCGTGTTGGGGAGCACGTGGTCCCGGAAGTGACCTCTGTGCGTATGAAGCGTGAAGGTGCCTGGGAATGGCAAGCACGGGTTTATTGAGGGCAGACCGTGCCTGACTAGTTCTTCACTGAGGAGACAGCGTGAGCCGACATGGGGTGAGTGATGGATGGTTCACCTTGACGTCACCAAGGCCTCCCATGTTATCTTCCACAGCACCCTTGTACCAAACTAGTGAGATGTTGACATTAAAAGTGGCAGCAGTGCTGGACTCGGATTGCTGTCACCAGCAGCAGTAGCCCAACCAGCTGCTGGTCACCAGTGGAACTGCTCGGGAATCAACACCGTTTCCTCTTCAGCAACACTCAGGGAGGTGGTGGAATCGCCGTCCCTGGAGGTATTTAAAAGACAGGCAGACGTGGTGCTGAGGGACATGGGTTAGGGGTGGTTTTGGCATAGGTTTACGGTTGGACTCGATGATCTTGAAGGTCTCTTCCAACCCAAGTGATTCCACAACTCTATGATTCTAACCCGGACTCTCAGGAAGTTTGTAGATAAAAGGACTCTGGACAGAGGGGCTGACAGGCCGGAGGACAGGGTTCTGCAGCAGGACCTCAAGAAGCTGGAGAAATGGGCTGGCAGGAACCTCAAAGGTTCATGGAAAGCAAATGCAAAGTCCTACATCCAGGAGGGAATAGCTCTGTGCACGGGCTGGGGATGACCACCTAGAAAGTGGCTTTGCAGAAAAAGGACCCGGGGGTCCTGGTGAACAAGTTGAACGCGTCAGCAGCGTGTCCTTGAAGCAAAAAAAAAAAGCCAGCTGCACTCTGTTAGCCTAAGCGTAGCCAGCAGGTCAAAAGCAGCAATTCTTCCCCTCTTTTCTCTCTCTGAGACTGTAACTGAAACACCCCGGTTGTGGATTCTGGATCACGTTCATTCAAGCAGTAGCCAAGTCCCAATACATCCGACCTGCTGAATTTTATTACATTTTCTGCTAACGCTACCAAGGAGAACAGCACGCAACGGACAATTCTGCTGTGCAAGAAGGACCCGCTCGACCTCCGAACTATCTGCCACACGCAGGCAGTGCAGGAAGCAGGTGTATACACGCCGTTTCGGACAAATCACTGTTACCTATTCAGTGCCACCGTTCTCCAACGGGTGGGAAAAAAAGGGAAAAACATCAACAGAACACATTTACAGAATGTAAGAGGTAAAAAAAAAAACCCACCACAAAACTTACCACATCGCTAGCACTGGAAAATTCATTGTTAACCAGGCTTTCCAGAGCCATCCATCGAACTGGTCTGTTTTCGTTATCTCCCAGACAATGGTAATCCATAGGAAATAGGTCTCGAGATAGCGCGTTGTCTGTAATCTTAACCTGAAGTGCATCGTCAATGCTAATTTAAAAAGAACAGAGCTATTTAGCAAACATGGCATTGCAGTTTTATAGAAAATATTCTTGCTCAATCACAAGTTTCAGACTAATTGCACTACCAACGCTTCAACGCTCTAGCATGCTTCTAGATCAAGACATGCTTATTCTAGGATTATCAAATATTATCAAAGAATGTATTTATTCTACGTTGACAGATAAGCACTAGAAAAATCAGCAGTCAGATTAAATAAAATCAAACATTTACAAGCGCATAAAAACACAGTTAAAGCAAACAAACAACTCCCTTACATTATTCCTCCTCCCTTGGAGATCCCCCATCAGGCCAATTAAACAAATTTTAACTATCATAGCTCTGTAAGCAATAACGAGGCAAAGATTTAAACAAAGCAAGATCTAGTAATACCTTCTTAAAGCAACCAATATTATTTGTGGCCTAAAAGCTTGTCTCTAATCAAGCAATCTGGTAAGATATTTATTCCCCTCAACAAGATATATCAGGTATTACTGTTGTCAGAAATAGGATACTGGCTAAGGGAAACTTACTTTTAATCAACAAAAGATGGCTCAAAAAAAAACCCCCCTCATCCTACAAATTTCTTCCCACCTCTGGGGTGGTAATTCACATTTTTCTGAACTTAAAAAAGCGTGTAATGCAATTCAGTGTTCTCATAAACAGCTGAATATGGGTAAGATGTTGGCTTTAACATCTTATGACAAAAAAAAATATAGACATAACATCGGGTTAGTGGGATTGTAACAAAAGGGTGTTTGCTGTCTTTTCATCTTGTCAAGTATTTATTTTGTAAGAAAAATTAAACAGAAACACTCAAGTTTGTATGTTTCCTGCTCCATTATTTCAGGTACCTTCTTATTTATCCCATTTCTATGCATTTTCATCACCCTCAAATCTTACAGACCAGGAAATTTCCATATCTAATCACTCTTAAGAGTTCCGAGAAACTCCTAGAAAACCTCTACATCCCCTCTGCTCCACTCTGTGGAGACCCCCCTGCGGTGCTGCCTCCAGCTCTGGGATTCCCAACAGCAGAAGGACACGGAGCTGGTGGAGAGGGGCCAGAGGAGGCCCCGGAGATGCTGGGAGGGCTGGAGCCCCTCTGCTGGGAGGACAGGCTGGGAGAGCTGGGGGGGTTCAGCCTGGAGAAGAGAAGGCTCCGGGGAGACCTTCCAGCCCCTGCCAGTGTCTGAAAGGGGCTCCAGGAAAGCTGGGGAGAGACTCTGGATCAGGGAGTGGAGCTATAGGATGAGGGAGAACAGTTTTAAGCCTACTTAGATTAGCTATTAGAACAAAATTCTCTCCTGTGAGGGTGGTGAGCCCCTGGCCGGGGTTGCCCAGAGAAGCTGTGGCTGCCTCATCCCTGGAGGTTCCAAGGCCAGGTTGGACGGGGCTTGGAGCAACCTGGGTGAGTGGGAGGTGTCCCTGCCCAGCGCAGGGGGGGCGGCACTGGATGGGCTTTAAGGTCCCTTCCAAATCTAACCATTCTATGACCTGTCTATAAACAAACACAATACAAAGGGTAATTTTCCAGTGACTAGAGGGCTCCGACTTGTGTAATCCATATGTCCACTCTAACTGGGCCCAACTGTGCCACGCACATTTGAAGCTAAAAGTATTCCCCCCTGCCCCTCCAGCCCCATAACAAACCTGCCAGAACCACTGCAATTCTGGCTCCCTTCCCAAAATTAGGGCACAGGTACATAGGTCTGATACACATCAGCCCAACTTCTCCCGGTCTTTCCTGCACAGGAATAGACCTGGCGAACAAAGGGGTGGCAGATGAACAAAGCCCTTCAAAGGATCTTGGCTACTGGCACCTTCTTTTTCCTCTTTAAAAACTTATGGCTACCCCAGAATTTCTTGTGCTGCAGCACAGATCAGCAGATGCCCAGCTCCTGCCTGCATTCCCCATGGGAGAAGGAGGGCCAGGTGCACTACAAATTGAATTTAACTGCCAGCACACGGGATCCCAAGTGTGACAACTGAAGTGAAGCTGGACTTCGCCCTAGGAGGGCAGGGAGTCAAGCTGCCCGGACTGCCAACCCTTCGCACAGCAAGGGCACGAGACAATTAATTCACTGCACAGAAATGAGAGTCTGTGACAAAGTAATCTCCCTGGAGCACTGCTTACAATCTTTTGTCTCCTGCGCTACCGCTTCTTCCTCAACGTGTTCACCAGAGAGGAAAAGCAACAGCAATTAGGAAAAGAGTCGCTAAGGAACAGCATCAAACTGAGCATCCTTCCGTAGCGCAAGAGCCAGGAAAGATTCTGCTGGATGAGCTTGCTGGCACCAGCTCAACAGCACAAGGGATGGCTTCAGGTGGATCTCACTGCTCCCTCCGTCCCAGCATTGGCCACCCCAACAGCGCCTGGTGCCAGTACAGCAGGTGCAGCAGACAAAAGGACTCAAGGACTCCTTGACTCCTAGGACTCAAGCAGGAGTCCTGAAGTGTCACTCAGTTTTTTCTCTTAGACCCTGGGACGCAGCGTCAGAAGCTCTGTTGGCTCTAGCTGAGACGTTTGAAGAACCGGGCGAAGGACTGCACCTGAGAGGACCGAGTGGTTTTGTGGACAGAAGCAACGAGGGACAGGAGTTGTAGCAAGACAACTCCGGCCACTGACACTCCTGAGGGACTAGGCAGGGAAGTCGGCCCAAATTTCTGGAGCAGGACCTATCCCACTGTTGGGAAATGTGAACCAGACGTTCAGACCTCCCTAAGAGACACCCGTGGTGGCGGCCCTGAGGCAGATCATAGACTGGAAGGGCACGTTGTCCATGAAAAGTGCAAAGCCAGGAACTGGGCTTCCACTTCAAGGACTATGTGGGAACAATCAAAGCAAACCCCCAATGAAAAAGGGGTGCAACAAGGTGGTTCAACAACTGCGCCCTGAAGATACCAGAGGGACTGATCCCTTGAGGAACCTCGGAGGTATTTCCAAGGACACACTGAAAAACACATTGGTAAATAAGGGAAAACACAAAGGCGGCAAAAAGCTGAAAGAGATGGAAGCCAAAGAACAGGAACTGAGACAGCAACCCTGTCACTCCTCCCTCACGGGCAACTGCGAAACCTGAAGATTTGTGAGCGTGCTCCAGTCTTCACACCCTTGCACTGGCAGAGGACGGCACCTGAGAAAACCCCGTAGGTATTGCTAAGGCAAAAAGCCTCTCAGATTCCATTTAATGCATGCCCCAAGGTCATCAAGAAGATGTGGGCAGCAATTCTGAGAAACTAAGCAGTTTATCAATATTATTTTCATAAAGCAGACAAGAGGAATCAAGCAAATGACTAGACCGTGAGGCATTTTATTTTCTTCCAAAAATAAACGAAGCGTTGTAATTGAAGGAAGGCAAGATGTGCATTTGTCCTGTCCAGCATGGGACTTCCCAAGTGCCTGCCAGCGATGTGATCGTCAACCTGGCAACTTGATACGATTCTGTGTATATTTCATTATTTTCTTTTTATTCTATTATTATTTTCACTAAAGTAGTTCAGTTTCTCCTAAACTCATAAGCCTCTTTCTCTCCTTCCCTCCTCTCCTTGCAGAGAGAGGTGGGGGAGAGCGTCTGTCGTTCCCCTTGGCAGCCGACCTGACCCAAACCATGACAGTCTTCAGCCCAAGTGATCCAACGATGACGTACCATTCCAGAAGGGAAATTATTTACGATTAAGCCGAGCTCCTCAAATCTCAAAATCAACTCCAATTTCAGTTTTAAGGCCTTATAATCACCAGTTCAGTTACCTCACTAGAACTTAGTTCATTGCCCAACAATTTGTACGCAGCTCTGGGGTATAACCCAGAGGCTGCTGCTTTCTCCTTGTCTTTCATTGCCAGTCAATTGATAGGTACGTGTCCTTTGGAGGGGGAGGCAAGAAGAAGTGTCTCTCCAAATCAAGAACTTAAATTCAAAGCTTCAAACACGGTCTTGAATTCTGAAAAGTAACTGTGTTACTTGAATTATGATGCTATCTGCAGATATGATAAGACTCGGCTCACAGACTAACTGTTCCTTTAGGTATTTTGAAATTTTTCGTTAAGTTTAGGCAAAACCCTGTATTTTCTAGGTTTCCCCTTATTGGGTATCAAAGCAGTTGGTGATCTCTGAGTGATTTGGTTTATATTAAGTCAAACACCTCAAACACTTTCTACATTTTGAGGGCACATTCCACTTGGAAAATGGACTCAAACCCTACTTCAACTTTCCTACCACTTACAGAGCACATTCACATCTATCCATCATTTGACAACTAAGAAACCTACCAGTGATCAAAGCCATTAGGCTGGTTTTTTAAAAAAGAAAAAAAAAATGAAGAAAAGTAACTTCATACAAAAATCTATCCATCGGTAAGCAGCCAAAGATATCCCAAGTTTTAATTAAAGGGAAGCTTTAATATTTTTCAAGCCTTTGGGAAAAAATAATGATTGCTAAAACCTAGCAAGAGTATTTAAGGTGAGGATATACTGCTTTCTTGAAAACCTTGCTTTCTGGTTCACCTTATGTTTAGCGAAAAACAACTTAACGGACAAGACTATTCATCCAGAATTTGTAAAAAAAAAAACCCAACCAGTGTTATGTTTTGAAGTAGAGATTAGGTTAACTGGAGAAATCCCATCTTAGCTGCAGCTACTGACGTAACATCGCCCATAACTCCATCCCGCTGAGTACTTACACACAGTTTCTAGCAGCCAGGTCTTTGTGAATGACCTCCCGTCTGGCCAAGTAACTCATTCCACAGGCAATCTGAATAGCCATATGTACAAGATCCTGCTGGGAAATTGCCTGCAAGAGCACAGAAGAACAATCATTGCAAAACTGCAAGCCCAGCGCCTGCCAGGTTAGTGGTTTTGTCATATTCTAGCGCCCACTCCCTCACCTTTAGTGGCTGATGCTTTCCAGTAGCTTATTACACTGTTGAAAACTTATGAAGACTTATTATAAGTATTAACTTTTTTTTTTTACATGCCAGGGGGCAAATGTTTCCACTTTGCAACTGCCTCACAGCTCCACAGGGTTTTCATTCGATTAGTGGTGAACATAGGCAAAAATAGACAATTTTACCCTTCTTACCACACTCTCTTCACTTTCTATTTCTCTGGAAACCGACTCATTTTCAGGCAGCAGAGCACACACAGCAGTCAAAAGCCTTATTGCTATCTACTGCTGAAAACTAGTACCAAAGGCTGTTGCCTCCATCAACTTCTACTTCACAGTCCTGCAAAAATTAAACCCTGGCACATATTTATACCCCGTGTTCACTCTTCCATTTCTACAGTGTTTCAGAAACTTTAGGATGTAGGTGGTTACACTGAAGCTGCAAGACTGGGGTTAAAATAAGCCAAATACTAAATTAAAGCAATAATAAACCAGCCTCTTCAGAAAACTCAAAAGAGCTTGCTTTAGGTTTTTGCCAAAAAAAAGCTTCATCTTAAAATAAGTATCTAGGACACCAAATGTCCCTTTTTTGACAGAGTCACACATAGTTACTAAAAGGCAACTCCTGTTCAACATAATACAGATTATAAATAACCTTTTTGCTGAAATTCTGGGAAAGGGATATTAGTGCGTTGCGTAGGGATTCATAACCCAGATTAAGCAAAGCAAGTCAAGTCAGCATTAAAAATCCTAGCAGTTTACCACAACTTTTAAATTAACAGAGGCAGGCGGCCCTTGCTAGTTTCAAATCTGCTGCAATAACAGGGACAAATGCCGACATCAGGAAACAAGATTGCATTTTGTGCTCGATTCTGTCTAAAGACAGAAGTCAAACCAAAAGAAAAGAAAAGACAAAGTAATCTTAACAAGAGGGATAGTTTTAATACATACACACAACCATCACTAAACACTTACTCAGATTTTTAAAAATACGCAAAACATTTTCTTATCTAGGAGTATTTTCCTTCTCACTTCTCATAATATATATATGTAATAGGTTCCAGTGAAACACAGTCAAGTTATGAACACTAAAGAGACGCCGCAAAAGTAAAAGAACCACCTTAGAGATCACTTCCTTTAGTATCTGAAGTTAAATAAACCCAGTTATTTTACTTAATAGAAATCTACAGCAGCACCGTAAAAGTTTAACGGAAGTGCTTTATGCTTACTATAAAATAATTAACTACAGTAATTAAAGGGATAATTTATTAGTTATACCCCCCAAAAGAAATAATCGGTAAATCTGAAATTTGTCCATCTATTCTAATCTAAATCCACAATCGTTTTCTCTATTATTTTTTTATTTTAATATTTTTTGTAAAATGTATTGATATACCAGCTACCACCCCAGAGCTTAACTCCAATTCGTGCCCCACGAATAGCTGTGATACCGCAGCCAGGAATGTTTTCCTTGGATGATTCGAGGCAAACGCTTTTTAGGGAACCTGTTTGTCAATTCTTTTATGGTCACAAGGCGACAGGTGAACACCACAACTATTTCTTTGAAGGCGCACACACGCAGATTCCAAACCAAGCTGAAATTTAACGGGCAAGGAAGTCACAGATTTCGGAGCGTACCTGAGGATTGTTGGCCTCTACCAGCTTGCACTGTCGCAAGAATAGTTTAAGGTTCCCCCAGTTCATGTAAGGCAGCAGCACCATTGGTTTCTCTCCCTCTTCTATACAGACATGAGTGATGGGTAGCAGATTCCTGGAAGACAGGGAGAGAAATTCTGAATTTTATGAAACTGAAATTTGATAAAAATCTTCTCAAACCCTGAAAATATTAAGTAATTCAGCATTGAAGAAAAGCATTTAATCTTGCATTAAGAATTGCAAGGCACAAGGTCTCCAAATAACTGACGACCTAGACCCTTTTTAAAAAAAAAAAAAAAGAGAGAGATTTGAATACTTTCCCATTAGGGAAATTTAAAAAATTTCCCCCTCCAATTTTTTCCACTTGGTCCTAAAGAGCTGAAATAAGTTTCTGTGAATACAGGTTATCATTTATATTAAGTAGCGATGTATCCTCAACATGGAAGCATCTCATTCTAAGTGCAACAATGGATATAAAATATAGAGCTCCATTAGAGAGTGGTTTAAAAAAAAAAAAAGTCAAAACGTGTTTGATCCACTACAAAATGACAGGGCGGAATCTTTTCGTTTTGAATCAATTAAACATGAAATTGCACTCTAAATGCAGAAGCATGTCAGGAGTTGTATCACACCTGTTTTATTCCTCCTTACGGCTCAGATAACCCCCATGCTGCATTGCTTCAACTTCTTCCGACAGGATCAACACGTGAATGTGTAGAAACTTGACACAAACTCTGCCTAGTTTCAATTTTTAAAAAGCTGGAGCTTTGATTGAAAACGTACTCCTAAGTCTCAATGAGTTATAATGATTTTTAAAAAGGAACTTTGATATTTCCTGTGTTTGCTTGAAGAAGCCCAATGGGCAGGCGTCACACCCATGAGCTCCATGTACCCACACAGCTCTACCTTCAACCAAGATAAAGGTCCCAGCTTCACAGGCAGGGGACAGAAGAAAAGCTTTTGGGGCTTTTTTAAGAAGAGTTTGACATGTAAAAGGGAGGTTAACAACGGATTTGGAATGATGAGAGAGGGGTTGTTTAATTTTGTTTCAACTTTAAGTATGTTTACCCAAGAACCTGCTTCTCCTCTCAATAAAATAATCCTGTATTTTAGGCAAGGTCTTAACTCTAATAACTTGTAGAAAAGCAGATTTTTAAAATGCACTGTAGAACTAATAAATTCTGCTTGAACTATTCTCACTTCCTTCACATTACCGGTAAAACAGATCTAGGGACTTGATGACGAGCGTAGGTTTCAATTTAAAAACTTCAGCCATCACCCCAAAAAAACACGTCATTAATTCCTAAGGAATAAATCCCATCAGTGATATTACGACGCCGTACCAGGACATGAACATGTGCAAGGGTGCTAAAACGCATTTCCCCATCTCCATGTGAGAGGGTGCCAAAACACAGGCTGTTTCTGTGCCATGTAGGAAATTATGAACAATACAAAACACACTAGTAAATTAGCTAAACTGATGAGAGTAAGCATGTATGCAGGTTGATTATCATCACTTAAGATCCCACCACATTTAAGAACCAGCCGGTGCAAGAACCAGCCTAAACCAACACATGCCTGTGGCACCTTTTTCTGTAATAACTTAAGAATATAGAAAAGGAATATCCACCAATATTTCATCGCGAGGCTTGGAACAGCAAACCAAATACTTTCCCTACTTTCCCACATGCTGCTACTATTTTGTTTTACTGACTGTGCAGCTAGGAAAAAAAAAAAAGACCCACAACTTACAAGCACTTTATGCAAGAAGCAGCATATCCAGAATTCAGTAAGGTGACACAAAACTAGTTTCAGCTCTTACCGGCTTAAAAAAAAAACCCCTTCAAATGTACAAGGCCAAGTGCAAGGTCCTGCACGTGGATCGGGGCAATCCGAAGGTGGGGAATGGCTGGAGCAGCCCTGAGGAGAGAGACTTGGGGGTGTTGGTGGGGGAGAAGCTCACCAGGAGCCGGCACGGAGCACTGGCAGCCCAGAACCACCCCCTGCCCCCTGGGCTGCATCCCCACAGCGGGGGCAGCAGGGTCAGGGGGAATTCTGCCCCTCTGCTCTGCTCGGGGGAGACCCCACCTGGAATACTGGGTCCAGCTCCGGGGGTCCCAGCAGCAGAAGGACACGGAGCTGGTGGAGAGGGGCCAGAGGAGGCCCCGGAGACGCTGGGAGGGCTGGAGCCCCTCTGCTGGGAGAGCTCGGGGGGTTCAGCCTGGAGAAGGGAAGGCTCCGGGGAGACCTTCCACCCCCTGCCAGTGTCTGAAAGGGGCTCCAGGAAAGCTGGGGAGAAACTCTGGATCAGGGAGTGGAGCCATAGGATGAGGGGGAACGGTATTAAACTGAAAGAGCGGAGATTTAGTTGAGATATTAGGAAGAAATTCCTGCCTGTGAGGGTGGTGAGCCCCTGGCCGGGGTTGCCCAGAGAAGCTGTGGGCTGCTCCATCCCTGGGGGGCCAAGGCCAGGTTGGCCGGCGCTTGGAGCAACCTGGGTGAGCGGGAGGTGTCCCTGCCCAGGGCAGGGGGGTGACACTGGATGGTCTTTAAGGTCCCTTCCAATTCTAACCATTCTATGAGTCTATTAATTCTGAAAAAATTGTTTCTTGTCCCCCTAAGAAGCTTTAAGCACAAGGATTTTCAGCTGGCACACACATCGTTTTCCTGATAAACACTGCTTAGCTTACCTGTGATGCAGTCCTCTGAGTTTACAGCTTTCAGTCAGCATCATTGTCACCTGCACCTCTGAGGCCTGATCTAATTAAAAATAAAAAAAAAAAAGAAGAGTCACAGATATGACTTTGGAAACAAACCCATACATTAATGAAAATTTGGTCCAGATTTGCAAGTCAGTCGAGGTCATTTCAGCACAAACAGAGCTTGTTTGCCTACTTTTTAAAAATGGAGTTTAAAAAACCCGAAGAAGCAAGCCAAGTTCTGGGAGATATTTCTGCTTAAACAAACGGGGTGAAGCCGAAAAAGGAAATAAACCACACTCCAGGTGCTGACAGACTGTACTTTTGCCACTTCCTGACAGCTTCTGGGCAGGCATGAACGGCATGGGTCGTATCCTGCAAGCGGGGCTAGTGCTGCTGGAAGAAGGGAGCATGCCATGGGTTTCTCAAAAGCACAGAAGTGCTCAGAAGACACTGGTTTGCTGCTAAATTACCAGTATAGGCTTCTGCAGTTTACTTCCACGCTGATGGAGACCCTTTATTTCTAGATTTACTTATTTACTTGCTCTCTACTTGCAACCCTTGACTCTTGGTAACTTTTGAAATGTTCGCTGTTCTCTTCCCCACCTTGCAAAAAAAAAAAAAAAAAAAAAANAAAAAAAAAAACAACACACAAACCACCACCACACACAACCCCCAAAAACCAAAAGCAAAACCACACAACAAAACCTGCCCCGCTGCTGCCAGCTAAAATTCAAGCATCTGTGATAACTCCAGTATCCCACAGCCATCAGAACATCTACTGGGCGGCAGAAGTGTTCCCTGTAACCCCTTCCACAGCTATTTTTGTTTGTGTGGGGCTTTTTTTCCTCTCTGGTGGCAAGAAGCAACAGGGAAGCTCAACGCAATGTAATTCAGAGCTCTCCCAATCCCACCCTCCTCACACCTGGGGGCATTTTCTGTCCCTCCTTCATGCTAGAACTAGTACTGGTGCGCCTAGGCAGCAAGCTAGCACAGGAAGAGAGCCCAGCAAAGGCCAAGCAGTTTTTCTTGCTGCATTTGGATGAATTTACATATTACAGGTGAGTCAAACCAACATTTTTAACTACCCTGGGAGGAAGAAGAGAAGAGGGAATAGAGAACTCATCTGCTCTTTTCCCTTCTTCATGGTCTTACCCGCCTCCCCGCAGAAGCTCTGACACCCTTTCCTAACAGAACGTGAACCCTGCAAAAGAAAACGTGACTTTTGGCTGAGCTAAGAGGGGCGAACACGATCAGTGCAGATGAGGACAAGGTAGCGAAAGAAAGTGCAAAGCCCCGGGGGAGAGCATGGCCTCCCCCTCATGGCAACGGCAAGCTAAGAAATAGGCTCTAACTGGAACACACACAAATTGGCATTTAGCTTCCCAGATCTGCTGGAAGCAGAGACAGCTTCAGGCACAACAGCTCCTGCCTAAGAAGGGTTCATCAAAAGAGAGATCATGCGACTCGAGAAGCTGCGAGCCACAAAATATCAGCTGGATTGAGAGAGTTCCCCTAAGCCAGGGAAAGGCCTGATATCCCAAGGCAAACTGTTCCACAGGCTGCTTTACCACCTCAGCTCAGGAGAGATTATCATAAAAATCATAGAATCACTTGGGTTGGAAGAGACCTTCAAGATCATCGAGCCCAACCATAAACCTATGCCAAAACCACCCCTAACCCATGTCCCTCAGCACCACGTCTGCCCGGCTTTTAAATACCTCCAGGGACGGCGATTTCACCACCTCCCTGGGCAGCCTGTTCCAATGCTTGAGAACCCTTTCGGTAAAGAAGCTTTTCCTAATATCCAACCTAAACCTCCCCTGGCACAACTTGAGGCCATTTCCTCTTGTCCTATGGCTTGTTCCTTGGGAGAAGAGACTGACCCCCACCTTGCTATAACCTCCTTTCAGGGAGTTGTAGAGAGTGGTCTCCCCTCAGCCTTCTCTTCTCCAGGCTAAACAATCCCAACTCCCTCAGCCGCTCCTCATTGGACTTGTTCTCCAGACCCCTCACCGGCTTCATTGCCCTTCTCTGGACACGCTCCAGCACCTCAATGTCTCTCCGATACTGCGGTGCCCAAAACTGAACACAGCACTCGAGCTGTGGCCTCACCAGTGCTGAGTACAGGGGCACCATCACTTCCCTGCTCCTGCTGGTCACACTATTCCTGATACAGGCCAAGATGCCATTGGCCTTCTTGGCCACCTGGGCACACGCTGGCTCATGTTCAGCCAACTGTCCACCAGGACCTCCAGATCCTTTTCTGCCAGGCAGTTTCCAGCTGCTCCTCCCCAAGCCTGTAGTGCTGCCTGGGGTTGTTGTGACCAAAGTGAAAGGAGACGTGCCTTCCCAAAAGCATCCAGGCACTAAAAAAGGAGGACACCAGGAAACAGAGGTTATAAATGCAGACACAGGTCCCAGCCAGAGGCATTGAACCCTGAGCACGCTTGGAAACCCCTGAGGACCATCACTGCCTAGACCCTGGACAGGCTGGAAAGACCAAGGCCACCAAAAGCCATGACACAGCACTCTAGGGAAAGTCCTGACACAGAGGTGCTCTCAGATTAGCGACAATTATGGTGGCAGTATATTATGGGATGCATAAAACGGTGCATTTCCTTGTAGTCGATAACAAGTGCGTACAGGGGGAGGGTATGAACAGGCTCTTGCAGCACAGGAGACATTTAAGTAATGGTCAGCTGAAGCCTCCAGTTTGCGCTCCAACACCGAGGCTCAGGAGAGAGAAGATCCCACCTACCGAGTGCAGCGATAGCACTCGAGTGTTTCATACAGCATGGATTGGAGACAGACTGCAAAAGGCTTGTAAACAAGTAAGAAAACCCAGGAAACTACATTAAAATGAAGTTATACAGGCAAGAATGGCTGCATCATTCAACTGTTATAAAGGGGAAGAAGCACTAAAAATAGAGGTGTAAATATTGTAAGAAATTAGAGGAACTGCCAGCTCCTTGTAGGCAGGTTCAGGACCACCACCACCACCTCTTCCAGCCGACATACAACAAAGGGAAGAAAGAGATTACTAGGTGTGAGTTTAAGGTGATTAACTCACTTACACGCTCTACGGCCCTGCGCTTGCTTAACTGGTTTGCTTTTAATTATGGGAGCCGCCACGCAATAATTTGAAGCTCTAAATCAGAGATTATTTAAGACTGGCTTTAAAATC
Organism: Chionis minor; assembly: GCA_013398295.1. NCBI lineage: Eukaryota > Metazoa > Chordata > Aves > Charadriiformes > Chionidae > Chionis > Chionis minor. The sequence continues at coordinate 121,905 of VZSF01007655.1, read as the reverse complement.
TACCGAACGAGTTGATCTGGTTGGGACAATGCACCTACTCATCCCTTCACGCTAACGCTGTAAGAGACAACACTCTACTGCCAATAATGCCTTTCCCTTTCCATCACGCAGGGTGTTTTTCCGCAGGTTGCTGTTACGTTTCATTGTTTTCTTTCAGCTCAGAGACGCTGTGCTAGAGTCGTTGAGCACCCAAAAAGGACGATTGACTCCCATTCAAGTATATACGGAAATCTAAATCTTATCTTGTGAAACAGTCCCAGCATCCGTATTGTGTTTTCTTATCAATATGATTTCCTTGTTTTCTGTATGGAAAAAACTTACACAACATCAACAAATTCAACACGCTCAGACCAAACAATAGCAGTACGAGGCTAATCCTCCGCTAGCTAAGGCCAGTGCCAATTTCGAACCACCACACAATTTGATTATTGTGGTTTTCCACTAGATACAATTGCAAACAGAATATAAACCACCACTTCTTTGAGTGACTCCAGTCAAAAGGGGGTTAGAAAAAATACCACAATAATGCTACTGCAACAGTCCTCACTGCAATTAGGCTTCCTTTTATGGCTATTTTCTTTAGTTACACAATAAAAAGTACATTTAAACAAATTCTCAGTATAATTTACATTTAGTAGGTTATATAATCTACATAATCTTCATCTACATTTTATCTACATATAATCTACATAATTATATAATCTACATTTAGTAGATTATAACCTCTTTTGAGCATCCAAGAGACAGGTCTTCATAGATTACAAAGAAGGCAATTTTGGTAATAAAACATTTGATTGTAGAGGACCTGGTGAGACTGACCATCCTGTGCTGAAATCCCTTAAAAGCCATCCCGGAAAATCCACAGCATTTCTGGCTTTGATATGAGAAACATGTGGTCCCAGAGCTGGAGACAGCCATGACCCAACAATTCTGGCTTAAGGAGACATTTTTGCAAGGCCACACTAAGCTGAATCCCACCGATTTCATTCTCCTGCCTGGGCCAAAGTGTAATCCTGCACCAAAACCATAGATCTAAGCATTAGATGTAAGCACACACAGGTGAGCATTTTCTTCACAGATTGGTTGTGCAGCCACACAAAACGAGACATGGGGAACGATCTCGTCCAACACATGAGCATGCCCACAGGCTTCTGCAGCTCGTTTTTTCGGTACCGGATCTGTGAAGTCATTTGATATGAACACAGCCACACACGGAGCTGAAGAGGGGGAATGGGAGCGAAGCCTCCCACCGAGCCAGAAACCTCTTAAATTAGAATAGCGACTTAAAGCCCCAACAGAGGAGGCTGTAGCCTCCCCATGTATTAAATCTGTGCATCAGGAAACAGCCAAGAGTTTAAGTCAAACACTCCAGGGCAAGGCAACGGGGGCTTGTTGCACAACTTCTTCAAAACCCTGGTAAAAAAAAAAAATTAAAAAAAAAAAAAGAGCTAAACTTCCCTCTGAGATATTAAAGCTATTTGTGATTCAGAACACGTCAGTGCTCAACAATTCATGCAGTTGCAGCCTGATGATCGCAAGGTGCTGCCAGGTCAGTGCTTCTTAGCCCCGAAAGAGCTATTTCCTCAAGGCTATCCCGCACCAACAGCGACGGAACAGCAAAGACTTCAGGCCACGTGAATTAAGAGAATGAATTAATACCCAGTAGTTATTCTAGATGTTCAATCAGGACTAAAAAGCTCCAACTTTCAAAAGGTGCTTAAACCCGAGACTATTTGAAAATAGATGTGAACACATCCCAGAACTAGGAAGATGCTTTTAAAGGGCTGCTTGTACCCTTTCTGCGCCAAGCCCCTGGCTGCAAAAGCCTACCCTAAGGCACAAAGCAAGAACAAGCTTGGATTTCAAGAAGTTTTGATACGGCAGCAAGTTTATCTCATGGTATTACGTTATTTGTGTATAGCCAGGCACAATGGGGCTCTTGGCACTACTATTTTTATACAAGAGGCTAATCTCTCCCCACAGTTCTGGCAAGCGCGATACAGCTGAGGCCCTTCCTGGTTCACGGGGAGAAAGAGCACCTATTTAATTTTTTACCAACTTCTAAAAGGCCACCTGCAAAACTGCATTTTACATTTTTTGTTTACCAGCACTCACGTGTATCACCGCGATGCTCACATGGAAGGGAAAAAAAAAACAAAACACATCTCTGCCAAATTTTGGGATGACAGTAACGCTGCAGCAATTTGCTTGCAGAGACCGGGCACTCCTATCAACTGCAGAGCATCATGCTCTACGTTCCCTGGGTGGCAGTCCATTGGAAAAGAGTCACTCCACACCTCAAATTACTTATCAAGAGATGAAAAGCAGCAATTACCTGGATATTGCAGTGGGTTACCCAGTTAGCTGGATGGCTTTCAAGAATAACATTTTAGGTCAGACCTCCTAGAGCCTCAAAATAGCAAAGCACAGCATTACAACTTAAGGACTTTCCATTGTAGCACCATCACTGGAATCTGTTTCTTCAGCCAGAAGACAAAGCAGAATCTTAAAAGCAATAGAACCGGAGGGTTCAAAATTGAAACAGGTCATTCCAGAGCTCTTTTGTAGCTTATTACGGGCACTAACACACTGGCAACTTCTCTCAGTGCTCCTATCAGAAGCAGCTCAGCAAACACTATAGCTAGGAAGTCTAAGGCTTCCGATAAACGTGTTTCCTGACAGCAGTATTTAAAAAGATGTTTTCCCTGAAGCTTTTCTCACCTTTGGAGAATTTGTAATGTCTTGTGCCCTCCTGTGCAAACTTCCTTCTGTCTCATATTGCAAGCTGACAATTCCCCAACATCAGAACACTTATACAACCCATTTTCTCCATGGCTACCTGTTTCCACAAAGCTCGTATTGCCCTTATTATCTTTCAAACTTGTGGGCTCTGCCCAATATACGGTGACAAAGTCCACAAGTTCAAGTTATTGAAGGGTGACAAGCACACAGGCGGGCACAATGGTCGCAGGCTGTGCCCAGAGGAATGGAGAGCGCAGTGCTAGAACTGCCCTAAATGTTCAGCTTCAGGTAAGAAACGCTCCCAGTATCAACACATCCTTTTTAATTACTGCTGCTTCTGCCCAGCAATTCGTTATGCAAAATTTCTCCCAAGGCAGAATTCAATCCCAGTTCAAAGAGAATACATGCCTGAATGCTGCTTTCAACCCTTCTGCACAAGTCTTTGGGGTTTTGGAAGAAATTCAACAATCGAAGACTATCCCGATTTCGCATCTGGTATACACAACATTTTTAATGCTGCTAGCAGACATTTTCCGAGCTTTTCCTTCGACAGACGGACGAACTCCTCAAGTAGTCATGAGCCAGTCTGCCTTTCTGCAGGCAGAAGGGGAAGCACAAAAATCTTGACCCTTTAAAACTTCAGAAGACCCCGAGACCGGGGCAGTGACAAGTTACCACGGATGCCAACGGCACATCCGATGGCTTTCTGCCTACCACACAGGCTGCGCTCCTCCCGGGAAGCTCCACGGCACGCAGAGGCATCCAGGTGACCGTTGTAACGTCATGCATCAACGTCTACCTGCTTTACAAGGAGCCACACATCCTGCAGAACCCAAACGTATGTTAAGACACACGTACACAAATGAGAACCTAGGGAGGACACAGCATAGCACATGGCCATTTACAGGCCATGCCTAGGCCTGTAAAAGTGTCAAGGCTTCTCCAATCTCAATGTCAAGGCTATTTATATCAAGATGTTTTGTTTCCACACCACAACCACACGAGTTTATTTTTCCGAAGCAACGCGGATCGCGTTGTCCAGTTCCAGCCTAATTTTAATAAATTCTGGAAGCGATTCAACTTGACACCGCTAAAAGAGGGAACGCTGTTCTGGTTTTCCAACATTACAAACGCACAGGCAGTTTTAAACCACAGAAAAGGGCAGAGAGAAATAGGAGTTGTGAACAGGATTATTTCCCTGCGTAACAACAATGCTAGAATCCAACTAGCAGCAGCAAACAGCAACAAGTCAAAGGCTCTTTGGTCAGTAATCCACTTAAAGCTGGAAGTATAAGTAAATGTGAAGTGAAACTGGGGAAGAGAGATATAACTGCTTTAACATTTCAAAGTCTATCAACTGCTGAAGGGCAGCGGCTAAAAAAATTGAAATACAAGTAGTGATTTTAACTGTAAATGAAAGCGTACTGTAGATTATGAATTTCTTTTTTTTTCCCTGCAGAAGCGTACCGAATAGCAGATCTTTTAAGTAGTACACTACTTCAGACGTTGACCTCAGAGTTGTTACTGAATTTTTTTTAATGTGCATTGTACTGTTTTAGGTCTCTGGATACTTTCTTAATGAACTAGGATTGAGTGACAAACACATTGCATTTTTAAAACTGATATTCAGAAATTCGCTACTTTGCCCAATTCTTTAAATTCAAGCATCTTCATAAAGCAAGATACTTAAGAATTTAGCTGGGACTAGGAGCAGTTTTTTGGTTTTTTTTTTTGGTCAAACTTTCTTCTACAGAAACAGGATCCTATACCCCGATTTTGGGAAGTTAAATACTATTAACAATCGACTCCAGTACTGTGCATTGAAGGCATGAACTTAAACCTATAAATATTTTCACAAGGCTGTGCTTTTAAGAATAAACTGCCCAAAACAGTAAATTCAATGCAATTTAAAAGTGGTACCTTGGGAACAACTGGGGATGCTCCAGGTTGGGTTATACTATATGTGTAATATGAACAAGAAACCCTCCAACTTGGTTAATGCAAAGCTCATTATACACACTTAACTATGACAACTGCTTTCCCCTGCTTTGCACGGACCAAGTTCTCAGGTTCTCTGTTCCTACAACTCAGAGATGTACCGAAAAAGTCCTAAAGGGCCACCAAACTTGCACTTGTCATAAGCTCACAACCTGCTAGGTCTGAGCAGGGCAAACCAGACGTCACGTGAATGAAAGCACTAACAGGTCTGCACGCTACAGCCACTGAAGTCCCGCTTGTTTTAACATCCAACATTTAATATCCAACAGGTTTCCTCCCAGCTACAACTCAGCACAAACCTGCACCGCAAAATGCATGTTTTGGCTCATACTAGAGAAGTCTTGTGTACTACAAATACTCCAAAGGCACCTGGAGTCCTGAGCTGTGCCAGAGGAATTCACAGAATCACAGAATGTTAAAGGTTGGCAGGGACCTCTGGAGATCATCTGGTCCAACCCCCCTGCCAGAGCAGGGTCACCCAGAGCAGATGACACGGGATGGCGTCCAGGCGGGTTGGGAATGTCTCCAGAGTCAGAGACTCCACCACCGCTCTGGGCAGCCTCTTCCAGCGCTCTGCCACCCTCAAAGGAAAGAAGTTGCTCCTCATGTTCAGGTGGAACTTCCCATGGTCAAGTTTGTGCCTGTTCCCTCTTGTCCTGTCACTGGGTACCACTGACAAAAGACTGGCCCCCTCCTCCTGGCCCCCTCCCTTTAAGTATTGCTCAGCATTGATGAGATCCCCCCTCAGCCTGCTCTTTGCTAGACTAAAAAGACCCAACTCCCTCAGCCTTTCCTCATAAGAAAGATGCTCCAGCCCCCTCATCATCTCCGTAGCCCTTTGCTGTCTCCTCTCTGTCCTTCTTGACCCGGGGAGCCCAGAACTGGACACAGAACTCCAGCTGCCCCTCCCCANCTCTGCCCAACTCTCCAGCCTGTCCAGGTCCCACTGAATGGCAGCTCAGCCTTCCAGTGTGTCAACCATCCCTCCCAGTTTGGTGTCATCAGCAAACTGGCTGATGGTGCACTCCATCCCTTCATCCAGGACATTGATGAACACATTGACCAGGACTGGACCCAGCACTGACCCCTGGGGAACCCCACTAGTCACAGGCCTCCAACTAGACTCTGCCCCACTGATCACAACCCTCTGAGCTCTACAGGGTTACAGTCCTTCTCCAAGGCTTCCATTACAGCATCCTAATCACACTGTGCACAGGTGTGCACTTTGAGCATCCCCCTTAGAGTAATAATAAATAAAAACTTTAAAAACTATGATGTTGGAGGCAGCCAAGAGTGCTGAAAGAGTCCTTTCATGACTTATGATGATATGAACAAAACTCAAAGCGTTTGTGAAGTTAAAATTATGAGGTTAATCTTCACTCACACTATGACTTTGTTCCCAGTGCTTTTCATGGGTGGTTTGTTTTCAAACACCCCGTCCTTGTACTTCAGAAAAATTTTAAGTGGTTAGAAAGTGAAATGGAAGCAGTCAGGTTATCTTGAACAGCATGATCGGTTGTTTTTAACAAAAATGTACCTTGGCCAGAACGTACTAAATGAGTCAGGGCTCTGCACAACTCAAACGCAGTGCGTATGTTCCTGGAATAACACAATTCCATTTGTTCTGCAAAGAATTTTCTCCTTCACAGGAAAAGCACCATTAAACAATGCGTTCTTTAAATCAAAGGTGAAACCCATGTGTTTTCTTCCTCTTCTGATGTAAGATGATCTAGAAGATTCACAAGAAAGTCCATTTCACACCATATAAAGGTCAAAGAGACCCACCAATCACTGGCAAAAGAAGCCACACCAGCTTTGAGAAACACACCAACCAAGACCCTTCGCAAAGTTGAGTGTGACTGGATATCTCCTATCGGAAAGGGAAGCATTGCAACTGTGTAGAACAATTCTACTGCAGAGCAAGAAACACAACAAAGAAAACCAAACACCAGCTAAGTCTCATCTTTCTAACAAAGAACTTGCTCAGGTCGTGTTGATTCCCAGATTCCAATATCCCAAGTATACCACAAATACATATTCTTGTTCCCACTGGTAATGAGACACGCATCCTTAATCTTCATGAGTGGCCATTTAAAGAAAGAACAAAGGCAAATTATCCACAGAAAAGCCTAAATGTGAAAGAGGCTAAAACTTTTACAATAGCAACTAGCAAATTAACACACAGTGAAACTGTAAACTGCGAATAGGAGAGGACAACTGGACGGCCAACATGAAGGATCCCGAGAAGCCAACATAAAGGATCTAGAGAAAGCATGAACAAGTGAGATCTTTTGCCCAGAGCTTGTGATCTTAGTACTCCTAAAGTTATTAGAACTTCCAGAAAGCTACCTCTAATTTTGGCAGCTGATACCCATTTTTTCTCTTAAGCTCTCCTCTTTGGCACAGAGCACTGCACGTAATGGAAGACTCAGGCATCCAGACACACTCGACAGCATTAGATGATATAGCACTAAAAAAAACACATTATAAATTAATGTATTTCATGAACATGCAGGTAGAAGCTTTGTCACTACCCAGGGCATGTTACAACTTTGCCCTGGAGTGCACTACAGTTAGGTGAAAGAAAAACCTCTCCTAAGGAACCTGGAGTGCACTTCTGGCACCCAGGGATGAATTCTGCTTTCAGACTATCTCTTTATAAAAGATACAGCATTGAGATCTCAAGAGAAATGTCTCTCACTTTTCAGCCATATCAATTTACAAGCTACGGAACAAGTAGTCACTGAATCGGCTGAAACGCATTTCAAAGCCTTAATGAACAGTTCAGATAAAAAGATCCCAGACAAATTCTGTGGCTTAGAAGAAACTAGTCAAATAATGCTAAACTAGCAAACTCCAATCTATTTGCCTCCTGCAACGATGCTGCTTTATTAGGATCAAACTTGCCCTTTGAGAGTCTGACCTAATACGTCAATCCCAGCTTGAGAAAATGGGGAATACAATACATTCCTGGAAATTAGTCTCACCCTCTTCTGAATGGCCTCTTTCACTTAAGGAGTTTCTCAGGACAAAGGTAGGCAGGTCCAGGCTTTCTCAGTTCTTGTGTACAAGCCATTCCTTTAGGAGTACATCACTTCATAAGGGAGAACCAGTACCAAGTTCAGAAAAATCAAGGCTTCCTGATTTCAGCTAAGACTCTTCTAGTTTATAACGATGCTCAACACCTACCAGAAGGCTAGAAAAAAATCAGGGAAGGAAAGCGGGAAGGGCTGCTGCAGTTACTGCCATAACCACTCAACTGTCTTTGCTTTTTGAACCTTGGGGCAAAAGGATCAACCCTAGGGCAAGGTAAAAACATACAAAAAAACCCCCAAACAGACAAAGCTGCAGACACACTCCTCTCAGACCGGGAAATCGAGATCTAACGATCATGTAATGAGCACGTCAGCCGTAACACTCACCTCTCCAAGATACAAAACAAGAAAACTGACAGCACATTCTCCTCTGTCCACATTATTAGGAAGTAACCCATCCTGAAAGGTTACGGATCTTAGAAATACATTAATATGAAGGTTTTCTTAATGATAAGTATTCAGGAAACAGTACTTGAAAGGCACAATAACCCTTCTTTGACATCTTTCCTAATACAGTGGAGGTCTTGTCCTAAAAGGCAACGTACGTGAGCTGCCTGTGGCTCAAGGAAGCCTTCCAGTCCCATGTATACTAATTGTTGGGATTTCTTGGGCACGTCCAGCAGGTAATCACTTAGTCCACTAGCTTTACCACCCCACACAAAGCAAACTTGCTACGATCAGTACAGCTTGCAATGGTAACACCCAACACGAGGCCACTTCTATGCCCGTACACTGGGGTGTTACTCTGCAGGGATGAAGGGCTTGTATCTGGTGACACTTATATCCAGTGACAACTGCACCAACTACAGTCACATCTGGACAAAATTCCCAGGTTGAGGGAGGCGATTCCACCCCCCCCACTACCCTCATGGAACTCCAGCTGGAGTACTGCAACCAGCCCTGAGGTCCCCAGCGCAAGAAAAACCACAGACCTGTTAGAGAGGGTCCAGACAAGGGCCATGAAAAAGATCCACGGGCTGGAATCTGGGTCGGGGCAATCCCAAGCACAAATACAGTTTGACCAACCTGATACAGAGAAAGTTGTCCCTGCCCATGGACAGGGGAGTTGGACTAGATGGTCTTTAAAAGGTCCCTTTCAACCCAAACGATTACGATTCTAATATGAAGTTCTAGTTTGGGCACAAGTGTACTGATTGTATTTGCCATGTGCAGAAGTTCTTCCAGAGGTTTTCTTCTATTGCCAATTCCAGACTTAAAGCTGTAGCAACTACCCTAATATCACAACAGCCAACGCGGCGTCTTAAGTTTCTCCAGCTCTGAGAATCCTGCTGAGAAGATGGGTTTTTCTTCTCAGGAAGATTATTCTTCCACAAAGCACCTGCTGAAACAATTTCAGTTCACAGTTTTCAGGAGATCTGGAGCACCCCCCACCCCCTCCCCATTATTTTCTGTCATTCAAGGTATCACCGGGCTTTATTTCAGCTACACAGACGAAGCCTTTTTCCCTTGTTTCTCTTCCATGACCATCAGGCTCCTTTCTCGCCGTCAGCAACAGAGATACATAAGTCAGCTTAATAGTTCTCATACCCAACTCACTTTTGTGGTCCTGCCCTGCTCCTGCCTGTGTTTGTGCCAAAACAGCAGTGTGTGTGTGGTCACAGAAAGAACGAGATCAAGGAAAAAGTCTGGTTCAGAGAGAATTTTTGCAGGTTTTTTCTCTTCCAAGCAGATCAAATTCCCGAGTCATTACACGACCCAGCTGCACACACAGCTACCACAGCCAGGGTACGAAGACGAAGCTGCTTAATATTAGCACTGCAAATGAACTGCTGTAAGGAGAAGCAGGGATGTTTATAGTTATTTTCCTAGCAACGTTCTGCTGCCCAAACCAATATTATTTCACAGACAAGTATCAGCAAAATCTATTTTAAACTCTGTCCGTATAGATCCTTTTAAAAGCTGAGAAATTCTCTACAGACAACAATTATTTGAATACCATTACTCCCTTAAGACCACGCTCCAGTTCACCGCAGCCAGCAAACCTTTCACCGCAAAGGGAAGGGCTAGAGAAATTAGGATGCATGCTGTGTCAAAGATACAAGCCACCACAAGGGAGAAATGCAGCTTTAAGAGTGGATTGGAAGCCCCATTTTGGTCAAGCAATTAGATAACAGTGATGCGAGGCAGCTAAATAAAGCTCCGTTCTCAAAATTTTTGCCTTGTCATTTAATCCACTGCTATAAAAAGTAAGCATGCTTGAGCGAGGCTGTAAAGATGTCAAATTGCCCTAGCTCACAACAATTTGGGGGCTCACGAGAGCCACAGCATTTGACGACTCCGAATCAGGGCAGAGAACCACTGAGGAACACAGCAAAGGGGATGGTGGATTAAGGCAATGCTGGTGAATGATGCCTCATCATGACCACCAGGCTCACGTGACATGCAATAAGCCTTTTGGAAACTTTATCAAATAAAAGCAAAGGGCAGAATTCGGGAAAAGTTCCCAAAATGCTGCAGAGAAGCATACTTTTTTTCTTTTTTTAAATAGACACTGATTTGCTGCTTGCTACATGAAGATTCTTGCCTTTACATAAGGCTACCCCTTTGGTTAAGGCTACGACTACTTCTGCAGACACGGTTCTAGCCAACACCATCGTGCGAAATCATAGCTACCAGCACCCTCCAAAGGGGCGGCATATCTACCTTTCAGAAATCCTCTCCGGATTCGACGGGGAGAACAAGTGCTACAGAAGGAAAGCGTACCACCTCACAGGCGCTCCCAAAGGAATAATGGAAGCACCTCGCGACTAGGAGAGTCACTCTCACCCTAAATCTAGGGATGCCCACGAGGACGTGCAAGAGGAAAGAGCAGCAGAAGTGACCAAAGACCACGAAAAGCAGCAAAACCTCACTATTCAGCCCGCACCATCAATCCCATTAGCAGAAACACAAACAGCTGCCCCAGACCAGGCTCTGCTGGCTGGACGCCGAGACAGACGGACTCGCAGGTTGCCCACCTGCTGCCCACAAAGCGCTGCTTCACCCTCGGCACCCATTGCGCCACACCAGGCTCATTAGGAGCTGCCACTCCAGACTCTTTCAAGAAGCAGAGACCCCTTTTTTAGCTACTTTTACCCCCAATCAGGGTGGCTTTGAGACATTCCTCCCCTTCAAGTAAGCGTGAATCTTTATTTAAGCGGCTTGCCCCATAAACTTCTTTTTGTTATTACAAGCACCTGGCTGTGAGAAACATACTAAGAATAAGAGAAGGTTGCTTTCTTTAAGCAATACATTTTTCTTAAAAATGCTACAGAATAAATGGGTAGTAGAAAGATCCAACAACAAAATTTAGCAGCTTCACTGATTCCCACTTTCCTCTTTCAAATCGGTAGCTTTAAAAATTACTAGTCAGGCAAAAAAAGCCTTGAAACAAGCTGAAATTCTTATGGAAGCCCAAGTCTTTTTTTTTTTTTCTTTTTTAAAGAAAGAATTTAAAGAAAGAATTAAGGAAGTCATAAGATGAAAAAGCAAAGGCAATACACTCAATTGAAATGACGAAAATGACTGGTGAAGCTACTACTGTACAGGGAATTCAGCAAAGCTGTTGTAAGCTGCTGGAGGAGTGATATGATGAGTGTAGAGGAAGGGATAGATGTAGGATACATTTAATATATACAAAGGATACATTTAATATGTTTTTCATCTAGGCTTACCCACCTACCACAATTTAAATCACTCCAACAACATATTTCTTCAACAAAGATGCTATATTTGTGTAAATTAAGTTCTAAATGATAATTGTCATGCTTCAGTAGCAAAGTTTAAGGGTGACAGAAACTATGCCCTATCTTTCGTTCAGCCACGCGTGTTTATAAAAGCTTTTTAAGATGCCGTTTTCATCAATTTGCAGGGGAAAAGGCCGTGGATGGAAACAACAGTGACATGCTACAGGGAAAAAAAAAAAACAAATATATTTTTTACTTAGCACAGTAATAAGCAAAAGTATTCCAGACGCAGTAACTGAAGGCACTGGTGGAGAACACACGCATTTTTCTTCCATATAAGATTCCTGTTCTCTCTGGCTCAAGGCAGCATCCAAATTGCTTTTGCTTTTTAAGCAGTAGCCATTTGCATATTTTGGGGAGGAGGGGTTTGTTTTTCAAGACAGATGTGATACACTTCACATGCACCACAATCCAAACAACTGGACACAAGAAAAACCCCCTCCTTTATGTAAACATACCTTTAACAGTTTTCACAAAAACTTGTTTCTCTTTACTGGGGTCTTTTTCTTCTATTAGAATCCCATGGAAAATGCGCCCAAACGTGCCTATGAAGAGAACATACAATTAGTTAAGTATTATGTGGTAAAAATACACTGATGACATGAACGGAATTTAATATCTGTTAAGAAAACACTACCTTAAAACAATTCAGCCGCAGCAGAGTTAGGAACAAGTCCTGAATGCCCTCTGAAGTCAGCAATACATAACCCACCCACCTCCCCAGCACAAGGTGGATTTAGAAGTATACAGAATAAACGCAGAAAGCTTAGGTAACGAAAACTTAGGAGGACAAGGGGGACAGCAAACTAGCGACAACAGCAGAAACCAGTTAAATTAAGTATTGATACTGATGACAGGCTTATTTGTAGCAGTTCAGTCTGTCAACTGTCTGCAGTAGAAACTCCAGCTCCATCCTTTTCTCATCCAGCAGGTTTGGAATTCTCCAGTAAAAGCATTTCTCAAAGATGAATTTTTTTTTTTTTTTTTTTTTTTTAAATTTTTCATNTTTTTTTTTTTTTTAACATGTTCACAGGGAAATACTGGTTTCAGCCAATCGGTACACATGGAATAGTTTCAAAAAAACAGTATCACATTGTTCAAATGTTTCACCTCAGCTGGAAGGTGTTGGGGTTGTTTGGGGTCTTTTTCCAGCCTGTCCAACATTTTTCCATTCACAAAATTTTAAAGAAGCTATTACAGAAAGAGGAGCTACGTTGAACAGCTGGAGTAACAACAGTTGAGGCGTAGTAACACACACAAAATTAACTTTTTTTTTTTTAAACACAACTCAGGTTGGCAACACTTTTCTGTCACGCTATTACTGTGGCACCAACGTGTGCATCACCTTCATGCTGCCTATTCGCACGCTGCATCCCTTTCCCAATGATTTTTCCTGTCTGATGAGGTTGAAAGATCTCGGCCAGGGGACTGCCTTAGCCTGGTTGTATGTCTATTTTCCGGCGTGAAACATGGGTCTCACTTGGTTTCGGAATACTTAACAGGGACACGCAACACCTGCATCATCTACCCTGGGACTGCATGGAAACCCTGCGAGACAGGGGTCTTCAAATTGCGATCTCATCCGGGAGTGATTTAACTAGAGACTCCAGGCAAGTAGAAACATACAGCAGCAGTTATTCAGCAGTAAACTAAATCTGTAAACTTCAAATTAAGCGGTAAAGCGTGCTTGGTTCTTGAAGACATCGTAAGAGCGCCTTCAATACATACATCCAATATACAGATATACATAAAAGTCAAAGGGAAGCTGGCAACCTGTACTGAAATGTGTTACGGGATCAAGCTACCCAGCTAGCTGGAAATGCTGGAATTACAGAGAATGGGGATGCACTTAAAAGCGGTTATGACTAGAAAGTAGTTTTCATGCAACCCAATATCTAGACATGGTAAGACGCAGCATGCCTGCACAATCGATGGGGTCAAGGTTTTCTTGTTTTGGAGCTTGTTTTTTTAACGGTCCCTTGAAAGACTCGTATCTTAGCAGGAATTACATGCCACCAGTTCTCTATAATGCTTGAAGGTAGCGCTGTGAACACGCTACTCCTGCCTCCCTCTCCCATGGGCTTTTTACAGATGATGCCATTTGTATTCCAGACTGGACATCTAAGCCATTTCTCTGCTTCACCAGAAAATGGTAAAGGTCCACCCACTTTTAACATCTACTCCGTTTGCTGAAGCGTAGCTGTTCCATTAGGAAATTTTTATTTTTAAGGTCCCTACATTTCTGTCCTGCCTCTAGCACCATCTGAGCTTCAAACAGGTTGAGAATCGGGTGCTGCGCAAGCCCAGCGATACAAAAGGCCCCTACAGATACTTCTTTGCGCACTCTCAGACCCGGTGCTTTGTGTTTCCCAACTGGTTACACCACAGCAGAATCATAAGCTCCTAAACTATTAAAACGCTACAGTGGTTTAGGATATGGAAGCTACCTGAATTTTGTAATAACTCTCTGGCCAAGATGCATAAAATATGTTTAAGTTCCATCAGCAGCACTCAGGAATTCTTGAAGATTTTACGCAAATGTTTCTATTACTCACTTCTTCCCCTCTGAAGCTCACTTGTTCCTAGATGAGAGGCTCAATTCTGCCATGATCCCGACCTAAAATTGATGACGGTTCATCAGGATCTGTCTTCTAGCCCTCTGACTAACTTTTGAAGGTTTTGACAGCCTCAGATAACAGCTGGAGGCCAAGAAACAAGATTCCGACAAGGATTAACCGGGTCTACGTCGCATTCAACAGCTGTTTAAGCCGCATCTCGTAGAACAGGGCGGCCGGGTCACTTGGTGGCAAACATCTGAAGCGTAGCTGCGGCACCGAGTCACCACTCATCATCGGATGACTCCCAACACCACAGCTATGGGCAACAGCTAGCACAAAGGAACACAAAGCACATCCCCGCACGCCAAGGAAGCTTTTTGCAGAACCGCCACCGGAGCCGAGCACAAAGCTGCCTCCTTAGAGATTTAGAGGCCCACATTAAACGGGGAGTGTTAGCATCCTCCCATTGTTTTTCCGACAGTAACGCAAAGCGTTCAGCGCTTCTACCTCCAAAAAGGCCGAGTATCTCAAGAACTCTAGCTTTGGGAAGTTGGATTTCTCACGAGGCTCAGGGAACACAGACTCGAAGTCGCAGCAATAAAGATTAATGACAAAACCCCCTAAATATTTAAAGGCTGCTTCCTAAATTCAACATCAACAAGAACCGACGAATGCTGGGCATGAACACTTCCAAAGTAAACATTAAACAAAAGACTCAGGTAATGTCCAAATTCTTCATATCAGAGCTGTCAGTGTTGCATCTACTGATCAGATTTCCAAATCAGAAGCTATTACATTGAGATGATGAGTTCAGATGACTGAGGTTTTTGTGGGCTTTGGGTTTGGTTGGGTTTTTTTTCTTTCTTAAGAGAAGCTCTCCTGCAGTAACCTACAGAAGTGAGTTACATGGCCACTTACAGCCCCAACTGATTGCCTCATTCCTTCGCCATCTGACCCTTTCCTTTATTTAAAGGACCAGATTATTAAGACTGACAAGCTGAATGATTTACTGAGCATGATTAGTTGCTCCCCCGTTCTAACGAATTCTGAAAACTGCTTTCCGCACCCCCACCTCCACCCCAAACGCAAACATCATTCATCATTCTTCTCCTCCAAAGTTATGAAGAGCAGAAACGTCATCAATGATTACCTTCAAAAAAATCCAGCAATTAAAAAAAATTAAATATATACACCGCGCTGTAGCCAACAAGTATCCGAGTCCTGTAAATACCTTCTTGAAGCACATCTTTTAGAGTGATCCTCTCCCTGGAGATGGCGATATCCTTCACTTTAGCTTTAGCTTCCATCAGAGTGACACTTTTCAGATCATTCTTCTCTATCCGTAATGTAGGATAACCTGAGGAGCCAGCAGAGCCAAACAAACTGATATAAATACCCTTTATAATGAGAACACAAGCACATTGCTTCACCTCAGCACCACCTACAGGTATAAAGACATGCAAGCAGCGTGTACTTAAAGCGATTATGTATTAATCTTAAAAATATTATAGTATTAAACAACAAACACAAGAGAAGTCATGTGAATATAATAATCCGCAGGAAAAGTCACACAGGAATTCTATGTAGTGTCATGTAATCAAGTCTCATTATCACCACCAAGTAAATAAAACTCCTCCTTACGTAATGAAGCTGATGAACACGACACTGTACTTCCCTGACAACAAGGAAATAAAGAGCACGGTCAGAGACTGTCAGACTTGGTGGAGTGAGAAAGATGCCTTATCCCAGCAGGATGTAAGCAAAACTACCAGTGCCCTCTTCTGGCACTTCTAGACATCCAAATACACTGACACAGTCAGAAAGATCTGAATATTTATGTACAGCTTGATGAACCACTAGAGAAAAATCTTGAGAAATACTTTGATTTTTATTTTCTCTTTAAATTTAAACATTACCGAAAACAAGGTTACTATGATTGCCGAAGGACTAAAAATGTTCTTCCTGTTTATTTCGTGCACCCAACCTTTTTTTTCTATTCATTTCCTCTGTGCTACCGGGGGTGTCCCAAAACAGGCAAGAGACATTCTGAAAATGCAGACTGAACACAGCAAACAGGTCACATTTAGGCACAGCAGCTACCGCTCTCATTAACATCAGGAGGGTTTAATCATCGCTACGGGCTTGGTTTGTAGGCCACCTTCACGACAAGTCTTCCTCTCCCCTTTTGCCAGAGGTTCAGTAAAGAGTTTCCAGGGGTCACATCCAAATTAACTAACTGATTAACTAAAACTAAACTAATCCGAATTAACTGAATAGCCAAATTATCTAAAATACTGGTTAGTTAATTTGGCTTAGAGGGTCAACCTAAAAACCTGAGGTTGATAGGACACCACCAGCAGAATGTGATCTGGGGTAAGAGATGGAAAATAAAAAGGCTGGGGAGGGACTTTGGGTAGCAAGAGGGAAAACCAGCTCAAGAATCAGTTGCACACTAAGGTCTCTTCCTAACTCTGTGGAAAGGATTAATTTTTTTTAATATTTTGATATATATCTCTTTATTAATATTTTAAAAATCAACACTTCTACTAAATAAATTTTAAAGGCAGTTTTTCGCAAGGGAAAGATGAACCTGGGTGACAGAAAAAAGATCCCCTTTCTTTTTTAAGGAGATATAGATAGCAAAATTTAGAAGAAAGCCAAAACTTTCCCGGAGTTGCAGGAGTTCAGTCGTAGGTAAACACCTGCTTCCACATGTTGGGAGGAAACAAGAAAACATAGCAGGGCTGAACAAAAAAAAAAAATCAATCACAACATTTGTGCAGTGCCCTCTTACAAGTTAGTAGTGATACAGACAATCCTAAGTGCAATCAGAAGCAAATGGGAGACACTTTTCAGTCTTACTGGTTGCTTTTAAAAAAACAAAGTAATTTTTTTTTTTTACCTAGGTCTAAATAAAGGATCTACATTGACATTCCTACACATTAGATCTCCGAACAGTCACTTCAAGCTATTGAACATTACGGAAGAGAAAAATCACCGGTGGCAGATGAAAACAGGAGCCTAATTTACGCTTTCTGAAAAGCTTGGGAGCGCCAGGGTACTATTTCAGCTTGGCAGCTCCCACTCTATTGAGGAAAAAAAAAAAAAAAGAGCTTTTTCCCCAAGTGAAGCTTTTTCCCCATTCATATCCGTTGCAGGTTGCAGCACCAAGGTGAAAAAGACTGATCAGCGAGACCTCTACCACCAACCACTCCAGTGGTGTCCAAGAGGATCTCTTGAAAGGCTCTGTAATTAGATTAACACTTACTGGTTACTGGCGTTGCATTGTTTGGTGTGTCAGCTCGCAAGTACTGCGTCGTCTGTGTGGAAGGTTGGGATAAACCTTGTGAGCTGCTGCTGTCACTAATGCTGTTTGAAAACAAAAACGGACATAAACACGACTGCTTGCCGCTGTAATACATTCAAAATTAACGTCTTAAAAGTTAAAACCAGAAGATTTGCCAGGCTAGACTTTGAAAGAACGGCATTTTTGAAGTCTCTCAGGCATTAAAATGTATTTGAGGTAACTCAAAAATCTTAGCACGTCCGCCCTCCTATTTGTTTTGCGGGATTTGCTCTGTTTTCCAGTATTTTTTCCCCCCCACTTCCAAAAAATCAAGGTGACAAAAACACTTATTGCAAGAACCACCCTGTCATACCATAAACAACACAACTATTATATTCCAGAGAAGACTTGCAGGCATTTATTTTGTAGTACCAACACCCTACTGCGAATCAACGACTACAAAAGTTTGAAAGTGGCAGCCTGAGCCAAAAGAAGAGGCACCCGAAACACCCTGCAAAGCTTAACTAGCTTTTTCAGCCAGCCATCTCCTCTCTCTGCTGCCCTTCAGCTCCCGTGCCGGAGTAAATATCCAAAAGGTATTCCCTAGTTCGCTGCTGCAGGAGGCTGTTTGCCCCATATCACTGTACACGTCTCAGCTCTCTTTTACAAACCAAACTGCCCCTTGATGCCCAAATGACTTTGTCATTCCTCTAGGGATACTTGTTGCCCTTTCCAGGGCCACCTACAACGCACTTTGTGGAGATTTTCTCCGGGGCAGAAGAAGCCAATACACTACGTGCACGCAGTATTCAAGAGACGGGCAAATCACAGCTTAAACCGTCAGCAAGATGTTTTCCGGCTTATCCCCATAGACAAAATCCTACAAAAAGAGTTGTTGTAGCTGTCAAGCCTGAGAAGAGGTGAACAAATTTGCAGGCAAAGGCAGTACCTGTTACTAGATCAGATGGCAGGGCTGGAAGAAGCTTTTTTGATCTCTCTCCCAAACGCACACAAACATCCCCCCTCTTTTTTGAGACTTAAAAAGCTTCTCCACTTCTGCTGGCTGTACCGGGAGAATAAAGAAGAGATTGTTTTGGGGTTTAACCCTCCCTCTGCCTTGCCAAATTATCAACATTCTATTTACTTCTTGGGCTGCTGTGGACAACTGACCAAGCAGTGCTGGCCCATCCTTGTAGGACTTTTAGACATGCTTGGTGATGCCCTCAAGGACCACTGTTAGTTTTGAAGCAAGATTTCCTTAAAAAAAAAAAAAAGAGAAAGCCAAGTCAACTCTTCCATATTATACCATAATCACAGATGCACCTACTGCATTTATTCTTTAGAACAGAATCCACTAATTTTCACAATACAAATATCAGGCTTACTGATTTGTAGCTGGCCTCGATCTCTCTCCGGAAACCTTTTTTAAAGTTATTCCCACATTCACTGTCTGCCACACATAGGGTTCCAGCGCAGACTTTAGCATGACATTAAAAGCCAACGTTGGCTGTCTGGCTACTCCACTTTCACCTCCTTTAGAGTTTCAGAATGAATACTCTCTGCTGCTGGCAGCTTGTTACTGCTTATTTTCACCATTCACGCTATTGCGTCTACGAGCTGCTTCAATATGATCCATTCTCCAACGAGCTTCCCGGAAAGAAGTGTCCTGGCACGGTCAGTGCGCTAACCACTGATGTGGAACTTGCTTTTCATTTTCCTGCTATGGCTGGAAACTCCTTTTGTAATCTGATCACCTACTGGCCCTATAGATTTCTTTGGCTGGCTTCCTGCTGCAGGCAATTTTGAAACAGGAATTATTCCTTTTCTGCCCGTTGCAAGTTTGAAAAACTGCCTTTTTGGTTGGCTTGATTCTGTTTTTTAGGTTTGACTGGCTCATGCTTATGAGCTTTCTTCATTTTTCTCACTTGCATACTATGTCAGCTTTTTGAATGATGCATTCTTGCTTTTAATAACCTCCACTATTCCACTGTTTAAGCCATGCCAACTTTCTTTGGCACTTTTTCAAGCACCTTTGATAGGAGGTATGCAAGCATTTGCTCCGAACTTTCCGTACAATGTTCTCAAATAGTCCACGCGCAGCCTGTAAGCTCAGCTGCCTGGTTGTAGCTTCTGTTTAACAGCCTTCCTCATTTTTATTTAGTTCTGGGTTTGGAAATTAAGAGCAACAGCAGTGGGTTTTTCAGCTCTTTTGCTCCTGGGAGGTCGTTAATCCTAATGATGTTATCATCTTTGACTAAGAACCCCTTTACAACAAGGTTTTGAGCTCGTTATTTAAAACCAAATCAAAAGTTGTTTCTGTTTCTTCTCTCACAAGTTCCTTGACTAGTTGCTACATCAAGCAGTAACTGATCATATGTAACGCTAGTGCATAACACAGAGGCTGTTACAACACAGCACCAGTTTCTCAGCCAAGCACTCAAACTTCTTTAATACCTGCAAACCACAGAGTACTAACATGAAATGAATTTTTAGCTTGTAGCCCCACAGAAATCAAGGACAATGGAGCGGAGGAAAGGTTTTTGATCACACTGCTAGGCTGAGACAGTCTCTCAAAAACTCCTAGATGTCACTATTCACACACTCTATCCATGTAATGCTTTTCCTTTCTGAAGTAAAGCAAGCTGCACATCCTTTAACACCTTCTAACTGATTAAAAACCCCTCAGCAGACAATTAGGCACAAATGAATTGAGGAAAACTTTTGCTTAGATATAAGGCCATTACTACTTAGTACGTTGACACTCCCCCAAAAACCAAGTGGTCCAGGGACACCAGAGGATTCTATGGCAGAAAGAAAATGAGGAAAAGCCAGATGAACAGATAGAGGGGAAGATGAAAAGACAGAGCTGCCCTGAGAAGCTGCAGGCAGGAAAAGAAACAGTCCAGGATATCCTTTGAACAGGGGTGACCACCCACGGGCCCGACTGTTTTCCAAAGTATTCTGTTTCAAAACTGCCCGCTTCTGAACAGTCGCATCGGATGCAGATTGCTGCCGCAGCCTCAGCCCACCTGCTTTTTCAGCCCCGCTTCCGCCTGGGTGTTTAATCCCCCCTCAGCTGACCGTCTTGCCCTCGGGGTCACGTTACAAGTCCCCTTTCGCACACACATGCCAATTTGCTTTTTCCAGATTGAAAAATACATTTGGGAGCGCGCCACATTTTCAGCTTTATAACCAACCAGTTGTAATCCCCGAAGGCCAAAGCGAATACCGGTAAGTCAATCAAAATAGAGAAAACTGAAATTCAATCTCCTGCAGAAGTCAGTAAAAAACCAAATATTTTCAGTGTGCCCAGGTATCTGTCGAATTTTCTTTCCATCCTGACAAACTCTGTAGATCGGATTCTATCCAAATTTCCCCACTGTGTCCCCTACACACGACGACTCTGGCAAAAACCCAACAGCCACAACCCTCCCACCCCATAAACAGCTGAGCACCTGCAACTGCTGCCTTTCCGCGGTACAGCACTTGCTGCAGCTCTGCACAACTAATAATTGTTACAGCTTGACGTGGAGAACAGAAACTGCAAGCTACTAGAGTAGCAGTTGCCCAGAAATCTGGGTAAGCGCGTCCCAGAAACGCACTCGAAAAGCTTGAATACATACCTGTCATCCAACTCTATCCTCTTCATGCTGTGGAGGTGCAAGACAGCTAGTATTATCGCCACCAGGAATATAACAGCACAGCACACGCCTACACTGATATAAAACACACGGGTAGAAGTGGTGGGAGCTGCGTTTACAGGATCGACTGGAATAGAAAGGTGAAAAGTTACTGAAACTTCCTGTAAAAAAAACAACCACCCAAAATAAATTTAAAAAAAAAAAAATCAAAAATCCTGCAAACAAACCCCGCAACAATGACATTTTCTTAGTTCCCAGCAGGAGGGCAGTGCTGCTGTCCCACACTCGCCCCGGTGCCCTGCCACCCAGGTCCAGCCAGAGCAGCCCATGGCAAGTCCCAGAGGAGCAGGTACCACGGTTCCACCTGCAGCAGAGCAGGGCAAAACCCAGCAAGCCACTCGATGCCTCCATTACTTTTTTTTTACTGGGACAAAAGGAAGGTTCCTACTGCAGGATAAAAGCTAGCAAGGAATCTCCCCAAAACAGTCTTGCTGGTTCTACCTCGCACAACCCCTCAGCTCCTCCATGTTGGAAAGACAGCAGGAACACGGACGAACATGGACAAACCCGTCCTCCAGTGCAGCTGAGCGCCCCACGCGGCAAGTGGCACGGACTGGCTAGCTGGGGCTGGAAGAGCTGGAGTCGCCCGCACGCCAGGACACGCACTAACACAGGCAATAAAATGAGACTAACACCCCGGTGTGGTGCGATAGCAGTGCTTACTCACTGACAGAATGTGCCAGCGCACACAACTTCGGCGTCTCCTCCCAATTTTAGGGGACGATGACACTTGATGACAGCCCCCTGACCTGACGCAGCAGCGTTAACAGGGCAGTTAATCCCATTTCTCAAACGAATCCCAACTGCGGGGAGTTTTAGGGCAAAAAAATTCCGCAGTTCCACCTCGGCAGCGGAAGGGCCGAACGCCACGCTGGCCTCCCGCGGGTGCCCAGCAGCAAGAGGGGCGGAAGGGCTGGAGGCATGGAGAAGAAGCAGCCCTTGCCACCCCCAGTTCCGAGCGATGCATTGTGGAAAACAATTGCCCTGCAAGAGACAGCGGGTGGTAAAGAGAAAACCCAGCGATGCACCCCACTGCTTTCCAAAAGCATTTCGGCAAAAAAGTTTACGTTTTGGGTGCTACGGAAGCTGAGCACAGTCAGTCAATGGTATTTCCAGCTAGAAGAGGAGTGAGGAAAAGAATCAACCCTCACTGTACTCATTCAAATACCGACAAGTTAAAACAGCAAACCAGACAGGTCCTAAAGTCAAGAAAACTGATGAGAGTCACGTACAGAAACCAGAGCCCCTACAACGTGACAAAAAAAAGTTGCTGGGAGACTTGGAACAGGTTTTTTCCTCTCCACTGGTATAGAACAAGCGATAGGACAAGAGGAAATGGCCTCAAGTTGTGCCAGGGGAGGTTTAGGTTGGATATTAGGAAAAACTTCTTTACCGAAAGGGTTGTCAAGCATTGGAACAGGCTGCCCAGGGAGGGGGTGGAATCGCTGTCCCTGGAGGTATTTAAAAGCCGGGCAGACGTGGTGCTGAGGGACATGGGTTAGGGGTGGTTTTGGCATAGGTTTATGGTTGGACTGGATGATCTTGAAGGTCTCTTCCAACCCAAGTGATTCCATGATTCTATATTCCCACATAAAGTAATTAATTATGAAAAAACCCCACTAAAATACTTGGTATAGCACAGACTACCTGGGGAGTGGTTTTGTAGGGAAAGCTGCAGAAACACAAAGAACATCACAAGTTTTTCATTTTTCACACCCGAAGTAAGCTGTACGGAATTACTTACAGAGAGCTTTGCTGCTGTTTTTATCAGCTGCTGGAGATTTTACTTCTGGTTCAAGCTCTAAAAAGATGACAGAAAACCATTAAGTTTGGTATCTATTTATTATTGTAGCCCTTCACAGGAAGTCAATTGCCTCATTTACGGAAAAAACCAAATCTGCTTTTCCAAATGCGTGAGCTGACTTACGAACTAGTGTTATCTCTAGATTTCCATTTGAAATACGTAACCGTTGTGTAAGAAAAAAATCACATTTAAAACAAGTGGGTCAGATGTATTTCTGATATATTGAGGCCATGCTTGAACCCCCTAAATCTACCTACCTCAAAAAACCCTCCGGCTTGCCCGTCAAAGTCCAAAGCAGCAGAGAGTAGAAAGAGGAGGGTGCAGAGTGTGAGAGCGTACACTAAGACGCTAAACAAAAACCTCACAGAATCAGTTGCCACAGGATAAAAAAATAATTTCTTGAACGTTCAATCAATACTGCGCTGACCTTCTGGAAGAAATTCTGGCTCCAGCCTAATGCTACTCATCCCAGGGAAGGTTAGAGATACAGCCATGGGCACTGTGCCTTCTCAGCTGATGCTACCGTTAAAAGTGTTCTAAAACTAAGGATGAGAGATGCCTATTTAAATACTTATAAATACAGAACAAAAGGCACAAGGACAACACTCAGGTTCATGTGTGAAAGCAGTCCTTGAGAAAGGGGATAAATCTTTACTAAGCTCGTTAGGAGGCTGGTCATTAAGCGAAGCAACGCAAATCAAGGGCAAGCAGGCTGTGGAGAGAGCTTTAGAGGAACCTCACTGAGGATTCACAGGCAGTTGAGGCAATTTAAGGGATTTCTGTCCCTGCAAAGGTGCAGTCCCACTTGCACATCCCCCTTCCTGCTCCCAGCCATGAAGAGCTGCTTCCTCCCCAGCACAGCCCCTTCCGACTCCTTGGTAAGCCAGTTCAGCCTGATAAACTCCTGAGAAAGCAATCTGGAGGAGGGAAAAAAATATCTGACAGTTTTTCTTCTCTTTTTTTTTTTTAAGCTTTAGGAGGAACTATTA
The DNA here is from genome assembly GCA_013398295.1 of Chionis minor. Lineage (NCBI taxonomy): Eukaryota > Metazoa > Chordata > Aves > Charadriiformes > Chionidae > Chionis > Chionis minor. The sequence goes on along the minus strand of VZSF01007655.1, from coordinate 97,986 downwards.
CAAGTGCCTTGAGCAAAACTGCATGTTCCTGCATATTTTTAACTTACACACTAAATTAAATCAGAAATCCCCGGATGCTCTACACCAATCATCACACATCCAAAAAAAAAAGTCATTGACGCTTTTATGAACCCACAGAAACATGATCTTTCTAAGAATCACTTCTGCATAATTTAGGAAGCAGCTGTCTCTCGCACACCCAGATAACAGTGTGGTACCTACAAAAGCCTCCACTGCACGTTCAGCGGCTCAATGAGCTACGAACGCAGAAGCAGTGCTGCCTTCCCCCACTTAGAACATTTGAAGAAGTACCTAGGAAAACAGGAAATAAAGGTAAAAGTGGCTTTCCTCCAACCCATTATCAGCAAGGCCTCCATTTCCACTAGAAGAAGAGAGAACACTTCAAATTAAGACTGATTTTCCTGTAACATCAATGCAGGGAACGTGAGTATCGCAACATCACGTGCTAAAAAAGCTACACCCGCTCTTTCACCCGCACCTTCCGGAAGTTCATCCTTAGACATCCATACTCAAGAGCAGCCACAACTCGCCTCCGAAAAGCTGACTACTGTCCTCAACAGCTCCAAGTAAACTGAACAGTGCCAGGAAGAGCGTGTAAATAGAGAGGTGGCCATCCCCAAACGCTGCCCGAGAACTGATTACCACAGCTCTTTAAGGAGGGTACAGCTCTTGGGATTCTCCAAGACAATTTTTTTCTGAGTCCTATGAAATTACTTCTAGGAAGCAGAAACAGGAGCTGGTAACAATCCAAGGATAAATTGTCCCTGCAGATTCCCAAGTCAAAACACCAACTAGTCGATCTGGGATTTCGGAAGTCTGCGTTATCTACCAAGATGATTTTGCACTCAAAGTCTGGAAGACTAACACCCGCTTACATTCACAAAATAGCCATTTTTCAGTTTATCCTAATTTATAAACGACGTAGATTTTGTTGGTAATTCTTACAACTATTCAAACATCCAGAGTGCTGCAGCTTCCTCCTTCCAAGCACAACAGAAAAAACGCTTTTTGCTCTATCTATAAAAAGGTCAGGCAGTGCAGGAGGACACTTGGGGAATTTGTTCATCCATCAGCTTCAGCTTTTACCACAAGTGCCCATTCGTCTCCGAAAGGCAAAATTTTATCTGGTTTCTTCCCATCCTCTCCACCATTCACTCTTGGGAACTCTGTTACCCGTGTACCTTCCCATTCCTTTTTCCTATCATACTTTAACACAAAAAAAGCTTTTTAATATTTGAAACTTATTGTCTTACTTTTGTAGCACATTTTCCTCCGTTTGAAATTTAAAACTGTGATGTTTTTTGAGGAATTTGTTGTCAAGTTGAGCTGCATCAGTATTGTGACCTCAGAGTCGAGTCTGCCAGTGCAGGAGAGTTCGACACGAAACACTGCCAACAGACAACAAGCAGGCGTTACCATGAAGTTCAAGCATTTTTCAATAAGGGGTCTTTTTAAATTATGTTTATAGCGTACATATTTAAACAATTTGTTATTAAGAAATTAGTCTTTGTGCCTTGTAATTTCAGGCAACTATTAAAGCATTAAAGGCCGCAGATTTTAAATTGAGTTCCATTAAAAGTTTACAGATTACTAAAACTGTATTTGTGGATAAACAACCATAGCTACCCATTAGCTTTGGAATTCAAGTGCAGTCCCAAGAGAAAACTCCATTACCACAGAAAGCCAGAAAATTTAGTTTTCCTCCTTGCTTTTCAAATGCTACGAAGGTTAGCTCCCCCCTCCCAACTGTTAAGTTTAAATATTTTGGTCTCCGCAAATCTAACTGGAATCAAAGCTTAAACTAATATGACATTATTTACTTTGTAGCTTATATACCAGTATTATTTATGCCAACAGAGCAGACACAAGCCTAATTCTCTGGTGTCTGCTTTCACAAAAGAAGTGGTACAGAACCAAAACATCAATATATATTTTATTGCCCTTTGACTATCTGAGTACAAGGAAACATAGTTGAATGAGCAAGGAATGATGATCGCTTGCACATTTCTTGAAACAAATACAATAGTTTCTACTATAAACTCTATGGAGGAGCTCAAAACATGCTCAAAATAGTTTTCTCAGTTTTAAACTTACCATAAACACTTTAATGTATTAACAACTCCCACGCATGTTGAAATGGACCCTCTATAGGCTAGAAAAATTAAAAGGCGTGGATTTTAAAATCCATGCAGTTTCTAATTATTGTTGAAAGGGAATAGGAACCTTGTATGACATATACATTAAAAACATCATGTTTCCTTTGCAGAAAAATCTCTATCCTCCAATAAAAAAGGAGGACAAAACCACTACTCTCAGACTAATAGTCTCAATCTATAATACCCTTTTAGCAATGTCATAACCGTAAACACATTATGTTTAATAGAGGAAAAATTATGCTCTTAGACAACACTACACACATGTTGGAAAAAACCCAAAATACCACCAGAAAGCATTACTGGTATCAGCACCAGCTGGGCGCTTTTGGAGGGTGGAGGGTTTACCTGAAAGGGTGCGAGGAACTTCTCCTTGTAGAGAAATGTTGGCCTGGGGCATAGCCATAGCCATGGGATTATCCACCTGAAATCCCAGTTTATACTCAACCTGTAACAATAGTTGGGAGATGGGAAACACATCAGAAATCTCTACAGTAGTAAAAGGAAATGCTATACACCTTTTCGTAATTCTTCTTGAAATTTAAAAACAAACTACTGTTCAAAGTTCAAAACCTATTCAAAAAAAAAAAACCATTTCAAAGAATGCTGGTGATTTTAGGTACCCAAATGCAAGTTTTCTTATATGAAATGTGAACATCAAACTTTTGTGACAGTTCAAATTAAGAAAGCCAAAACAGAAGCCATTCTTGAAATCGTTCTTGAAAATTTGGGGAAGAATTTAAAGTGCTACTGTGTTATAAAATAAACCACAAACCTCACTTGATGCTTTTAAACTTACTTGTTCAAAAGCCAGTCTGTTAAAACCATAGGAATTTGAGAAATTCCCTTTCCTCTAGTCAGTTTTAAAAACGACACAGCTGAAATTCCTTGCAAGTGATAGTCAAATTTTGTTTCCGCTTAAGAAGCTGATTCTGCAAATATTAATTAATAAAAAAGTACAGGACCTATAGCAACTAAATCATACGCTCCTTTTGGAAAGTCATCCCAACCCCTCCACACTCAACTGAATGAATTTGGTTTGACACCGTTTGCCCCATTAGTTCCTTTTTTTTTTCCCCCCTCCTTTCTAAAACATAATAGGATGCATTTATGTTATCCATTTATTTTCCAGTCAAGATTCCAAGAGTAGAAAAACAACATGGTTTCTGGGCTCCTATAAGCTGCAGTACAGCCATCCTGCAGAGTTAGCACAGAAGGTGTGGAGGGGGGCAATGACGGTGATGGAAGTAGGTGCCACACGAGCTCAAAAATTCCTATTCAGAATTCACAGACAGGCCCCTGGAAAGTCGGGGCAGAGACAGTGATGCAGGCAGCTCATAGCTGAAGTCAGAAGAACAAGGAAAACCCTTCAAAGGTCCTATTCAAATGGCAAGTGACTGAACTGCCTGGGAAGGGGGAATACGCTTCCGAGTAGAAGGGCTGGTGTGCACCACACCCAGCTCCGCTGCAGGCCAATATTCCCATCTTCTAAGAAGTTACACCTCAAAGGGAGGAACACTGGCAGAAGGAATCCCCTACTGCAGTCTTTTCTACATAAGGACAGAAGAATAACCATGGCTGAATTTAAAAAAAAAAGGAATTAACACCTGGCAAAGACTAAACAGAGATCATTTCACATACAAAAACAAGTCGTTAAGTAACTGGAAGTCCTTCAAAATGTAAGAGCATATGCAATCTTCATGACAGCCGTCACTGCATGCTCCGGCCATAGTGATCAAGTGAAATAAAAATCCCTTTCCATTTAACCGGGGCTCAGTGATAACGTACTAGATGTTACTTTTATAGGTTCTTCTCGTCTCCAAACATATGTTTCTAGAAATCTCTAACACATGACTGCTCTACATTTGATTTCCACAGGCTTCAGTTCCTGGTTGCCTCTTCTGTGTGTTCAGAGCACCACCAGAAAGAGATTCCACAGCCGGTACACAGGCAGCTTGCCAGAAGCAACAAGTATAAAATAGTTCAAAAGAAGTGCTTAACCTTTCTAAAATGAGAAAGCAACAGTTTGGATAATTTAATTTACTGCCTGCAGTCGTATAAATAATTCTTTTGCACCTAGCATATGCTGATTTTTGCAAAGACAAAGGCCACAAAGTTGTAATGGTGGGTATTCACTAGATAACACAGCTCGGGTATCAAGCACCCAAACACAGAAGTTACACCTGCCTACCTTGGATTTCGCATGCCAGCTGAAGTTCAGATTGTTGGTCTCGCTGGGTATTAAGAGATTGAACGACAATGCATAGTGATTAACCACATCATTCCTCACGTAAGACAGCTCCGCATCAAGACCTGTAACGAAAAAGAAAAGAGTAAGAGGAGGAAGACCAGGGCCAGCAGTAACTCAGAAGGACCAACAACTCTCAGCACCACCAGCTCTGTTGAACGTTTAAGCGAATACTTCCTCCAGCCCATAAATTCAATTACAGGTTTGGAGATCAGTGCTCGTGCGGGGCAGCATTAAGAAGAGTGCTTCAAATTCCTACAAGGCAACCATTTCTGAGAGATGCCGCAGCCTAATAAACAGGTAAAAGTTGGAATGCAACAGAAGGAAACACAACTTTTCATACAATACTCCAAAAGAATCATTACAGACTCTCCTGAATGTAGCCCTGTCTGCTTCTGGGAATCACGGGCCCAATTTTGCTCTTCTTTACAACTGTGTACACTCAAGACAAACTGCTTTGCATTATCAGCTTGTTAATTGGAGGTAGCTCTTCCTGAAACAGCTCGTTTCTTGAGACTGAAACACATAAGCACTATGGAATTAACTCAAAGGTGATTAGATCATACCACAAAGCACATAGCGAGAGGAGGAATAACATCAGTACACCAAGTAAAATCAGTATTTTATGTCTACCCTTTGCTTTCCAAACATTTTAATAAACCTAGAGAATTGAAAGACCCACAAGACTATGTATTACAGAGCACTAAAGTGCATTTTCCTAAATAAAATACTGACTCTGCCATTACCTTTTGCCGCACACATTCCAATGTCACACTGAATACAGGGGAGAACCCTACAGCTTGCCCTGGGTGTCATTAGCAATTAGTGGTAAAGTAAGCACTACAGGTGAAACCCCTTCCCTGCAGCTGTAAAATTAAACCTACCTCCATATCCTTAGGGCAAAACCATATTGTATTTGTAACCAGTATCATTTTGTCTTGTCTCATGTGGCTTTTTCTCCAGCGCTCCCAGTTAAACACTATCCACGCTAAGAGAACAACGGGGCGCATCAGATGCAGGTGCACGCTCCAAACATGATGGACGCAGAGGGAAACGAGTTCATTTAAAATATTCACTGTATAATCAGGAAGGTAAACAATGGAGTTATTTTTGTTACAGCTAGAAAGTCAAGAAAACTGGAGAGACTGCGACTAACTCCAAGACGACAGCGTTTGAGGCATCCTGAAGTTATTCCAAGAATCCAGGCTATCATGAAAGGTGTGTCGGCTTTTTTTAAGGAAAAAAGATAACTATTAAACTGCATAAATCAAGCTGCATTTGAAAAGAGGGAGAATTAGCTTGAGAGGAATAATTCCTCCTATTTAGTGCAAAAACTGGGCACAGATCAGTGCAAAGTGATGTGTTCTCTTATTCCAGACTGTGATTTAATCCCCCTTGTTTTCACAAGACACAGAAACGCAGCCAAGACGTTCTTCTTCATCTTGTAGCTGTTAACCACTTTTACTCCCTGCTGGCTCATTAGTGCCCTGAAACTTAACCAAAACCCAAGAGTACATAATTACAGAGACTGGGGGAGAACCCAAGAGACTGGATGCTTGAAAGGAAGCAACAGAACAGAGTAATCCCAAAGCGAAATAATCTCACACAAGATCTTGAACAGAAAAAGATGCAGGCGATGCCTGAAGTGCTGAATGTAACCAGCCTGAGACATGATATTGAAAAACTTAAACCTTTCTTCTCCACTTTATCCATATTTCCACTCAATAGGAAACGGCAAATGCCAAAACCTATCCACCAGTAAAACAGGGAGGAGTGGGAGGCATACACACACCCCTGGAAAGAAAATAAAAGTTTGAAGACACACAAAAGAAACAGCAAACTTCCAAAATAGCTCACCCACATAGTTTTTCTATGTGTCTACGTTTATACATGAACTCTACCTCAGATTTAGAAAACATGGGAGGAGCATGGAGAATCTCTCACAACTATCAGACACTCGCTGTTAGATCTGATCAAGGAGACGGGAAGCTTTATGGGCATAAACTTATTAAAATATTCAAACCAAAACCAGTAAATACAAATTATTTTTAAAAATTAGGAGGACAAAAGGATTAGCAAGTGAAATGATGAAACTAAACCGCTCTTGGAATAAAGGAAACCTTCTCTTGCTGGCAAACAGTCACACCAACAATTAGAGGTTCACAAAAACACTTTCAGAGTTTGTAACACCTTGAGATTTTCAAGGTGATAATCCCCAATTTAACATAATCTTTGCAGAGAAAGCGCTCACAGAAAACGAATGGGTACACAGCAGTAAAAGTGCCCGTTATAAAAACTGGCCTTTATGAAGTAATGCAAAAGGCTATCCTAATTGAAGCTGTCAAGCATAAATAATGCTATGTGCAATAATATCTAAAGGTGGACAAAACCAAATTACCCTACAAGATCAATCAACTCTTTAATCCTGAATAGCGGTACAACTCTGAGTAATGTGATTATATAGACCACTCATGTTGTAATGCCTGTACTGCCGTAAAAAGCTACACACTAACAGGCGCTGCTAATTAGATCAATTTCAACAGCGTCACGCAAGAGTGGCGTGAGAAACAATGTCAAGTTTTATTGCTTCAAAAAAAATCATGCTCCAATTAAGAGACTGGCACATAAAAATAATTTAAGAGGTTTTGTAGTATAGTTCTTAACTCATTAAAAAAAAGCAGAGGATTGCCTGGCTTGGTATCCTGTTTCGATCAGGGGTCTACAGAAAATGCCTAGGGAAGAACATAAAACCAAAGTAAGTACCCAGTGACGCTTTACCAGTAGATCCTCCATGCTTCTAGTGTTTGTAGATCACAATCTTCCTAAACTAATAAGCAGTATCTTTCAAGAGCTTCTCACTAGATTATTTCTTTTCTTCATCAAATTTGGAGAAATGCTTTCTCAAACACCAGAACCTGATAGATCCGTACTTGGGAAAAGTCAGTCTTTCAGTACTGTGCGGTTGATAAACTTAAAAGGAAAAAATACAATTAAAACGTTTCCCCTGTAGCCCGGCTTTTCCCAGCAGCAAACTACAGTCAAAATTCCATTTGCCATGCACAGCAAAGAACCCGTGTCCACATCAGAAAAGAAAACTCCCATCTCCCTACCTCCAATCCTCCACAGTATAGATTTGCTTCTGGACCATCCTTCCACCCCTAATTTTTCATCCCCCTCACTGCCTCCTCCACCTCAATCCTGAATTCCTGAAGCACTTCGTCTACATAATTTATCTCAATCAGGCCAGCAAAACACATCAAAAAAATTGCAGTTGAACCTGCCAGTCAGAAAAGCACCTTGGCTGTGCTCCGGGCAGGCAGCCAGGCAGGAAGGTGTGTTCCACCTGACACAGAGGAGCCCAGGTGCCGATCCCAGGCAATGTCGGAAGCTGCGCCACATGCCAGCCGTCAGGGAGGGCACTGGGAAGGTACATACAGGTAAGGAATTGCGCAGGGCACTGCAGGGAGCAGCGGTGAAAGCCAGAGAGGCAGCTCACCAATCGGCACGTTGTCCGAGTGTTCTTGATGCAGGCTGCCATCGCTTCGCTCACAGTGCATTCCAGGGGCTTCTCTTCCACTTGGAGGAAGAGGAAAATTTCCCCCGTACCCACGGAAACTGCCTGGGCAATGCCGCAGCACCGTCTGTGCTCAAGAGCTCCACGGTGGGCAGACTCCAGCCTTCTACAGTTAGGACATTTTAGCCAAGATCCAGTATGCTTTTCTCAACAGCACGCGCTAAATTCTCCCCGCAAAAAACCACGGCACAGCCTGCCCAGCTCCAACAGCCCCGGCACGAGGCTGCCGCCGCAAACACGCCGTGCAGATCGCATCCAATGCCTCTCTTCCCACAAGTTCGGATCCAGAGGACAATGATCTGGCCCGGCGAAGTGTCAAACAGGTTCAGTTACGTTCACCGAGTAGAGTAGGCTGCGACATACCTCTATTCCATCAGAGACTTTGTGCCTTGTTACCTACACACCTTTTTTTTTTTTTTTCCCACACAATGAAGTTGCGCCTCCTCACTGCTTAGCTTTCCAGACCATTAACTGCTATTATTAACTCTTCCTGGAGTAGACATTAAAAACGGTTAAAAGAATTTGCAGGAAACACTTTAGGCTCCATTACCACGATGGTTTAAGTCTAACTCAGAATTGCTTTAATTCTGCATTTTACCTTTTTTCTTCAGACATGCATACTTATGCCTTACAACGTTCCTTATTTAAACCTTCAGCAAGCCAAGTTCAAGGAGACACGCAGCTTATGCTTAATGGAAGCATTTAGCTTATGCTAAAATGGTACTGTTACCTCATCTAGATGGTTTAAGCTTTTTTTGAATGCATGTTTTGGGCATAGGTAGCTTCAAAGATGGCATCAAATCAAGCAAGTCACTGTCAATATACAGCCTAAACCAGCGACCTCAATCTTTCACTTTATTTTTTTTTAATGTGTAAATCTCTTTCAAACACAGTAGCAGGGCAAGATGTAATCAGCCTACGTAGCAGGTCACTGAGGACAAGAAGATAAAGTTCTTTTTCCACCAATTGTTTCAGATTTCAAGAATGCTTAGTAAACTACTCTTGCTACGCTACAACCTACTGACTGGTAGGGGGAGAGGGAAAATGTAATTCCACAAGACGGCGGGTTCCTCCTGAGGTGCTGATCACTTTCTGCCACCTTGCGCTTTAAGTAGGGCAAATGCAGCATCATCCTGGAGCAAACCCAACTTGGGATGTAATGTTTGGTCACACACGAAATGGTAAAAGGAAAAAACAAGTGGCCGTAGAAGAAAAACACAGCTACAGGAGACAGACAGTTCTTCACTAACCATCTTCTCGGCAAAGCAACATAAGAAAGGAGGAAGTGGAGAACCTTATAATGAAATACCAAAAAAATATTGGGTTACATGAACAGCAGAGGAGGAAAAGCAGCTTTTCAGAAATGTCTGCATCAGTTTAAGCAGTATATTGGCAATCAGTGATGAACAGTTTTAAAACACTGGCTGCAGTTCTGCTTTGGCGAGCTTCCTTAAACGAGTCCATGTGCAGCCAACGCACAACAGTAAAGGATCCAGGTTCTCATTACTGGGACTTGACTAACCTACACCAATCCACAGGAAAACAGTAAGGCGGATGCTTTGATTTGATTTCCAAGGCAAAAACGCCACCCTTTTTACCCAGGCAACCCCTAAATCTCATCATTAACTTCCCCATCTTTGTACCTCCCACCCTTGGGCTCCAACTTGAAAGAATAAAGTAAAGTTGAACACAAACAAAAAGGTAAATTTAAGCTGCACCATAGAGACAGTCCATCATTCTTTGCACTGTTTAACATAACAAAACATCTGAAGAAGCTCAGAAAGGAAGGGGAGAGGCCAATTTTCATTCCCAAATGCAAAAGATGCTGAGCAGCCCTTGTGTTCATGACAAAATTGGATCATGTCAGTCTAGCAGCCTAACAAAACACTTCTTTTCAAGTGCCCTTGGGTAAATGCAGTCTAGCTTCAACTTTTTTTTTTTTTCCCTTTTTAAGCACAATATACAAAAGAAGCTTGCTGCTAGCAGCATGGGAAAAATTAGATTTTATTCTTAAGAAGCAAATACACCCTACAATATGCACTAGTAGTAACACATCCTTCTTAAAGATGACGGCAGTATTTAGGCATCTATTATCCCAGGTAAAAGACTTCAAACCATCAGAACATAATTCTGGAAGATTATGTTCAAAAATCAAGAATGAACATGCAATGTTAAGAGTTAGATGACATTGCTCTTACTGCAATAATAATAATACTGAAATAACACTGCTTGCTGCAATATGAATATTAGCCCTAGTCTAATAGCAATCTGGTAACGACAGCTGACCTAATTGGCTCCCCCAGCCACCTACCCAACCCTCTGGTAGATTCCTGTCTGTGCACAGAAATGACTGAAATTAGTGCCTGTTTTCTTAATGCACTAGTCTGTAATTTGCAAGTGTTTCTTCCTAAGCAGCTGAGAAATCCCTGCAGCGCGACATCAAACCACCACAGCCCTCACACAGCAAGCCACTCCTGCCCCTGACTCACAGCCACGGAACTAAATTAACTGAGAAGAGTTCCACAGTTAAATATAAATATTCTATTTGTTCAGAGGTTTACATGCGCCAGAGAACGAGGCCTCCACTCCTGAGCAGCTCACCCGAGGTAGCCCTCTGGCCAGAGCAGAAGCTTCCACTCCAGGGTGAACATCCACATGAAAGAGCACGAACCTCAAGCTTTGACATCCCCTCACCACCACCCGCTTCCCAAATCTGTGCAACCTACCCCATAAACACACAGGATGCTCCCAGCACCGGACAATTTACCTCGTTGAAGAAAGGTCTCACTTTTTTTTTCCTTCCATTTTCCTTTCGCTAAAAGCGCATCATAAGTCTGAAACACTGAGTTAAAATCCTAAACTTTCCTTTTATTTGCAACAGGTTCTGCAAACGTGTGCTGGAAAAATTCTGCTGTTTTAAGACCATCAACCTACGCACAAGGAAACATGGCTGAAGAATTAAAAATCAGCTCTTGACTACTGAAACTTTTTTCAGTCGGGGTAGAGAGAACACTTTCTCAGAGCAAGCCTTCTTAGCTTGAATGTGTTTAATTAGTTCAACAATCAGCTTAACACAGGGCTGAAACTACAACTGGGAGTTGAAAAGAATATGGAAATCAAATACAAACTAATCCACATGGGTCAATTTCATTTAGAAAATAGCAAAGTATTAGAAATGTCACAGGAATCATCTGAATATATATACAAACAAAAAAATATATATGTTCTACTTGTAAGTATCCAGTATATACACAACGCAAGTGAATTTTCCTTTAATAAAACAAGTAAGAGATTATAGCCTTCTACTTGCAGTTTTACTTGATTTTTCCACAACATTAGTCTGCCAGTTAGAGCTGTTGGTCGGGAATTTGGGCTAAAATACTTGCTTTTAAATGTCTTACAGGCCATGAGTCTCTGGAAAAGATGACTGATGAAAAATATTACAGGAAAAAAAACATAAACCTTAAGTAGCACAGACAGGATGAAGAAGGAGCTTTTCACTCTCACTACACAGGTGCCAGAGAACGTCAAAGGTTTGTTCGGTGTCAAGCTTGAAGGACAAGTTGACAGGCACAAATCCATCACTACTCTGCACTTTCTACCCTTTGCTTGGAGATGTTTCTTCCCTGACTCTTGCTTGAATCATCCTTCTGCTCAATGCCCACCTGACACTTAGGAAAAACCCCAAGAATCACCCATTTTGGGGGGCAACTTCCTACCTCTCCATGAAGTTCTTCATTGCTTACATTCCCCTATCTCACCAAAGACCTCTCCAACCCACTTCTCTCAACTTCAGTCTACGCTCTGCTAGGAAGAAGTACCTTACAATCCAGTACCATAAACCTTGGAGAAATAAAAGCCAAACCACAGTATCGAGCACGTGGAAGACAGACTAGAAATCAAATCACCGCCTGACACATCACCAAAGCATCCTGAAACACGCAAACTCTTTGCGGCATCGCTCTAACCTTGGCTTGTCAACATCACACACGCCGATTGGCGAGGCTCCAGAATTAAACCCATTCCCCCCTCCAGGGAAAACCTCTCCCACCAGAGACTGATGCCTCATTATGAGGAGCACGGTTGCTTTGCAAGCTCACCTAACTCTACCCACCAGGACTGTGGTTATTTACACAAAGGGCTTTGCTACCCACGCAGTTAACTTTGCAGGAGCTGGAGACGGAATACAACATGCAAGGCCTTCACTTTGAGGAAACACTCAACCTAACTTCAAGACAACGCTTGCATCCTTGAAAACCAACCAAGACTCCCTAGTAGGAAGTCTTCTTCTAGGAAGTAGAAATACTAGTAGGAAGCTTCCCAGCATCTAACACCTTATTGATGCCGTTAAATAGAATTTGCAAGTTCAACACCACAGACAAAACAGGATTTTTCTCACTGAAAAGGCCTTTCCGAAACTCCCAGAACAAGACGTCTTCCCTTCTACAGGAAGAAGCCTCCCCCAGGAGACGGCACTTGCTGAAATGAAAGCATAAGGAACTTCACAATACTTAACTCAATCCACACTAAAAAGATGACGTTCGCTGTTCCTAGGACTCAACTGCTTACCCTTTTGTTTGTCTCTGAATATCGGCAACAGCCTGCCTGTTTAATCTTCCCTCCTTCACCTACAGAAAAAAAAAATCTTCATTTTTCTGATAGGTCAGATATAAAGACCACTGTGAAAATGGTCAGATGACACTCTCCTTAGCGGTGGGAGGGACGACACAGCAACAACACATCTCTTAGAGCAGAATACAAGTAAGCTCTGCTTCTGAGAACACCTTCTAAATGAAATTTAGAAAAAACTCCCAACAAAACCAGCAGTCACTTTGCTGTTAATAGCCAGAACGTTGCATGTGAGTTACTTGAAGGGCTGATTCCAAAGGGAAGATGTGGTAGAGATGCACAAGATGGATGCTTGAAGGCAGAGGAAAATTAGTGCCAGTGACCCACACAACAGGCAAAGGGAAATGGGACAGATGGGAATAGGAATGGTATAGATACAAGGTTGGAGGCAACTGAAAGGGAACTCTATAATAGAAAAATAGAAAGCTAACTTTAATGAGCAAATTAAACAACTTTATTCTTAGCACACAGGATAGTCAGGTATATTTATGAAATAAAAGTTGAACTTATCACCAATAGCAAATGTCTCTTAATTATAGTAACACAAAGTTTGATGCTCCTTTTGAATTACAATGAAAGTAAGCACTAAGAATAGAAAACAGAAAGAAAGGTTCCATCCATTTAAACCACAGCTAACCAAAAGCACACACCTCAAAATAAAATAACTTCAGATGAAATGCTTACTAGTTATCGCAAAGCTTTTGAAGCAAACTGCTGTAACCTTCCCAGCCAAAACTCAACCACCGAACAAGGTATGTCAGACATCACATTTGGACTCGTGAATAATAAGATTTTGCAGTATTTTAGTATCACCTACCCACAGAAGTGGTGCCACTTATTTTTTATTTTTTTTTTTTTAGCTTTAGTAATGCACCCACATGTTGATTCAGTTATCCCTGGAGGCAAGACCATAAGGTACAACAGTGTAAGTCACCTTTAGAATGGTGTCCCTTCCAGTGGCCACAACTATTTCAGTAACAAGTACCCAAATGAGTACAAATAAGAGAAAAACACCTTTAAGAAACCCCTAGACACACCTCCCTTAATGCATCAGATGTCTGTCTCTCAGCTTTGAAACTCACATTTCTAGTTCTGTGACCCACAGGACTGCTGAAGGGATAATGCACTCTTCAGATCTGTTGAGACGCTTTGGAAGCTTCCCATCACAGTGACGCGAGTTGTTTAACACAAAACCAAGCTCCACAAACTAGAACAGGTCTATTCACTTCTGTGGCAATCGCTGCACTCAGGAAAGCCACAGAGCTTAGAATATTTTTCTTTTATCAAGAATCACTCTACAAGGCCACCAATTAAGTTCATAAAAGCTAAAACAGTTTTGAGAAGATCACCATCTTTAGTTTATCAACCTGCTCAGCTTCATTGGTACCCCTCACGTTACCTATTCTGAGCGGCCGCAGCTTTTTAAGCTTTTTTTTGTGCTTTTTAAGCACGAAGCAGCAGCTCCAGCACTTACACTACAGCTCTTACCTTTCCCAAGCAGCACGGTGAAATCAATATACTGGTTAATTTAATTACAGCTATTCAATACCCAGCAAGCGGTGGCAAAATTCTAAAGCATCACATTAGTTTCATGCTGCTGCTTCTGCTCCCAGATCTCCAAAGCAGTCAGTGCAAATATGCGAGTTATCCGCTTGAAAGAAGGACAAAGGCAGGGATGGAAGAGAAATAATGCATTTGGAGCCTCTACCATCCTGCCCTTTGTACTGCCACAAGGCATCTTCAGAGAGCGTTAGCGTTCATTCTTACACAGGATCTGCTGGTGCTGCTGCCTTCGGGGGGGAAAATCAATTCATCAGCCACAACTCATTAAACGCACTTCACCCTTTATGCACTCCCTGCTTTCACAGTTGAGAGCCGGAGTACAATTTAATACTGCACACTAAGTTACTAGAGAAATAACTACAGGCCCTTCCACTGCAAGAAAAGTGGGAGCCTCAGTGGTATTTCAGCACGTAGAGTTTTGGGTAGGAATTAGTCATCAAGCAATCCTGTTTCGCCAGAGCTCAGAACAACGATGAACCAACACACATTTGGAATTTGTCTCCTTAATTCAGCTTCTCCAATATCCAAACACAACTCAGAATAGCAGAAGGGGAGGAGAAAAAACACAAGACTTCCCCAAACACTTCATCTTTTAACATACCCACACACCAGTGTACAGTGTAGCTGCCTCCACAGCTCCCACTCTCAGGAAGATGCCACCCTGGGATTTTTCATGCCTGTGAGCATGATCCTAATCTCCTGTACTTCCCTCTGCCCAGGCAGCGTTCAGGAGCAGTTTCAGTCCCTGCCTTCCTCCCAGTACTGCACGCCCTTCTTGCCGGTTTTTCTCATGCACACAGGGAGCTCTCGGCCTCCATTTCCTCTCTCTCGTTCCCATTCCATGCACACACTGCAGGGAGAAAGAGAGCGTGTACGCAACGAGGCCAAACAATCAACAGTGATAAATAAGATGCTGCCAAACAGAACACAGGTGTAAAATCAGAGCAGCAAGGAATGCAGCTTTGGGATTATTCCTCCCCCCCACCAGCCCCGCAATCAGGCTAGCCTTCAGTCTCAGAGGTCAGATTTCCTCCAAGTCCCTGACACATGAATGTTAAAAGAGCCACAAGCGTTTCTCACTATACAGACCTTGGCCTCTTGGGAGCTGAAATGGCCGCTTCCTCCCAGGGCTGAGCACAGAAGAGAGCCAGGCGAGGAGGCCAAGCCGCCTGCCGTCCACGCAGTCCCTCCTGAACGGCCAATTTGTGGAAGCAAACGGCTTTCTCGGGGTAGGATTCAGACCTACAAGAGCCCCTGGCGCTTGTAAATCCCAGCACACGAGCCGGTGTGTAATACAGCAGGCCACAGAAAGCAACCACCCATCTCAGCCACACCAAGCGGATTGATACACACTGGCACCGAAGTATTCCCCGGACTTCCCTCTCAAGGCCAGTCACACAGAATAAATTATTTCAAAGCGATCCTAAACCGGACTAGAAGCTACCTCCACTGGCATAACTCCCCATGGCCTTCCACAGGCTGTTTCCAACTTCTCGAAGCGTATTCTTCTGCGGGTTTGCAAGCGTTATAAATATTGCAGAGGGTTTATACAACTACACGCATCTCCGAAACAACAGCTATCCACAGGCTATTCGAACTCTGCAAATTAAAAGTGAGGTAACAGAACGGATAAAGAGCAGAGGAACCCCAAATGCAGCTTGTTCTCATAAACCTCAGCACAATATTGACATGAGCCGTGGTACTTGGTAAATCAGACAGACAGGCATGCAAGCACACTGAAAGGCTCCAAAACGAAAACAGATTGCTCAGCTCCGCCATGCAAGGAACTTGTCACAACCTGCTGCAGCCTGCAAGCGGCCAGATGTGGCTGCCTGCACCCTCCAAATGCCCTGCCAGCCTTAATCCCCCTACTTCTCCACAGCCCGCTTGAGCGGCATCTGCCTGCAACGCTAAAAAGCCCATCTAACAGGCACTATCATTAGACTAAAAGGCTTCACAGGGCAAGGAAAAAAAAATAATTATCCCCAAACCAGTGCTTCCAATTAAGTGGAATATATCAGAATATTTTCAGGCCTTCATCAGCGACCCGGTTTTGTCACAGCGCATGGCATCTGCCACGAGCAGAAGCTTGGGAATCCATCTGGCAGCGCGCACCTACAGTAATCTTTGAGTCCCTTTTGAATGGTAAAATGAAGCATTAACACGCAGGTTTTTGCACTTCTGCAGACAGGCGCCTGGACCGGGGCAACGCAGCGCTTACTTTCGCATACAACATGTAAAAAGTTACTGTTCTTCAGAGCGAAGCGCTGAAAAGCTGGAAAACAAAGATTTAAGAAGGTGTAGGCAGAAGAACCGGTTACTGTTCTTCAGAGCGAAGTGATGAAAAGCTGGAGAACAAAGATTTAAGAACGTGTACACAGAAGAACCAGATTCTGAACTGTAGGTCACATACCACATAGTCACTTCGGGCACTCAAACATCTGTCTGCTCTTCAGTGGGTATCTCATTCAGCCTCCTGCAGCTACACAGAGGCTCTTTGCTGTATTTTGTCTGTCCTAAAGAGGTATCATGTACAAGCACCTGTAAATTACCCCTCTCACATGGACATTTATCTTGGGTGCTACTAACGAACTTGCACCACCGGCTCCCTGGTGGTGGTCTAGGTAGCGATGCTGTGGAAGACAGGCGTGGGCAGGCTTTTACTAATGCCCCAAAGCGTTTCAAGAATCACAAGAACGAAATATTTCAACCTTTCAATAATCTGAATGTCAGTTCATCCCAGCACACTGATTTTTAGCTCCCTTTCATAACCGGGACAACTAAGCAGGCGACAAAGAAACAAGAGCATTTCCAGTCACTCCAAATGCAGTGCAAGCACAATAAAGCACTTTTGACATGAACTCCTGTTGCTACCTCCCCAAAACAGTGACATTAAGCAAGCTGTTCCACGTTGTAAAATTAAGATACCACTTGATCAGCTGCTGCACTAAGCAGGAGATGTTCAGTCTCCATTTGGAATTCTCAAAGCTGCATTTGGTCTATAATTTACCAGGGCTCTGCTCAGCCCTGGCGAGGCCACACCTGGAGGTCCCGGGTCCAGCGCTGGGCTCCCCAGCACAAGAGACACAGAGCTACTGGGGAGAGCCCACCAAAGGGCCACAAAGGTGATTAAAGGGACTGGAGCATCTCCATCCTGCTGTGCCTCAGCCTCCTCCTATGAGGAGGGGCTGATAAAGCTGGGGCTGTTCGTCTTGGAGAAGAGAAGGCTCAGAGATGTAGAGAATCGTACAGCTGAAGGTGTGTGCAGAGGACGGAGACTGGCTCTTCTCAGCCGTGCCTGGTGACAGGACCAAAAGCGACAGACACAACCTGAAAGGCAGGAAGGTCAGGCTGAACATCAGGAAAAACTCTTCTACTGTGAGGGTGACTGAGCACTGGTTGCCCACAGAGGTCATGGAGTCTCCATCCTTGGAGATGTTTCAAAGCTTCCAGACACGGCGCTGGACAAATGGTTCTACGTGGCCCTGCTTGAGCAGGGGGCTGGAAAAGATGATCTCCAGAGGTCCCTGGCAACCTCAACCACTCTGAGAGTCAGCAGTATGATTTAGAAAACAAACAACCCTCTGCTGTAATAGATTCTACATCAATGTTGTATCTTACAACCAGACAACTCATTTTAGTAAGCTGCACACTAGCTTCGAATGAAATTCTAGAACGCGTGAGGAAAAGTCACACAAGCGTTAAACTAATTTAACTCTAAATAAGCAAGTGCAAATATAAACCCAACAGAAGACAGCATTCGATAAGATTACTCAGAAAAAACTAGGCCAAAGAATACTAAGCTTGCAAACTCAATACAAACATTGTAGAACTTCTGACTTCAAGATTCTCCTGCAATTCTAATTTAGCGCCCGACCTCCCCCCCACCCGACCCCGTATGCATTATGACAGCCCTTAGTTATGTGATAACATGGTATTTTTTTCCCCCCATGGGACTAAAGTCTCATTTAACATTCAGGTTAGACCTGCCTCTAAAAAGAACCAGAGCCATGTGATGAGGAGGGCTATCCACAAGGCCAATTCCACAGCTGAAAACTATGTAGTCTACAAGAAATAAACACACACACACCCCCCCCAAAAACCCCTGCAGGAGCAGAAAGTATTGTCCTCTCTGCTTAAGCATCTTGTTGCTGCCGTGAACAATTAGGTACTATCTCATGAATGCTGTAAAAGAACTGCCTGCAACACAAGAAAAACTGCTTAAACCAAGTTTTCACAGGCAACTATTGATTCCGGTCCTTGTAGTCAGAGGGTACAACTCAAGGTCTCCTACAAGGCTGAGCGCCAAAACTGCCAGGAACTCACACCCGGAGGTCCAAGAGCTACACCACGAATGCAGTAAGTGCGAAATGCTGCTACTTTAAATAGTATTATATGTACTTTATATAATGTACTTTAAATAAACCAGATCAAATCCTTCATTGCTAAAACTAGCTACCCAATATTAATGGGTATTTCCTAAATTAGTCTTAATTCGCTACCTGCGGAGCAGGGATACACATGCCTTTGTATGGCAGGATCCTGTGAAAAGCACATCACTGGAGCATTTCACGGTTAGGCAAACACCACATTCCGATTTCACAGGAAAATCTGAATGAAAGTCACTAAATCAAGTACAGATTTTACACTGAATAAGTCGTCACTAATTTAACACCATCTGCCCTGAGTTTTTAGCATCACAGGGCAGTGGCTGGAAAAAAGTGGCACGATGGGGTGGTATCACCTTGCCGCTCCCCAAGACTAACGGTACTTTCTTCAGGTTTATGGACGATCTTTTTTGGACACGCGCATACGAACCAACGGCAAAAAGCTACGGATCACAGAGCCGAGAGGGTTGACAGACACCCCTAAAAAGGGTTGTGGTGCTCTGGGTGTCTCTCCCCAGCAAGCAGCACTTCCCTTCCTCCTCCCCGACTCCCCATAACCGTGTACCTCACCCCTGCTCTCACAGCAACACCTCTGGCTCCTGCTGCCATCGCTGGATTCGTTTCAACCAAGCCCCCCTAACTCCTCTCTCTTTGTACCTTTATCCCATCCATCACTGAATCCTGCCTGGTGTGAGTGGAATCTGACACCTTCAGATATGTGAAAACCACAATTATTCCCCGGCCCCACCCCCCCCACCCCACCCCCCGCAAAGGCTTATAGTTTGGATGGCTGTGAACATTTTCCATGGGAATAGCAAGAGATACTTCTGACGGAGACATCATCTGCCTGCCATATAGCAAGTCCTGCTTTCAGAAAGAACTCCACAGCTTTTCAAAATAAAAATCCATCTCGCACAACAAGACAAGCCAGTTTTCTCTAGTTTTCTTCCCTGTGAAATTGTGAAGATTTCAAAAACAATTCCTCCTGAGGCAGACACACGGTCAGAATCACACAGCCTAACGGTGGAAATCTGGCATAAGCATCCAGGAAAGTAGTGGGCAGTTTTCACTATAAACCATAGTGTCTGTCCTGCCTCCATGCCACAGAAAGAACAGCAGCCACAAATAATCTTAAGCAAGTCACTGTTTCATTTACAAGAGCCACAACCTAATTAAAAACACAGGCCATGGTTCTGCAAGACACCGAACTCTGGTTTTGGGCAGAGGAGAAGCACTGCAACGTGCCACTGAACTGGTTCAGCCTCACTGGTGGAGAGACCACGATGGGTATGGCCCCACAGACCGGCCACCAGACCCTGCGGATGCTCCAGCTTTGCACAGAGGAACCACCCCACCACCGTCCACGGCTCATTCAACAACTCGCAATCGCACGCTTACATTTGTTCCAAATCAAATTTGTGACCTAGAGATGTAAGGGGGGGGGGGGGGGGG
This sequence comes from Chionis minor, assembly GCA_013398295.1. Lineage (NCBI taxonomy): Eukaryota > Metazoa > Chordata > Aves > Charadriiformes > Chionidae > Chionis > Chionis minor. The sequence goes on along the minus strand of VZSF01007655.1, from coordinate 77,958 downwards.
AGGGGATATTAAAAAACATGAAGACACACCACAAGCTGCAATAACTCCATGCAACATTTGGGTTTATGAGCGCTTCAGAAAGCCTAAGACTTTTCTGTTCAACCACAGCAAGACAGTAGCAGAACCAGACTTTGTTTAAAAACAAAAGGTGAGAGAAAGTAGTTTCTGTGCTTATATTAGCACCTTCACAAGCAACATCCTCGTCCGATCTGCTGTGAATGACTATTCCGGCATCCCCTGAACTGCGGCTTTCCTCCAGGAAGTTACAGAAGCTGAAACACCTCCCTGCTCTTTGAAAGTTCACGCACACCCATACGAACACTTAGAGCATAAACCTGAGTGTACGCGAACACAACTCAGATACTACAAAACTGAACAGTTTAAAATAGCTTGTTTTGTTTTCAGAGGCGTGAAGAACTGGGACAAACACGTCTCTCTCTGGACTTCCTTCTGTCGGAGGAATATGTAGTTACGGGTGATTTAATTGCCTGTGTCTAGGTGTCTCATTAAACTACACCTTAGCCACAACAGCTAGTGTATGTTAAAGGATACCCCTAAAATTAAATCTGCTCATGCCAACAACACAAGGTAGACCCTGAAAGTGCAGTTTACAATAGATTTCTCGTGATCTGAATCCCACCAGCTGAAAAAAGTGCCAGTTTGCCTCTGCATTAGACACCATCTTATCCAAACCTTTGGGGTCGCAGAAGTGGAACAGATCATTAAGTGTCAGATACTTCGAGTGATATAAAACAGCTGCAGACAGCTTGAGTACTAAGTGACTTCAGCCACGTTAGCAATAGACACCCATAAGCTGGTTATGGGATGCAATTTAACTTATAATAACAGCAGATCTTCCCTCCTCAGTTGCTACTTAATGGTGAATAATTACACTAGTGTATGCTGAGCAAATCCAACTACTACAGACTTCAGGCACCAGACTTGGGAGAGCTCAAACCTCACCATTCAGTATTTCGGAGATTAACTACTTGTTTAGAAACTCAACTAAACAGCAAGCCTGACATTTTTATCCTCTCTCTGTAACAGAGCATCTGGCAGCAAGCACATGCAATGTAAAAATGACGGCAACAGAACGCTAATCACCAGAGCAAGCCATAAGGGAGAAAATGTTTACAGTGCTATTCACTCCCCCAGTCCCCCTGACTTCAGTCAGCTACATGCTTACAGAGTTCCAATTAACTGGAAATATCTTTATTTTGTCCATTTCGATGCAAATAAGCACTGGCACTGCTCATTTTTTCAGCTTACGGAGATACAGGTCCCTTGCTGAAAAACAAATGACTGGGGACACCAACATATTTGTTTTGAGACTGCAGTCACTAACTCTAAACATGAGCCTAAGCAAGCCAGAGCCTACAGAAAACAAATCTTTTTGTTTAAATCGGAGACTCTCCAAGCACAAAACTACTGCGAAAGCCTTCTGCAGTGGGCCAGATGTGGGACTTCATGAACTGTCTCCAAGTACTTGCGCAGCAATTGTCAGCCTGCCTAGAAATTACGATTCCTTTCACACACGCACCCAATTATTGCCGGGTCTCCTCTCTGCCCTCTGAAATGTCACTCGCCTGGCTAATCAAATCACAGGCCTGAATTCACCTCTTCCAGGGGTTACCCTGCTCCCACAGGGCACCGTCCCCACTCACTTGAACCCGGGGAACTCCTCACCATCAGGAGACCTTTTTCTACTTCGGACTTTTTTTTCTTCCCTTAAAACCCCAGCCCCACACACACACGAGGCACCGCAGAGACTCTTTCCCGAGTCTTCAGGCTCCTCCTTCCCCCCCACAACCCCTTGCTCCCCCCAGTCCTACAGAACCCCACACGGGTGCCCAGATTCACCCAACCCCACCCTGGTGCCATCTCCCATCCTCTCCTGAGCCCCTTCATCCCCCCCTCTATGCCCCCC
>VZSF01007655.1:50162-74997 GCA_013398295.1 Chionis minor | reverse complement strand
CTCAGCCCCGCAGCGGCGGGAGCGGCCGGGCCCCGCCGGCTGCCGCTGCTCTTGCCGCGCTCCCGCTGCCTCCCGGTGTCGTTGCCCGGCGCCTGCAGCGCCCTCGGCCCCGTCCTGAGGGAGGGCTGTGGTGCCCCCACCCCCGCGGGATGGCCTCAGGCTCGCCTTCGGCCTCCTCCGCCTTCATCCTCCTCCTCCGCTGTCACCTCCTCCGTCCCCTGCCCTTCCAGCCCGGTGGGATGGCCCGGTCACCCCATTCCATGTCCCTGCGGGGGTGTCTTCCCCAGGGCTGGGCTTCCTGTGCCAAAACCCCCGAAAAAAAAAGCCTAACAAAAGGTGCCCTGACTGGACGTAACTCCCAGAACACCAACATTTTAGTTTGAGGAAAATTTCCCCTTCTTTTTGGTAATTTAAAAAAAAAAAAAGAAGTTGCATACCGCTGGTATGTGTAATGTTTTAATCGGCTTTTATCCCGTGCTTACGCTCCTTTTGGAGAGGCGCTTCATTTCGCTGGGACAAAGGAGGGCCTTTGATAGCGGTTATTTCGCTCCCAGCCAAGCCGTTGCTGCCTGTAACGATCCTAAAGGAAAAATCTAAACTGCAAACGTGTGGGCTGCCCTGTTAGCATACGGGATGCCAGCAGCAGCGCTTGCGTGGCAGCCGATAACGTTTTGCAAGAATGCAACAATAATCAAGCCAAACGATGAGAACAGCATTAAATTCCAGCGCGAGGCTTTGAATCTCCTGTACAAACATTCCTGACCTTTTCCCAAAATCCTCCTCTGCGCAGAATTTCAAAAGTAAGCATTCCTGCCGGCGGTTTGGTGCGAAGTCCCCGTTTCAAGATGTCCCGCTTTGCCCCTGAAACGCCAAAACTCTTTGTCGCGATGGGTTTTTCTGAACTGACGGCTGCCCTAAACGCGCCCGGTCCTTCATCCCTCCGGACTGACGATGGAAGAGCCGTCTCCGTCACCACCTTCCTACCCGGCTGCTTTCCAGCTCCTCTGGACTGTCCAAAGAGCGGCAACAGCTTCAGTCTTAGCAAATGCGTCGCTGGTAGCTGCCTGCTTGATGGAGATTTTCAGCAGATGTGCCACAACATTCATTTATGACCATTAAATCACTTAATAGCTTTGAATTAAACGCTGCCGTCTGACTTGCTGGTAGGAATTTTGTACCTACCCGGGGACACTGGGACAGGAGGACACTGCAGGCTAATTGGCCACAGAGGGTTTTTTAATCAGTGAGTCTTTCAGCTCGTAAGCGTAAGAGTGGAAAGTGCATAAGAAGTTCTGCACTTCTAATCACTGCGGTGAAAGAGGAATTGCTTGCACGTCTCCCCACAATAAACATCACGTCCTTAGCAGCATGAGGTGTGAAAAAGTAAAATGGCAAAACCGAAAACGGCATTGCAGATTACGTGTAAGTCTTTAGCGGGGTGGACGTGGGCCAGCCCGAGCAGCAGTGGACGCTGAGGACGAGCCCGCAATACCACAGGTTCTCCACAGACCATTTCCTCAGCCTCTAAACCCAGAGTCTGGGCGTGGGTGTTTATTTGTCCTTCAGATATAGTCTAAATTTCAGACTCTGGGTATTTTCCAATGCACCTCACTCAGGGACTCACTGGCGGGCAGGCAACTTGCATGTCTAAAGTGGTCAAAAGCAAAACAAAGGCTCATCTTTGGGTTCCTGAACGGCCCGATAAAAATCGTTGCAAAAGCATTTGCAAAACGGTCGCACCAGGCTCTATTTGAGAATGCAAAATCAGCCTGTTGTGGCAACAATCCTCATGTGGTCTCGTAAACTGAAGGCTGTTCACAGGAGCAGTAACAAACCACGCGTCAAGTTGTGAGAAGAGAGGGCTGTTAACATCCTAATAGTGCATCACTCGAAAATAACTTGTGCAGCATTCCTGATCGCGCTCACGGAATTTTCTCAGGCAGAGCAGCTCTCACCTAGCTTTCTAGAACGGGCACCCTGAAGGGCCCGGAGACCCATCAAACTTCTGCTACCTTTCTCAGGTGAAGACAGCAGGCAGTTCATGTGCTGAGAAGCTGCCAAAGCCACCTGAGTGTCGGCATGGATTTATCCTTTGGAGAGATCCCCGCTTTGCTCGCAGTCATCTTGGAGCAACGAGGGAGCAGCAAGAAATGGCAGCTGCACTCTGGAGGCTGGATGAGCCCAGCGAGACCAAAGGATGTGGTGGAGGCATCAGGCAGGAGAGGAACAGCTCTTTTTTTTTTTTTTTTTCCATGGTCTTGTCGAAGACTTGGCAGAAGCGGCAGGAAAACGCAGGCACTCCCCAGCTATGAAACAGCCCCCTGTCTGGGGCGATGGGCCCCAGAGGAAGCCCCACATGGTCACTGGGCCCCAGTTTCCCTACAACCCATTTCTGGGCTGCCGTTCTTTATAAGGAATAAGGAGGGGGATATCCATGCAGCCACCCCATCCACCAGAAACATTACTTTAACCTTCCTCTCGCTCATCCCTGCCTCGGACACGGGGATGTGATATGCAGCAGAAACGTAATATTCAGCAGAAGGGCCCATGCTAGATTATTTCACTGCGTTTCTTTGTAGCGAGTATGTAACTTGCCTCCTGGAAGGCACTGGCAGATTTTAACAAAAGGTCACCGAAACCACATAAACCAAACGCAAATAAACACATTCTTAGGATACATCTGCCAGCCTGCGCACAGACGCTTTTAGGGCTAAAGTCATTGCTGGTGTGGCAGTTCCGTTATGCCCATGAAGCTGATTGCTTGCTGAACCCTGAAGTTATAATTAAAATGCAGTCTGCTACACTTAGAAGAATAATTAGGGGTATTAGAAGTCAAATGAAGGTTTCACGGATGTCAAGAAACGTACCGTTTGAAAAAGGTGAAAAATGCAACTCACAGGCCAGCTCAAATGCTGCAGACCTTCTGTTGATTTTTTTTGGCTGCACAGACTATTTTTGGCAGGATTGAGTTCATGGTCTTTCAAAACCATTCTGGGTAAGATTATATTGCAAGAGGATCCACAAAGCCTCTCCACGGAAAGCTGCTAGCAATAGCTGTGAATTCACAGCGCTCGTATGGAAAAGTTTTGCTTGGCTAGGCAGCGGGATGCATCATTGCTCGTGCTCTGAGCGTGATTGTATCAGCATTTACCACCACTGTGTCCCGAGAGGCAGGGAAGAGCTGGTATTCATTTCTGGATGTAAAACAAATCTGCAAAAGCAAATAGCTGACAATTAATGGCACTGATGAGAATCCGATGCATTAGGACCTCATGGAAGACGTACGATATTGGGGTATTTACGTGGGTGCTGGAAGATGAAAGACAGCGTTTCGGTAACGACTGCTCCATGTCCAGGCTCGCCCATGCGCACAGCGGCAATAAACGGTGGCTTTTCCCACCTCCTCTTGACGGCTGTAAATGACGGTGTAACATTCCCAATGGAGGAGAACCGGCCCCTTCACGTAAACGCAGGAATGAAGTCCTTCTGCCTCCTTCAATCAGTCTTCCAACATTTTTGCCTTCAAACAGCTTCTCTTCTTTGTGAGTACCAGGTGACCTCAGCGCTTGGATGGCTTCCAGCGAAACTGCACGTGGGATACGCGGCCCAGGAGCCTTCAGCTCATTGCCTGCACAGAGACCTCTGCCAGCTCGGCTTCTCCACAGAAAATCTGTGGAGCTTTGGCTTCACTCATGGGCAGTCACAAGAAATGGGCAAAAGGGATTTTAGGAGAGGCGGGAAAAGATACCGCACCTGAGCCTGTGTAAGCGCTAGGCTTTCTAAGCTCTTCAGTATTTATCTTCTCGGGCAGCTTCTAAAGGGCTCTGTGTTGGCAGGAAGAACCCCTTTCCATGGGCAAGGATATGGATGCGCACTTCAGTGACCTTGAAGGTCTCTTCCAACCCAAGTGATTCTATGATTCTGCATAGGGATATGTAGGAGAATTTCTGGTGGAAAACGGTCATAGCATAATGATGGCTGGTTTGGACAATCCTGGCCTGTTGAAAGGAAATCATGCTGACGCTTGCTGATCTTGAGTTCGTTGCTGCCAACATTCTCTCCTGGATATGAAAGCGGATGCATGAAGCAATACCAAGGAGGGAACCTAACTGCGTGGCTGGCTTTAATGCTCCAATAAAGAAAGACCACATGGGCGTGCTTTAATGTAACCAACCAGTAAGAATCCATGTAATGCTGCTTGTCGTGTGAACACATATTGCTTGCATAAAAGAGTGCTATGCTCTCTCAATAAACGAACAGCAACTCTAATCGCATCGGTGTACTGTTGTTGGTCCGGGACCGCTCTTCTCCGGCAGGGACCCTCCAACATTTGGCACCTGAACAGGGACCCTGTTTTATTGCTTAAATGCGGCACGCTTCAATGCGGAAGATTCCATAGCATCGCAACAGCGATACTGGGAGCCTGGAGAACTGTTGGCAGAACGGGGCACAGGAGGTAATCCCTGGAGCCTGGACGTTTGCAGCAGCTGAGCAAGCACTCTGCAAGGTAAGAACCGTCATGGAAACCGAAGCAGCGGCTCGGCTCCTCGCAAGTATCCTCTCTAAGAGAGGGAGCGATGTCAGCATAAAACACTTACAAAATTTGATAAAATGGGCCCGAGAAAAAGGACGTTGTGTCCCCAGCCCGTTACTAGTTAGCCCTGCTGAATGGCGAGAAGTAGGGGACCTTCTTTGGGCTGCTACTATAGAAGGTGGAAAAGACAGGAATTAGGACCTCCGTGGCGTGCTGTTATTAACACTTTAAAGGAGATGAAAGCCGAACGTACTGTTGCTGCAGCAGCGGTTGAGGCATTACAGCCTGATGAACAAGAAGCTGAGTCACAGGACAAAATACAAAAAACCTGGTCACTTTGCTACTTTTCTTGGAGTAGGAATGCAATGGCCTATGAAGGGGGACAGTGCTAAAACTGCTAAACCTGTTGCTGAGGTTTTAAAAACTGTGGAAGGCATTGCATTACTAATGCAAAAGGAGGAAGTTCTCCTGCCTCTGCCAAAATCGACTGTGGAGAAACCGGAACTGTCGCTATCAGAGACTATGGGGGCACGGAGATCGCCAAAAATGCAAGAAGAGGAGGAGGAGGAGCTGTTTGCCTCCCAAAGATTTATCCACCACTGCCGCCTACTGATAATACCTCTGGCACACAGACTCCAAAAACAATAGAGAAGGGGGAGTCCTCTACGCAGCCAGATGCAATTGAACACGTTACAAGATGTAATGGGACGGCTAGAAGAGTTAGCTGTTAAAAAACAAGAATCTGAAGGAATTGTGGCTATTCCTGGACCAAAAATCACTACATCATGGTAGGGGCCAGCTAACTCCTTACCCGCTCCCTCGGCGCCTGTTCCACAGGCAGAAGGAGTATCGGCGATTGAACGATCACCTCCATATACTACGCCCCTTAGTTACCCAAGCCACAAGGAAAAGGCATTAAGGCGATGGTCAGGGGTAATCAAGAGATGCCATTATCGATGGCGATTGGAAGGCCGCAGATGCACTCGCATGTCCTGTTCAAATTCAGAACAACCTGGGAACCACATGATTGGAAAATATTGCAGCAAGCAAAGCAAACGGTTACTAATTATGGAATTAATTCAGAAGCTGTCAGAAACATTATTAAATACATATTTACAAGTGATGTTATGTGCCCGGGAGACTGCCAAAACTTGGCTACTTTGTTACTTACCCCATTGCAGTATTTGTTATGGGAACGGACCTGGAAGCAACTAGCCACTGAAGAAAGTGAACAAACACCAACAAATGAACGATCCTCTATACAGCGTTACGATGGACATGATCACTGGTCAGGGCCCTTATGCCGCCACAAATGTGCAATTAACTTTTCCAACTGTTATACATCAGCTGTCTCAAACTTTAGCTCACCAGGATATGCACAGGATACCTGAAGGAAAGCGGACTCCGACCTTTGCAAATATCCGCCAAGGTATGACTGAATCAGATAGGGCTTTTGTGGACCGCCTGTCGCAGGCCTTAAAAGGTCATCCTGACTTGCCAGCAGAAATGCAGGATTACATGTTCCGCATGCTCGCTTTTGAAAATGCCAACTCACACACGAGAACCGTGCTGGCTGGTTTACCTCAAGGAACTTCAGTAGATGAAATGTTACTGCGAGCTGCTCGAGCAGAGCAAAATGTTCAAGCTGCAATGGTTGCCTCAGCAGTAACAGATGTGGTGGAGCAACAAACGAAACTTATTGCTGCAGCTTTAAAAGAGACAAAAGGGCAAAGAGAAAGTCGTACGAGTAAAACGGGAAACAAAACGATGGGACCATGTTATCAATGTGGAGAGGCTGGGCATCTAAGAAGAAACTGCCAAAAGGCTGTTTGGTGCCATAAATGTAACATGGACTCCCACGCCACCATGGCATGCAAAAAATCAGGAAACTTCAAAAAGAGCGCGATGGGGCAGCGCGCCGAGACACAAATGACCACTCCTGTGCAAGTTCCAACGACGGATTTCTACAACAGCGACAAACAGCTACTTGGGGGAGTCTCGGAGTCGATGTGGAAACCGCAATAGACGTTACCCTGCTGGACAATAAAGTTGTATTGATTCCAACTACCGCAAATGGACCTTTATACCATGAAAATTCATTAATAGGTGGCTTGTTATTAGGCCGGTCATCCACCAGTAGACAAGGGGTGATAGTGTTACCTGGAGTAATTGATTCAGACTACACAGGAAACATCAAAATAATGGCCTATACTTTAAATCCGCCTATCAGTATACCAAAAGGTAGCAGAATAGCGCAAATTGTTGCCTTGAGAAATTGCCAACCTTCCTGCAATAAAGCAAAGACTAATTGTTCGAAGACTTGTGGTCAAGGTGGTTTGGGGTCAACTGGACCTGCTGTTACGTTTACTCAAGAATTGTCGGATCGACCAACCCAAAAAATAATAATGCAAAATGGACTACAAGAGGTCAAGCTTTACCCGCTCTTGGATACGGGAGCAGATGTGACTATAATAAACTCTGAAAAGTGGCCTAGAAATTGGCCATTACAAACACCCGTCTCCCAAGGTCTGGGAGTGGGAGGATCAAAGGCTCCCAATTTAAGCAAAAATTCAATCACTTTTATTTTTCCTGAGGGACAAATAGAGTTAACCCTCCGACCTTATGTTATGCCCCTGCCAGGAGGTTTGGAAGGTCTTATAGGCTGTGACATCTTATCTCAACTTGGAGCTGTCTTAACTACCATGCAAAATTTCTAGCATCGGCCACTGAGGAACAGCCGCCTACTCCACCCTTAAAATGGCTTACTGAAACACCTGTGTGGGTAGATCAGTGGCCGATGACCCAAGAGCGGCAGAAAATTGCAGAGCAGCTTGTGAAAGAACAACTTGAGGCAGGGCATATAAAGCCATCAGTTAGTCCATGGAATACTCCCATTTTTGTCATTCCAAAAAAATCTGGAAAATGGAGGTTATTACACAATCTAAGAGCAATAAACCACCAGATGCAGGCCATGGGAGCTCTTCAGCCTGGATTACCCACACCAACAATGACACCTGAAAATTGGTCTATCCTGATAATAGATTTGAAGGACTGTTTTTTCACAATACCACTACATGATCAGGACCAATGTTTTGCTTTTACCTTGCCATCGATTAACCGTGCAGCACCTAATAAGAGATTCAAATGGGTGGTTTAACCCCAAGGAATGAAGAACTCACCAACATTGTGTCAGTTATTTGTTGCCTGGGCGCTTAAGCCACTTCGCATGTTATATACGGACATGTTGATCTACCACTATATGGATGATATTCTTTTTGCCAGAAAAACAGAAATTACCGACCATGACCTTCAACACATTTCTAAAACATTAAAAGCAAAGGGACTTCTTGTCGCACCAGAAAAAGTACAGCGTACTGCCCCCTGGCAATACCTGGGATGGGTTATAACTGATACCCAGATTCGACCTCAAAAAATAGAATTGCCTACAAAGATAGAGACGTTACATGATGCCCAAAAATTGTTAGGTGACCTACAGTGGGTACGCACTATTGTGGGTATCACTAATGATGACCTTGCACCTTTGCTACCGTGGTTACGAGGAACTGAGGCGGGAGACAAACAGACTTGCACACCAGAACAGAAGAAGGCCCTTTTAGACATCTCTGAAAAACTTACTACACGATGGAGCTCTCGGATAATTCCAGATGCCCCATTGTCACTTCTTGTGATTAATGCTGATACAGGGCCTTTTGCATTAATCTGCCAATGGCTTCAAAAGAAAAACAGGGAACAGGAGCAGAATAGGCAGGAAACAAACGATATAAAAGTATTAGAGTGGATCTTTTTACCTATACAACCGAAAATTTCAGTTTTGACTCGAACTGAAGCCATTGGCCTCACGATCAGAAAAGGCAGGGATCGAGTTGTAGAAATCTCTGGGCAGGAGCCTATGAATATCAGTATCCCAATAAGGGTAGAAGACCTAGAATGGCAGTTGAGACATTCAGCGCCGCTACAGGAAGCGTTATTAGGTTATGCAGGAATAGTGCATAGTCAACAACCGAAAGGACAGATATGGCAATTATTACGACATCAACAATGGATTGAGAGGTCTCACATGTCCACTACCCCAGTGCTGGGTCGGACGGTATTTACAGACGCAGGAAAGAAGTCAAGAAAAGCTGTATGTGTATGGAAAGAAAAAGATAGTTGGCAAAAACATATTTTGCAAGGCGATAAACAAGACAGCTTACAAACCTCAGAACTTAAAGCAGTCTGCTGGGCCTTTCTACACTGGCACCAAGAGCCCATAAATGTAGTATCGGACTCACTATATGTAGTAGGGGTAGTACAACGCATCGAAGATGCGTTATTGAAGCGAGCAAGCAATCCACGACTGGGACAACTATTCCAAATGCTGCGTCGTACCCTTCATGCCAGAAAATACCCTTACTGTATAATGCATATTAGAAGTCACATGTGGGACCACGGGTTAGGGGAAGGAAATGCTCAAGCTGACAAAGCTGTTAGTTGGATGGCACATATGCCCCCACTAAATCAACTTGAACAAGCAAGGAATAGTCATGCTACCTTCCATCAAAACGCAAAATCACTCCGAAGACAATTTGGGATAACACGTGGGGATGCACAAGGAATAGTGCGTGCATGCTCTCAATGTAGCCATCATGGCCCTGGTTTGAGCCTAGGCGTTAACCCGAAAGGATTAAAAGCTCTTGAGCTCTGGCAGATGGATGTCACACATATATCTGAGTTTGGCCGACTAAAATATGTACATGTTACTATTGACACTTATTCAAAATTCATTTGGGCCACTGCTCAGCCTGGGGAGAAAGCATTACATGTTAAAAAACACTTAACTGCTTGTTTTGCGGTTATGGGAGTCCCTGAACAGTTGAAAACGGATAATGGTCCTGCTTATGTTAGTAAGGGCCTAAGAAGATTTTTAAATAGTTGGGGAGTAAAACATAGTACCGGAATTCCTCATTCCCCAACTGGACAAGCAATAATAGAAAGAACTAATCGTACCTTGAAAGAATACTTACAGAAGCAGAAAAATCTGGAAGATATAGATCCAGTCCAGAGAATTCACAAGGCTCTTTTTACTTTAAATTATCTTTGCCTTACAGAAGGCAGAGAGGAACCCCCTGTGGTCACTCATCATGCCACAATCAAGGCTGGTCACCCTCAAACTCTACCAGGGTTTTTTGTGAATTATAAAAACCCAAGAACTGGGGTTTGGGAAGGGCCAGCTCCTGTGTCATTTAATGGTCGAGGATATACGTGTATTTCTACTGGCCAAGGACCTCTGTGGGTGCCGAGCCGATTCACCAAAGCTGTGTGTCAACCCATGAAGAGAGAAGAGACCGAGCTTAACAAGAACAATTTGGAAAGCTAATCATCGCTCTGTCAAACTTCTTGTTAGAAAATGAGGTAAGGATTAGAATTCTATGTTATATTGCTTAATTAATATCTCTTGTAGATCTCTTTTGCAGACCTTTTCTGTCGCTTATACAAAATATCAACAATAATTCATGGGAGAAGGGAAGCCTAATGCTTAGGATTTTACTAATCTTATTATGGGTGTCAAGACAGGTAGGAACCTTTTGGGTACCGACATTACCAGCATTGTTAACGCAACATTGTCAGTATATCGAAATGCCAGTGACTGGTGCAACTACACCAGTCCAAATGCTTCGGTATCCAGCAATACGCCGATACAGCTGCCCCCAGGAGTGTTCCTAATCTGTGGGGATCGAGCCTGGCCTGGTGTGCCATCAAAATTACAAGGTGGACCATGTAGTTTGGGTCGTTTAACAGTGTTACTTCCAAATAATACACAAATTTGGCAACATAGACGACGACCACATAGGCAAAAAAGATCAAGTAAACATGCATTTGAGCCAGAATGTGATGACCAAGTTGAATTTTGGTCAGCAGGAGAAATTATAACAGCCAGCCTACTGGCCCCAGGAGTAGGAGTTGCAAGTGCTTTAACCAATTTACGAAAACTAGGTTGTTGGCTGGCCAAACAAAGTAATCTAACTTCGCTGGCACTAGATGGTCTCCTTAGTGATGTGGATAGTATACGGCATGCAACTTTACAAAATCGAGCTGCTATTGACCTTTTGCTATTGGCGCATGGTCTTGGATGTGAGGATTTAGATGGAATGCGTTGTATGAACCTGTCCGATCATTCTGAGTCCGTGCACAAAGCTATTCAGACTATGAAAGATCAGGTAAAAAAATTGCAGGTGAACAATGGTTGGTTGGAAAGTCTGCTGAATGGATGGGATATTACTGGATGGCTAAGAGGTCTTTTATTGGAATTTTTGCGCTTGATCCTATATGGTCTGATTGTGTTTATCGTAATTGGTTTTTGTTTATCGTGTATCAAGAAAGGGTTGGAAAAAATTGTTAATCACGCCTGGATTGTCCAAAAAGAAAAAGGGGGATGTGTAGAAGAATTTCTGGTGGAAAACGGTCATAGCATAATGATGGCTGGTTTGGACAATCCTGGCCTGTTGAAAGGAAATCATGCTGACGCTTGCTGATCTTGAGTTCGTTGCTGCCAACATTCTCTCCTGGATATGAAAGCGGATGCATGAAGCAATACCAAGGAGGGAACCTAACTGCGTGGCTGGCTTTAATGCTCCAATAAAGAAAGACCACATGGGCGTGCTTTAATGTAACCAACCAGTAAGAATCCATGTAATGCTGCTTGTCGCGTGAACACATATCGCTTGCATAAAAGAGTGCTATGCTCTCTCAATAAACGAACAGCAACTCTAATCGCATCGATGTACTGTTGTTGGTTCGGGACTGCTCTTCTCCGGCAGGGACCCTCCAACAGGGATAAACCCCATTCACTCGCTCTGCCTCACCTGCTGCTGCTTCCTGGGGGTGTCCTGCTTCTGCCTTTCACGGAGCAAGGTGTCCCAGGGTTTCTAGTTCTCCTCTGTCCTCTGGCTGGTGGAACAGACTGGGGGCTTACAGCTTTAAATTACAATCTTTAAATTTGCCGTGCCTTTTCCCACAGCCCGGAGAGGAGAACGGAGAATGAGGGAATGGACTATATATGGAACTGTATAAATAGACAGGTAAATTCACTCAGATCAGCGGTTGCCTATTGACTCTTCCAGGGTAGGGAAGAGCTGAAATTTCAAAGTTGAAAACGTACAGAGCCCCCCCCCAAACTCTTTTTATCCCATCTCATCAGCCATAAACGCAGTAGCTGGGAAGGCTGGTGTCCCTGTTCCTGGAATAGCGGAGAGCCAGGCCTGAAGCAAAGATAAAAAGCCTCAGACTTCCAGCTGGCTCCCTTTTGCAACAGACTTCTCCTTTTTCCTTTTTAAAATTTATAATTGCACACGCAGGTCCATAAAGCTGCCCTGGAGAAGGAAGGGCTGGCTGCCCAGTCGCAGCGAAGTCAGACAACTTGGGCTGGAATACATGAAGAGAGGAAGAGTCGCTCACGCAGCAGCAGAGGGAAATGCCATGTACAAGTTCCTGGAAATGTCACATATAATGGAAAAAACATCCTGGGAACATTAAGCTGAGAGCTACTATGGCATTAAAGCAGGAAGAGGCTGGAGGAAAGCGGAGCGTCAGAATAGGATTTCAGCGTGTCGTTGTTACGGCACATGCCATTCCTTTGTTTGCCTTATCGGGGGAGCGCTGCGTGCTGTGATATTGCTAAATGTGAAATAAATTGTCCGTCTTCTGGGGCTGGTCATCTCACCTCTTCCATCCCCAGGACACCCAGGGGGAGCCATCTGGGGGGGAAAGTGTCACCTGAAGTGTTTTCCTTGCCAATAGATGCCAGGATTTTGGGCCATTTTAAGGGCGTGGGTTGCATAGTAAGGCTTGTAATGTTGTTAAATTTTGTTCTATGCTCAGACCATCGGAGCTTAATGCTCAGATGAGAGCTGGCATCAGGACAGGCCAGAAAATGACAAATAAAACCATTTGATGACAAAATTGAGAAAAAATTGGAAAGATTTCTGCTGGAGGGAGCAGAGGAGGCAAGCAGGCACCTGAACCTGGGGCCTCCCTCCTGGCAGAGGGATGCCGGATCTCGGGAGCTGGCGATGGATGCTGCCAGTCCCAGTGTGGTGGGAACACTTCCCATCTTACAGAACCCCCTGTCTCACCTTGGGTCGAAAGGTATGGCTTTGTCTGGATTTGTGGCTAGCGCAGGCTGTCAGATCCAGCGTGCTCTGGACGAGCCTGGAAAAGCCTGTGGTTTTTCCCAGCTCGTCAAAAGGCTGTTGGTGTTAAACCCAAGCCCTGAACACCCCCAACCCCTGGTGTCAAACCCACCTTGGCACGAACGTCTTGAGAATCAGTGGACGACAGAGACACAAGACCAGCTCAACAGCGCTGCAGGCCAGAGAGCTGCCTCCAGTGCAGCCTGCTGCTCCTGGGTTTCTGTCTCCTACTTGGCTTTTTGTTGGCTTTTCAGTGCAAATGAACCTTCCGAAAACTGTCTTCAGGGGCTTGCTTATGTCTCGGCTAAAAAGAGACCTCGCACTGTAGTGCGAGTCAGCACATGACTCCAAATGCGGCACCCATCCTCGGGGAGTTCCATCCTCTCTCTGCCTTGCCCTTTTCCCTTGGGAAGTCAACCAAACGGCCGTTATAAACTTACATGGGCATGTTTTACAGATCACTTCTGCAAGTTTTTCCCCCACGCTCTGGCAGTTCGAGCTGTTTTATAGTTTACCAGGGTTTTTCAGAGCCCACACGCGCCATAGGAATGGAGATGATTAGTTGTAGGACTCACTGTATCCCATCCTCCTTTTACTAAAGCACAGTTAGAACATTTGCCCAGGAAATGGAAAATACTTTTTCGATTTCCTTTTGGAGAAAGTATTAAAATCCCCATTTTCACCAGGATAAAAGTTACTGCACGTGAGGACCAGAAAGATGTACTGACCAGCTCACCCTGTTCACTGAATCCCACTCCCTCTACAAGAAGCGGTTGCAGGACACCTGGATCCATCAAAGGAAGCAGCGGGAGAGAGCACCCCTCTCACACTCCTCTTGGGGCTTAGATTGTTTTGGGGGGAGCAGGGAGTCTGAATTTCTTTAGGTTGCAGAAATCTAACTTTTGTCTCCCATTTTCTGGCCAAGCGGCGTTACGATTCTTTCAATGTCACTGTCACCGGCCCGCAAAGTGGCTGGGAAAGAGCAAACCCTGCTCACTCCCCGCACGCAGACCCTTTTGCCCGCAGTTTTGGACTTGGGGTCCTGCATGGATGAAATCTCTTGCCCGGAAACCCGATTCAGATGCCCGCAGTTGTCTGCACGCTCCAAATGAGCAGTTCCTAGGTGACTCCTGCTCAGCGGGAGGAATATTTGGGAGATTTTTGCCTCTCCGCACACACCGGAGAGACACCCGGGCTCCAGCTCCGGTGTGTGGGCTGGCCACCTGTGGTTAGATCCTGCAGATTTGGCAGCGCCTAAATTACTGCTGTAACCGAATACGCTAGAATCTGGCGAATGCGAGGTGATACCAACGAACTCATTGTGGGCAGCAGGAATCTTCGCCTGGCTTCTGGTGGCCTTTGGATCAGAGGAGAAGGTGTTCAAACTCACCGGAACCTGCCCAGGGGGATGAAGGAGAGTACTGACATTGATTTCCTCAGCTGGACACGGGATCGGCGTTACTGCTCCGAAATGAAGGTGTCTGCTTCTCTTCCCAGCACTGGGCAATGCTGTTACACCCTAAGCTCAACTGGACACCTTGTGTTGAAACCAGGTATGTTTTACTTCTGAAAAACGGATTCCTGTAGCTGATATATTCTCACAGAGATAAAAATAGATCAATTTTAATCATGCTTACGTTGCAGTCCCACAAGCCAACTATTTTAATACATTCTTTCTGAGTACTTTTCTTTGGGCTTGGAATGTACTCAACACCAATAAAGCGAAAAGGCTTAGCAGGATGTTTTGCCTCATTAAAATGCTCCGTGCTTTTGACTCTATTCTGTTCTTGCACGGCTGCCGTGTTTTCATAGATTCTTGTCTTGAAAATGAAGTAAAGGTCAGGAAGAAGGTTGCGGAAAGACAACCTGGCTTCCAACTGTTCCCGGGTGTTTTCAGAGTCCCTGCCGGACCATTCATTCTCCAGCGACTCACACCACATGAAATCACGGATACCCAAAATTCAGTGAAAATGCCTGCTTTCAAAAAAACAACAACAACAACAACAAAAAAACCCCAAACATTTTTGAAATGCTTTTCCTAAAATATCCAGTATTCCCACATAGATTTCAGTGCTGAAAAGCCTTTTTAAGGCCCCGGAGTCAGCAAGGAGGGATGCTGTAAGCAGGCACGTGCTTGGGTCAGGTCTTGCCGGGTCTCGGCTGACAGCTTCCAAGAGCAGAGGAGAAGTGAGCGACCTGCAGGATCCTCACACATTCCTCCGCTGATTAAAACTTTGTCCCTGTCGCGACAAAAATCCCCAGCCGGGCAGTTTCTACTAGACGAGGGGATTCAGCAGCGAGTCCCTGCAGAAACAGGGGGAGTCTCTCTCTACCAGATGGCTCCAATTTTCCCTGCAGGCTGGATTT
The DNA here is from genome assembly GCA_013398295.1 of Chionis minor. NCBI lineage: Eukaryota > Metazoa > Chordata > Aves > Charadriiformes > Chionidae > Chionis > Chionis minor. Next base: position 59,907 of record VZSF01007655.1, on the reverse strand, counting down.
CAGTCCAGCTGTGGGTCGTCCCCAGCATCTCCGGTCTTTGCCCAGCATTTAGCCTTGGTAGTCAGGCAGAGATTTATTGAGAAGGGAGAAAGAGGCCAGGGGACCCAAAGGGGCTGCTTCCGACAGGGATGGGCTCTCCTGTGCCCAGACCAAGCAGAGCAGCCTCTCGCCCTGGTGCCTTTTGCCTCAGCTTCCCCTGCCACCAGCTTTCCTTGTCTTTAAAAATCACCGGCTACCAGGAACTGTCTCGCTTTGTGACCCCTGCGATCAGCCATTTCTCTCACGGAAGCGAAATAAGCTCCGTTTCCTTGGCATTTCCCTGTAAAGCGGAAGCCTGACCTTGAATCGCTTCCACTAGTCTTATTTCAGCATTTTGCATTTATTCGGCTTCTTTATCTAGTTGCGGGTGACGGAATGGGACACGGCGTCCAGTGACAGATCACAAAAATGAGTTCTGTCTCCCGTTTCCTACTGGAGGCATCTTCACGTGGGTCAGGGTGAGGTGGGTCAGGTGGAAACGAGCTTTCTGCTGCGGGTGCTGGTGCTTAATGTCTCTTGAACGGCACCAAAATCAAAAAAAAAAATGTTCTTGGAATGCCATCCAAAGGTGGTTTTTCTGGGGTGAAAGCCATGGAGAAAGTTTACAGTCGTGCAGTTCGCTTTCGAGACTCCTTTTATTTTGGTGATACTGCCATCTCAAAACTCATGTTAATAACCCCTCCTGGAGAGGGCAACAGATTTTCTACCCCTAATTTATAAGCTTTGTCTCACACGTGCAGGTGAGGGCAGCAAGGCCTGCGTTAAAGACCCGTTATCGTGCACAGAACGAAACCAACCCGGGAGAAGTGCTCCTGAATCAGGCTGAAAAGCCCTCCGCTGGAAACCAGCATTGCCACACTAGGACGTGGGACATCATTGGCTAAATGTAGTTTTTCAAGAGCCCTCCTGATACCTGATTGATGTTTGCAGCAAGGAGGATGGTGTGAGCAGGAGATTTACACGTGGTTTTTAAGCGCTGGTGGGCAGATGTCTTCTGCATAGATTCACAGAGTCACAGGATGGTTTAGGTTGGAAGGGGCCTTAAAGACCATCCTGTTCCATCCCCCCTGCCCTGGGCAGGGACACCTCCCAGCTCAGGTTGCTCCAAGCCCCGTCCAACCTGGCCTTGAACCTCCAGGGATGGGGCAGCCACAGCTTCTCTGGGCAACCCCAGCCAGGGGCTCACCACCCTCAGAGTGAAAAATTTCTTCCTGACATCTCATCTAAATCTCCCCTGTTCCAGTCTGAAGCCATGACCCCTCATCCTATGGCTCCACTCCCTGATCCAGAGTCTTTCCTCAGCTTTCCTGGAGCCCCTTTAGGGGCTGGAAGGTCTCCCTGGAGCCTTCTCTTCTCCAGGCTGAACCCCCCCAGCTCTCCCAGCCTGTCCTCCCAGCAGAGGGGCTCCAGCCCCCCCAGCATCTCTGGGGCCTCCTCTGGCCCCGCTCCAACAGCTCCGTGTCCTTCTGCTGCTGGGACCCCCAGAGCTGGATGCAGTATTGCAGGTGGGGTCTCCCCCTTCTGCTGCTGGGACCCCCGGAGCTGGACCCCGTACTGCAGGTGGGGTCTCCCCCGAGCGGAGCAGAGGGGCAGAATCCCCCCCCGGCCCTGCTGCCCCCGCTGTGGGGATGCAGCCCAGGGGGCAGGGGGTGGTTCTGGGCTGCCAGCGCACGGTGCCGGCTCCTGGTGAGCTTCTCCCCCACCAACACCCCCAAGTCCCTCTCCTCAGGGCTGCTCCAGCCATTCCCCACCTTGGGATTGCCCCGATCCACGTGCAGGACCTTGCCCTTGGCCTTGTTGAACTCCCTGCGGTTGGCACAGCCACACTTCTCCAGCCTGTCCGTGTCCCTCTGGATGGCACCCGGCTGGTTTTGGCGCCGTAACCAGGCGGGGAGCGGGACACCGCGGCTGTGACACGGGGTGACGGGTCCAAGCGCCGCAGCGTTCGGTCAACAACCGGCCGCCCTGTCCCCGTCACCCCCGAGGCCGCTTCCCACTGCTCCCCAGTGCCGGCTGCGCGGCGCAGGCAGCGCCGTCCCCCCGGGACACCCCCGGAGGGAGCAGAGGCGGCGGGACACGGTGCGCGCAGGGCTGGCGCCGGGAGGGACGCTAGGTGTCACTGCCCGCCCGGGCTCCACCGGCCGCCCCCCGCCCCGGCCCCGGGGTCCCCATCCCGGGGGGGAAACGGGGGGGCAGACACGGGGGGTTGGGGGGGCAGCGCTTCCCCACCGCCACCCCGCCCCCGCCGGGTGCTGGCGACACCTCTTGGTGTCAGGGTGCCTTATTCCGCGGTTCCAACCTTCATCCCGGCAAAGCCATCCCTTCCCCGGGTTCCATCCCTAGGGATGGCGCTCCCGTGGGCCGGCGACTGCGGCACCTTCCTTCCCACGCCCGTGTCTCCTCATGGACACCCCGGGCGGGGAATCCCACGCGAGAATCGCCACGGGTGCAGCGCCACATTCCTGCCGGGAGATGAGTAGAGCCACGAGGGGCCACAAGGTTGCGGGGTTTTAAAGCCGGCTGGGATTTGGCACGGCTGACGCTCCCACGCCAGCCCAAATTGGTACCATGGGGGCAACAGAGCTGGTGAGGGGTCTGGAGAACAAGTCTTATGAGGAGCAGCTGAGGGAGTTGGGATTGTTCAGCCTGGAGAAGAGAAGGTTGAGGGGAGACCTTATCACTCTCTACAGCTCCCTGAAAGGAGGTTATAGCCAGGTGGGGGTCAATCTCTTCTCCCAAGTAACAAGCAATAGGACAAGAGGAAATGGCCTCAAGTTGTGCCAGGGGAGGTTTAGGTTGGATATTAGGAAAAACTTCTTTACCGCAAGGGTTCTCAAGCATTGGAACAGGCTGCCCAGGGAGGTGGTGGAATCGCTGTCCCTGGAGGTATTTAAAAGATGGGCAGACGTGGTGCTGAGGGACATGGGTTAGGGGTGGTTTTGGCAGTGTTAGGTTTATGGTTGGACTTGATGATCTTGAAGGTCTCTTCCAACCCAAGGGATTCTACGATTCTATGATAAATGAGCCAAGCTTGCACCATCTCAGCCTGAGCGGGAACTCCAGGCTCCCAATGCCTGGCATCGCCTCGACACGAGGAAGGGATGCTTTGCCGGAGCATCACGGATGCGGAGCGAGGGGAGCGATGCCTCGTAATCCACGTGCCGAAACCTGCTGGCGAAAACCTGCCCACGGAGCGGTTTGAAACACCCAGCACCCTGATCTCAACAAGCCCCTTCAGGATGAGCGGAACTAGGGATACCTGCCCGCCCGCGGGTCTGCATCTCGCCTGTGCTCCATCGGTGACGACGAGGCAGATAAGCCAGTCCTGCCCCGGCTCCGCTGCGTTCTCATGCCGGAGCAGGCCACTGGCCTGTCCTTGCTTGGCCTCTCCAAGGACTTATTATTTTTCCTTGCTCGTAGTTTATATCCCACATTAATTTGCTTGCCAGCCCTGCACCGTGCTGTGCCTGCTGGATACACCCCTCCTGCCATCCCGCCAGCAGCTCATCTGGAAGCAGGCTGCCTTCTGCAGCCAACATGGGATGGGTTCCTTCCAGCACCTCTCAAGTGGTCCTGGAGCCTGGGACTGGCTTTTCATAACGTTCCTGAGCCGCACGCAGTGCCGTTGAGCCCCAGCTGGTGCCGCAAGTCATGGTTTAAATAACACACAATAAATATTAGAATAGCCTGAGCTACGGAGAACTCCTCAGACACCAGTTTCTAAGGATGAGCTAATACATTTCTTGGACTCGGTCCTTCTCATTACTCTTCTGCATTTTTTCTCCCTGCTATTTTTCTTCCCTCCCAATAAAATGTTTTGGTTTTCTTGGTGGGTGTTTTTTTCCGCCTCCCTCCCCCCCCTGCCCCTTCCCTGCTGCTTGGGTCTCTGAAATATGCAGCCATGGCAACAGACTGGAAGAGCAAATTCCCTGGGTCCGCCCGTGTGTCCTTGGGGTCTGGCGGGGAGTGAGGGGGGTGAATTCCAGCCATTCCCTCTCGCCGGGAGCAGTGTTTAGTAAACACACGCGAGCACACACATGCTAACCCCTGCCACATGCTAACCCCCACTCGGCTCTGCCACGCACCCGCCAGCATGGAAAAGGCTTTTCTGTGGGCTTAGCACATCTCCCGTCCCCCCCGGACCAAGCGGCACCCGCTTCCTCCCCGGCACTGTTCTGGGCTGGCATTTTTTGGGAGCAGCATCGGGGAGGAATGCAAGCCCCTGGCGTCGGGACAGGAGCTGACATTCCTGGCCCTGGGCTGAAGAATGTGGACATAGTGTCCACTCCAAACTCCAGCACTGGAGTTCATTCACCCCGCGCCTCGGGCAAGGGGGACGCCGGGATCGGAGCCGGGCTTGGCTCTGGGTGACAAGGCTGCTGTAACCCGGGGGGCTGATGCACTCCCCCATCACCTCCGGGCCCTCAGAGGATCTCCCCATACGCTCCACGTCTTTCTAAGGCACCTGGGGAATTGCTTCTCCTTGTTTTGGTGGCTCCGTGGCCTCTGCCCCTCAATCTGCAGATACGTCAGCCTTTTCTTGGAAAAGCCGGGAGAGCGGGAGGTGCGCTGGAGGCTGCCGGATGGGCTGGTTGTGAGGCAGCAGGCGGCTGGGCAACCCCATCCTTGGGGTTTGGTTTTTTTCCAGGCAGCAAAGCGGGACCACCTTTTAGGAAGCGAGCACCCCGCTTTGATGGGTGCTGCCTAAAGACGGGGTACAGGCAGTGCGGGCTGAAGGTCCCATGTGGTTTCCATGAAGCAAAGCTGCTTTGGCGTCTGTATTGTGGCAGAAACCAGACATGAATGTAAATGCCAGCCCGAAACCCGTCGCTAGCTTTCAGCTCATCTTTCTAAGGCAAAAACAGAGCGTTATAATTCCCTCTGCCCCCCTGCTTCCTCCCCAACACACCCAGGTGAAGGCCGGCGGGGGCTATTTATACACTTTATAATGTTACACACCGCTTGGATTACCACACGGCATCCAGCTCGTTTGGAGCAGGGGGTCTCATGAACCAGAATAGTTTTGCGTTAATACAGTTCTCACCGATTCATGGGTTTGAAATTGGATACGTCAGAGTTACTCACCATTTACTTACACTGGATTCTACGGGGCTTTGCGGCTTAAAATAGCAAAATTTCAGCAATAACCAGGATGCAACACGGTTCAGACAGAAAGAGCCCCACTGATTCACCACCCTGTTACATCAGCGTTACGACACCGGGGAAATGATGCTCATTCCACCGGTTTTCAAGGATGACGAAGCCCTGAGATTGCAGGGAAGCTGAGAAAGTTGGGGAGTTTTGAAAGAATTTGCGGAATTCTCAGTTACGAACGACACCAGACTACGAGAGGAGGGTTCTTCCCCACCCTTGGGAAACTGGTTCGAGACCAGACACACAAAACAAAATAAGGTATCACAAAATCCACCTCAGCTCTGTGCCCGAGGCGGGGGCGAGCGCGGCGCTGCCATCCTGACCCGCTGCGCTGGGGACGCAGCGAACGCCCCGTGCGGGAGCGCAGGGTGAGCCAGCATTCCCGGGAGGATCAGCGGCGCAGGCTCCCGTACCTCCCCTACCTGCCCCAGTGTCTGGAACATCTCCAGGCGTTTGCACAAAAGCCGAGCACCCACCGTTTGTTGCAGAACCTGAAGGAAGAGGCAGCGCTTGCCTCAGCACGTTGGAGTCAGCCAACACTTTCTAGTCGTGCTCTTAAAGTCAAGTTTGGGGAGCATCCAGGGTTACCCAGCGAATTCTTGTCTGCAGGAGGGAAGACTGACTCTTCCTGAGCCCTGGATGCATCCGTGGGTGGCACAACCAAGCCCACGTCTTTCGGTTGCCAGAGCCCGCTGTCGAAACACAGAAGGAGTTGTCCCACCTAGGGCAGGAGGACAGCCACACAGAAGGAGTTGTTCCACCTAGGGCAGGAGGACGGCCACACAGAAGGAGTTGTTCCACCTAGGGCAGGAGGACGGCCACACAGAAGGAGTTGTTCCACCTAGGGCAGGAGGACGGCCACACAGAAGGAGTTGTCGCACCTAGGGCAGGAGAACAGCAGAGCTGAGCTGCGGAGAGACCCGTTGCCCCAAAACGACGTCTTCAAGGGAAAAAAAAAGCCCAGAAGGCAGCTCCACCGCAAAGGCCATCCGTCCTCATTCTTCCAGCCAGGGAAGGGACTCAGCTTGTTTGGGACCGCCAGTGGGAACAGTCCGCCTCTGTTGTGGTTTGGGAAAACCCATAACAATTTATTGTCGCTTAGACAATTATTCTCTCACCTGATGACCCCTCCCCACCCAGGAAGGGGAATCGGGAAGAAAACAAGGAAACCCAGGGGTTGAAAGATAACAGATTTAGTAGGATAGAACTGGATAATTAACAGTACTAACACAAAGGAGCCCATATTGATCCCGATACCCGTATATACTGTACAAGGATTATACTCAGCCAACTATATCCGTAGGAAGCCGTGCGCTCCCAGCAGTGGACAGTAAATGTCAGACACTGTGAGCGCTACAGCTTCAGGAAGAAGGGAAGGGCTCAGGGATCCAGCACTGGGGCAAGAAGTCCTCTGGATCGCCGCCATCAAGGGGGAGCCATCAAGGGGAGGGTGTGAGCAAGGGGGAAAAAAACCCCTACCTTGCAGCAGACTTTCTAATTTATATTGAACGTGCCGTTTATGGTATGAAATAACCCTGTTGGCAGCTTGGGGCAAGTGCCCGAGTCTCGCTCCTCCTCATCCCTGCACCTGGCGAGCTCGAAAACACCGAGACCTTGAAACCCCCCCACCATGGCTGGCTGTACAGTAAATATCTTCACAAATTCAGACACCAGAGTCTTACACAAATACAGCTTTCCCAAGCATTAGGAAAGAAATTAGTCCTGTGTCGCTCATACCAGACAGCCCCAAATGGAGATGCTTGGGAATGCTGTGCCCGGGCCGGCTTTCGAGGGTTAAGCCTCGTGTTTGTTTTAGGGTGGTAGAGCTCACCCTGGCATGCTGCTGCTGCTGCTTTGTCATCCCAGGATTTTGTTCCCTGGCGCAGCAGTGAGCTCTGATGGTCCGGGGGGAGGATGGTGGGGGGGGGGACACACGCACAGCTGCGCTTGGGTTGTGCAATGCAAGGCTGCGTGTGGAGGCAGCAAGAGGGACCCGCCACACAACGCGATTCTGTTCCTAAGTATTTGTGCGCCAAGGATGCCCAGTTCCAGCACCAGGGGTCCCCAGTGCCGGAGCCAGGACAGGCTGTGGAGCCGGAGGTGCTCCAGATTCAGAGCTGTTTTCAGTGCTCTCTTCCCACCTGCCAGGCCACCAGTGGGTGTGGAGGTGGGCTGTGGAATGGAGGTGGTGTTTGGCCAGCTGGAGTGGAGACGCTGTTCGGTGGGGCGTGAAGAGCATGTGGTTTGGGAAGGGCTGGGACTGGGACTCCCACCTGGAAGCAAGCGGAAGCCGAGGGAGGTGATGTGACGTCCGACTTGCTTCACCGCACAGTGATGTTTTCTGCAACCTCACGGTGATGTTTTCGGCAACCTCAGCCTCCCGAGCGAGCCCTCCTGCTGCCCGCATCCCAAGGGTGATGTCCCTTCCCCATTGCTCCTGTTCCTCTGCAGCGCAAATTCCCACAAAGCCACCCGCTGCCTCCCGGAGCTCAGCGGCAGCCGTGGCACACGTGTCCCTCTCTTGCACGGGTCCTCTTCTCTCTTACGGTCCCCTCGGACCCTCCAAAGCCGAAGGGGGCTCTCCTGCTTTAGCTGTCCGGCTTCCCTTGTGCCCTCCTGGCTGCAGCTCCGTGGCAGGGCAGGGACTCGCCGTCAGCTTGGAGCTCACCCAGCGGCACTGCCAGGCATTTGCCGGCATAGGAGGACAGCCGGGATTATGCCCTACAAGGAGAGATAAACCAGAAAGCAGAGCGGGAAAAAAAAACCCAACAAAAACCCCCCCAAAAAACAGTCTGGGACTTGCGATCTGGGCTTCCCGACCTGCTGGTGAGCTGTGCATGGTCTTCCCAGAGCCAGGTGGGCTCCATGTTCTGCTGGCCCTGGAGCCAGCCAAACATGGGGAAGCAAAAGCTGCGCTGCTGGTTAAATGGAGGAGCCGTAAAGCCGAGCAAGACAGGGAGGAAAATGAATGGAAGAGGAGCAAGGAGCAGGAAGAAAATCTGGGAGCTTTTGGGCAGGAGCAAGATGTGGTCAGGCCCCGGAGAAGGAGCCTCGCGGGTGCTGCAGACACAGATTTAACTCTGCAGGAACACGACCCGAAATAGCCGCCATGGGGTAACGTCTCCGTGGCGGCTCTATTCCGGGATGGAGCCGCTCCTGGTCTGGCGCACAGGGCAGCAGCTGAGGAATAGCCCCGGCCAGCCAGCGAGTGCGGCCCTGGTGTGCTTTCCTGCATGGAGAGGACCTCGCTGGCACCACAAGCATCTTCCCTGCCCGTCTCCAGCCAACATTCGTCAGGGAGGGCCGGGGCGAGGGACCCGCCTGCCAGTTTTCCGGCTGATTTCATTTTCTTAGAATTTCCTCTGTTGGTTCCGTTTCTTTTTTTTTTTTTTTTTTTTTTAATTCTACTCTTTTTTTTCTTTTTTTTTTTTTGGACAGCTGGAAAAAATAATATGTTTTGGTTACCCTGGAAACACGCTCCTAAACTTTTGGTGGGGTCCAAGACATGCCAGGAGTTCCAGGATGGCCAGTCACGGTGGCGGTTGGCTTGCCCTCGCTTCCCGAAAGTGGCAGGAGCTGCTCTCCGGCGGGCGCGGGCACACGTGGCCCTGTCCTACCCCCTGTTTACTCGGCAAATACGGCGTTGCTTACAAATTCCTGGGGCATGCCATGGGATCGCAAGGCTGGGCTCCGCTGGCGTAGTGTTACTTCATGCTGGAGCCTATGCAAGACAGGAAAAAAAAAATAAATAAAAGGATCGCGCTTTAAGGCTGTAAAAATGCGGGTGGGAATATTTTCCAGCCTGTGTCATTTTCCATCGAGGCCAAAATTCACATTCTGCCTCTCGCTGTTTGTGTTTTTCTCCCTGAAACTCAGAGTTTGAGGTGGGTTTTTTTCTTTTTTTTTTCATTTTGAGCTCCGTAACGCTTTTCTCTCCCCGCTGCGGGGCCGGCAGCCAGACTCCCAGGGAGGGGGGCAAGCAGGGAAGGAGGTCTCCCCCCATCCCGGCTCTGATGGTGGCTGCGGCATCCCCGTCTTCACTTCAGCATACGGGTGTGCAAAAACCCTGGGAGAAAAGCACCATGGGGGAGCTAAGCGTGACGTTTGGCTTCTGAGCATCAGCGTGAGATGAAACAGGCTCCCACTTTCCTGACTGAAGGATTAGGGAAATCAAGGCAAGCGATTTTCCCTCTTCCCCACCCCACCTCCCGCCCCACAGAGCTGTGAAAAATTTCAAGGACACCTTGTACACGTAAAATTTCAAGCGCAGGGAGTTAAAACTTCCTTTGGCCTGAAGGCAGCGGTTTCCCCCAAATTTAGGTGCTTCTGTGATTTCCCTACGCACAAGGAGAGCAGGAAATAGGCACCTTCTCTTCGATTTACCGACATGAATCCTCACACGCTGGGTTTTTTAGCAGAGGTCTAGCTCTAAAATGGAGAGGGAAGCAAAATTCCAATGAAATGTTTCCCCCCGCAGCGGGCAGGAAGGCTAAGTGTCCAATTTTTTCCTGGAAGGAAGAAGCCAGGTTTTTTTCAAGCCGGGGGGGGGGGG
>VZSF01007655.1:956-35970 GCA_013398295.1 Chionis minor | reverse complement strand
CCCCGCCCCGGCCCGGCGGCTGCCGGCAGGGGGAGCGCGGACACGGACACCGACACGGGGGGACACGGGGGGACACGGGGGTCGTGGGGCAGCCGCCGCTGGCCCGGGCTGGCAGCTTCGGACCCTGCCGCTCCCCCACCCCGGGGAGGGAGTGGGACGCGCATCCCCCGTCCCCGCTCCCACCCTCCTCCGGATACCCCCAAAACTCGCCCGGGGCTTTTCCCGCGCCCACCCGAGCCCACCCGCGGCGGGAGCCACGACCGGGTCGCTCGCAGGCCCGCCAGCACACGGGGAGAGTGCAGGGGTGTGACACGAGTGTGCAGGGATGTGACAGGAGTGTGCAGGGATGTGACGTGAGTGCGCAGGGATGTGACAGGAGCACACAGGGATGCGCCACAAGTGTGCAGGGATGTGACACAAGCACGCAGGGATTTGACACAAGTGTGCAGGGATGTGACATGAGCGTGCAGGGATGTGACAGGAGTGCGCAGGGATGTGACATGAGCACACAGGGATGCGCCACAAGCGCACAGGGATGCACCATGAGTGTGCAGGGATGCGCCCTGAGCACACAGGGATGTGACACGAGTGTGCAGGGATGTGACACAAATGTGCAGGGATGTGACATGAGCACACAGGGATGCGCCATAAGTGTGCAGGGATGCGCCATGAGCACACAGGGATGCGCCACGAGTGTGCAGGGATGTGACACGAGTGCGCAGGGATGCGCCATGAGCACACAGGATGTGCCACAAGCGTGCAGGGATGTGACCTTAGGACACAGGGATGTGCCATGAGCACACAGGGATGTGCCACGAGCGTGCAGGGATGCGCCACCAGCATGTGGCCGGGGTGGGCAAGGTGCCACGAGTTTGCCACGGGGGCTCGCAGGCGCGCCAGGGGCCCGGGGGGCAGCTGCAGGAGCGCGCTGGGGGCCGGTGCAGGCCGCGTGCGTGCAGGGACCTGGCAGCTGCCGGCGTGGGGAGGGGGCCGGGGGGGGCCCAGGGAGCTCTGCCCGCCAGCTGTCCGGCGGCATAAATCTTCCTGTTTAATCGCGGCTGGGAGAGACGCGCCATTGTCTTGCAGGACCAAGGCAGCCCCACAAAAAACCTGCCGGCCCCATCTGCTCTGCCCTCACGTCTCCCTGCCCCGCCTCGCAGCCCCCCCGCTCCTCGCAGCCCCCCCGGCTGCGGGATGGCGGCTTGTCCCTGCCGGCACCTTTGGGTACTTCGCTCCCGGCCTCAGTTTCCCTTTTTCGGGCAGTTTCCCGTTCGCAGCACGGCTCCGGGACCACAGCGGTGGCTTGGCCAACCGTCACGCTGGGGGACACGAGAGGACAGAGGGAGCCATCAGAGCCCAAATTCCTTTTTCCCTTTCAACTCCAAAGAGTCCCAACTCATCTTCGGGGGGGGGGGGGGGACATGCCAGGAAGCCGTGACCCCCAAGCAGAGACACAAGCCCCAGTTTGGCCCGTGTCCGCCGGTGTGGATCCCAAAGCCGGGGCTGGCTGCGGGGCCCCGAGACGGCAGATGGCCAGAGGGGAGGTGGTGGAGAGGCAGGTGCAGGGGAAAATTGCTAATTAGCCACGGGACATTAAGCTCCCATTCTTGCAAGAGGGAACTCGGCATCTTCTGATCGGCCTCAGACCCGGGACGCAGGTCGGGGGAGGAGGGGGGGGACACGGTGGTCTCCAGCTTCATCTCTTTGCTTCGCTGCTTCTGCTGGTGTGAAATCCGCCCCATCCCACCCCGCGATCGCCCCCGGGGCACCTCAAGCACCCCGAAAGCCGTGGCATGGGATAACGGGCGCTGCAGGCGGAGCACTCTCCCTCTGGATTTCCTTGCAAACAACGGGGAGACAAAAGACATCTCCAATGTGGAGCAGGTAATGGACTCAAAGGCAGGGGAGCGTGTAGAGAAGAGGCACCAGGAGAAGGGGCACCGGGAGAAGGGGCACCAGGAGAAGGCGTCGGGTGCTTGGAGGAAGAGGAGCACCGGCACCGCGGAGCCAGAGGTGAAGAATGCAGCTCTGGCACGGTCCGAGCGGAACAAAGCCTTACAGCATTCCCACCCTGGCAGGTCCTGAGCCTGTGCTGAGCGCCTGGGAGCTCATCAAACCCTCACGGGGCTCAAGGAACACGGTTTTCAGCCCAATTTTACCGGTGACTGGTCAAATCTGCCCAGCTGGAGTTTTGGAGGTGGGAATTGGCCCTGTGCGTGTGGGGAACACCAGCCCAAGCCCAGCACTGGATGGAAGGACTGATGGATGGATGGATGGATGGATGGATGGATGGATGGACGGACGGATGAATAGATGCACCGCTCCGAGATACCAAGCCCGGCAGCAGCAGCTCCGGGAGGGACCCAGCTGTGGCTCTGCCCTGCTCTTTCCCGAGGGGATGGGGTGACCCACAGCGAGTCCCAAGGGAGCCAGCCCAGATTCCCCAGCAGCCGGGCTGTCTCTCCCAGCTCATCCACTGGCCTTATCTATGCCTGCGTCATCCCGCTTCCCTTCCTATCTTAACACCGCTCTATTTTTGGCAGCAGGAAACCCCTCCTGGGCTGATAACACCCCTCTGGAAAGCAATCTGAGGAGCTTCCCCTTTTTCTCTCTAATGCTGGAGGGAAGAAAAGCCTCGATCTTTTTGTTTTCCTCTGGAGAAGGTGGACCAGCAGCTGGCAGCCCTGGGCCGGATCCATGGGCAGCAGCGGGGGCCATGGTGGTGGGCTCCCCACGCAGCCCCCCCTGCCCAGGTGGGAGCAGGCGGGTGGAAAGCCCGGCTGGGGCCATGCCATTGGGCAGGGACTTGCCGCTCCGGCTGGATCCACCATGGGAGCGGCGGACGAGTTCAGGTGCCGGTGTCCCAAGGCTCCCTGGGTGACACACGGCTCCACAATGCAAAACCCTCCCACTGACCTCACCACCGAGCCTTATCGGCGAGGCGTTGGAGCGAGACGAATGAGCCAAGAAAATACTCGCGGGATGAGATCACCTCGGCTCTCTTCGCAGCTCCCAAAATTCCTTGGCCTTGCTGAGCCTGGATAACCAGGGTGTTGCAGGCAGTTGGAAGTGCCTGTGATGGAGCGGCTTTCGGCTGGGCTCAGCACATCTCCAGGGGCGATGGTGACGGTGGCGAGAGTGTCCCCCAGCCACCCGGCCCCAACGCTGGGCTGCGGGATGCTGAGCTCTGCGAGCCGCTCTGGGGCCATTTGCCCTAGGAAGCTCCCTCCAGGCACCTGCTTCTCTCCCAAGCTCCCAGTTCAAAGCGCAGCCAGGTGGGAAGGAGAGCTGGAGTTCAAGGAACCGCACAAGCACCTTTCCTGGGCTCTTTCCCACTGCTGGGACCGGTGTGGGGGATCCCTCATTCCTGTTTTTGCTGCTTCCTGAGCTGGTGACTGATGCGGCTCTTCCTTGGGGGAGGAAGAACGATCTCTCCCTGCCCAGGGAGAAATCCAGGGAGAAATCCAAGCAGCCTCAGTGGGGGCTCAGCTGGAGCAATGATGGGACTGTGGCCAGCCCCGTTGGAAACAGGCTGATGGGGATGTCCCCGTGGGCAGCTGTCCCCCGAGACACGGCTCCAGGCCTGCCCCATCGCTCCAGGGAAGCGTGGGCTGCTTCCGCCCCTCGGAGCCAAAGCCCTGAGACTCCCCCTTTTTTTTGGGGGGGGATGCTGGGTCTGGCCCTAGGTGAGGGTCACTCCTGGGTGCTGCCCTCTTCTCCTGGGGCAGCACAGGACCACCCGCCACGCAGCTGGAACATCCCAAAACCAGCACCTGGGTAACCCAGGGGACATCCCCGCTCCCTGGCAAGGGTGTTTTTGCCGCAGTTCTCCATCAATCGGACACCCGGGGGAGGTGATGCCACCTTCACAAAGCCCCTTCTCAGGAATTCGGGGAGGAGAAAAGCGCGGCTGNCCCCCCCCCCACACCAGCTGCTGCTCATCCACGGGATAACATGGATTCATAAACATGCCCCAGGCAGGGACGTGCTCCTGGGTGTGCGCACTGTATCCTCTGCAGTGCCGCAGCTTCACCCTTCTCCCAGCCGTCCCCACTGCCGGCTCCGAGACCAATTCCCGGTGGCGGAGACAGCCCCAAGCCTTGCCCGGCTTTTGGGAAGCCGTCACCACAGCAGCCTGGCCAGGAGGCAGCGAGGCTGGATGCCTCCACACCCTCCAGCTCCTCTAAACACCCAGCGCGGGCCAAATCCTGACGTAAGGCGCAAGGTAGGAAATGCGAGGGACAATGTGCAAACTTGTGACAAAGCCACGTGGCCACCAGAAAGGGGCCGGGACCCTTCTCCTCCTCCTCTTCTCTGCATTTTAAACCCCCTGAGTCATTTCCATTCCTGGATGTTAAATTGTCCTGCTCTGCTTTCCTTTATTTCCCTGCTTCCTGAAAGGGGCTCGTTGTTCCTGACCTGCCGGCGCTGGTGCGGTGAGACCCAGGGCTTTGGTTTCAGTGGCCAGAATCCGCCAAGGAGATGCTAGCGAGACCAAAGGTCGAGCGCAGCCGCCCACCGCGATGCCGGGAGCTGCCAGCCCCAGGGGACACCACTCGGCATTTCCATGGCAAAGCCCTTCGCTGTCGTTTGGCCACGTTTTTCTCATGTTCGAGGCATTTTTGCTCTTTCGTGAGAAATGCGAAGCGCCAGGTGCCATTTCCTGCCCGCGGGAGGGCTGGCAGGGATCGCCCCCCCCCCAACTTCCATGACTCCGGCATCGCCGGGAGAGTGGGCAGCTCCCGTCCCCTGCCCCAGCACTGGGCAGGAGCGTGGGGTGACCCAGTGCCACCCGGGAAAGTGCCACAGGCAGGTGGCCACAGGCAGCGTCCCCACTCTGGCCGTGTTTGCACACTGGTCTCTGCTCCGCAGAACCTGCAGGTTGATGCGGCCGCCTTGTCCGTACCCTCTCCCCACGGCCAAGCCGGGGGTCAGCACCCTAATTTGGAGCCACCACCTGCAGAGGAAGGGGGGCAGCACCCAGAAGGGCGGAGGGACACCAGCCACCTTGCTCCCCGTCACTCTTTCGCGATGAAAAATAAACACACACATCTGGAGCGCTAAGGAAGCTCCGCGTCTTCCCGGCTGTGGGGATTACCTGGCGGGGATGCAGCCAGGGCAAAATCAGCTTGGCGTTGTGTTCCCGAACGGAGAAGAAGTGAGAACTATCCATCCTGGAAGAGCAGCCCTGGCCGAGTCATTCTTGGGGAGGAATTGCGGGAGGGGGGAGAGAAAAGGGCTGTTCACTCTTGTGCCTAATGACGACGCTTCATGAAGCACACTGTCAAATAGCTCTCTCCAATGCGTGGACAGGGGAACTGAAATAAGGATTAGGAAGGGGAGCATTGGGCAGGGGTTGTTCTTCCTCGCCAGACCCGAAATGCAGCAGGAACTTCTTGCCGCTTTTCCTGCCTCCTGCCTGCCCTGGTAGAGACCTGATGGTCCGTCTAGAGGGATTTAGGGCACTGGGGGAGGAATTTGGCTCCCTCACAAGGTGTCCGGGATGCCAAATCCTACCCCGCGCCGTGCAGCTTTACTCGGAGGTGCTCCCACCTCAAGGCATTACCCACAGGAGGAAAGTGGTGGGATAACAAGGGCAGGCACGTCGGATGGCATAAGCCTGGCAGCAGCCCTTCATTTCTGCATACCATGTGGTGGGTTTGGGCTGTACCCTCTGGGGTGGCCAAGGTGGGCACCGAGCTCCTGGTGTGAGCGCGCTGTTCCTGTCCTCCCGGGAAAGGGCTCCACCGCGGAGCAGGGCATGGAATTACGCACTTCCCTGGCAGCAGCTCATCCCATGGCTCCAGCGGGAGAGGAGGGAGCATGTCCAAACCTGAGCACTGCAGCCTCCCGGCGCAGCTCCCACTGGATCCCTGCCACCATCTGCCCGGTGGATGGATGGATGGATGGATGGATGGATGGATGGATGGATGGATGGGAGAAAGGAAGGAAGGAAGGAAGGAAGGAAGGAAGGAAGGATGGATCACTCTTTTTTCCCCCATTTTAAATGCCATAGAGATAACTATGTCTTATCAGTACACCAATAAAAAGGCCAAACTCTTCAAAGCTCTGATGATGTCTCCATTTCTTCAGGAGCTGCCCAGCTACCATGAGAGGAGGAGATGCGATATCAGCACTTCCCAACACAAGGAAGCCTCCAGGCAAAGGCCCTGGGACACGGGGCAGGGCAGGGCAGAGGTGAAGGATGCCCCAGCATCTTGGCACACATCATGCCATCCCTGCCAAAGATGGGAGGAGGGAGGTCAGCATCATTTCTGTCACCTTGAGGTCCTCCAGGATGGCGGCCATCCCTTGGGAAGAGGCAGCCAGCCTCCAGGCATCCCAGGGGGGAAAAAGAAACCCTGGAGACCGGGGTTGGTGGCGTTACTGCTGCCCCTTCTCACAGCTCAGATTAAAATGTTGTTGCCGTCTTGGACACGGCAGGAGCTGGCTGTCCCGCGCCCTGCTTTACTTGGTGTCGTCTGGAAACAAGCATAACCCCACGGGCTGTATTGCCTCTGGTCTCATCTCTCAGGTGGACACAGACAAGTGTGGAGAGATGGACTCCAGGAGGACCCATAACTAGCACCTATTTATTATCCGGCAGCATAAACAGAGGCAGGGCCTCGGGAGCAGTTGGTCTCAGACACTGGAGGAGTCTCTTGCTCTGCCCAGACTGTTGCAGCTATGCATGGCAAAAATGCTCTTTCTTTCTATACTTCAGTTCCAGGGAGAAACCAGCAGCCACAGTGGCTGCTTCATACAGGGATGTGTGTCCCCAGCGCTCCTGTGCTACCTGTCCCTCCTCCCATGGCTCAGCCGGGGTGGACGTACGGATCCTCCTTGGCTGCGTGCTCAGCTGTGACACTACGCTTAAGTGCTCTGTTCCTGGACCTTCTCGTCCCGGCAGTGTCCCTCCCCTGGCACGCAGCACGGATGCTGCCTCTAGCAATGGAGAAAAGCAAAGAAAAAAGTGGACCAGGACCTGAAAGTGATGGCTACTGAACTCCCCGGTGGCAAGTTTCCACCAGACTCCCACGCTGAAGGTCTTGCTTGCAGTAACCAGTTTGCAGCTGGCCCTGTGGTTGGTAGCCTGCAGCTCGGCTCTACGAGCCAGCTTTTTTGCCAAGGTGAGGCTCCTCTGGGAACATGGAGACACAGGGACAGGTCTGCATGTCTGCCCTGCACTACACAGTGTCAGTTCAGGAATCCCGCAGCCAGCTTTGGGCAAGGACGGTGCCAGCACACAAGTCCAAGTGTCTGAAGAGCAATAGCTGCATTAGCTGGGGCAAATGAGAGCCCCTTTGGCCAGGATGCTGGAGATATTTCCCTTGTTCTGGAGGTGACCTGCTCTTCAGAGCTCACTTGGCGCTCCTGTATCGCATGCAGGCAGAGACTGCTGCACCTGGAAGCCTCCAAGGGGAACGTGGAGATGAAGCCTGAGCGCACCAAGGTGGTTCTGCTCTTCTCAGCGCTCTCCCCTTTTACGATGTCCTGGGCCCCTCTCCTGGAGACACATTCAGCCGCGCGTGGGGTAAACGTCAACCTTCCCCAGCCCAGTCCAACATGGGAAAATCCAACTGGATTGCCCACTGAGCAAAGACCTTCGAGCGGAGCCACATGTTTTAGCCGCCGCGCACTCGATGATACAATAGAAAATGCCTCTGAAGTCCCAGCCCTCTGGAGCATTTCCTTAGCTCGCTGGAATTTCCGTTTATTTCTTCCTCTCCCAGGCTCTTACTGAAAACCGGTGTCACCACATGTGTCTCCTCGGCAGGCTCTGGACACTGGCCAGCTCTCCTGGTTCCCCTCTCGGGTCGCTCACCGATGTGCCGGGCATCAGCTTCGGCTCGCCCCTTGATTAATCACTGAAGGCGGCTCTGCCAATCAAGGAAAGATTTACAAGGCAGGCAGGAAGCTCTTGTTTTTACAGGAGTGCCTCAAACACACGCACACAGTAGGAAAAGCAAACATTCCAGGCATACCAAGAGATCCACGGGATAAAAATTCCCCAAACAGCCCAGATTAAGACACTCGGCAGCACATGGAAACGCTGAAACCTGGACTCAAGAATTTAATTGTCCTGTTTAGCAGAGAGAGCGCCGAGCGCTTCGTGGAACAACCTGAGCTGCATGGGAACAGCCGCTCCGGGGGGGGCAGGGAGAGGGTGGGCGGCAATGCCGCCGGTACAATAAAGGTCAGGGCTGGCCCCCACCCCTCTCCCAGCTCCATATGGTCGCCAGAGCCTTCTGGCAGAGTTTAATGCGAATTTTCCTTTGGAAACGCTCGGCCCTGCTCCTCAGCAAGCCGGGTAGGGGTCATCCTGAATCAACCTAATGCCTAATCCGAGCTCATCAGAGCAGAGACGATCACTGCTTCAGCTCCGACCGCCGAGCCCCCCCGGCCTGAGAGCGGCACTCGTCGTGCCGGGTCGATACCCTCCGTCCTGCCCTAAAGCCCCCCGGAAGCGAATCGGACACATTCCCATCCTCTCTGGTCCCAAATGCCAACCCAGGAGATGCAGCCATGCCCCCCGTGACTGCTCACTCCCACTGAAATACCCCTCGGGCGCCATCAGGGCTGAATGAGAAGAGAAACAAGCAACCCAGAGCAGGTCTGGTCCCACCGGTGGGTTCAGCCCCTTCTACAGAATAACCTGTCTCCTGGGCTGCTTGACCAGCTCGCTCACTCCATGCCTGGTCCCCGACCGTCGCTGTTTGATGGAACAGCAGCAATATTTTTCATTTATGGGTTTTCAAGGGCCTGTGAGAAAGGCAGGAGGGAAAGAGCACTTTGGTTTCTTTAAAAAAAAAAAAAAATCAGGCCAAATGATGTGCTTCCCCTTTCTCCGATGCTCTTTTGAATTTCCTTTATTCAATTTGAAACAATTTTTCAAGGGAGTTCTCTCTCTGGCTGTATTTCCCAGAACTTGCTCCTGTTTGTCAAGTTATCCGGACAGCGGATTCACACGCGTGCTGACTATGTGTCGTGGGACACTCTGGATTCTACATCGGGCTTTGAATCTCTCTAGGTGAGGAAGAGGAGGAATCCCTGCAGGACAAGAAAGTGAGAAGGCTGAGAAATTTCTGTAAGCTGGAAATATTCTCCCCTCTGAAAGGATGGGTTGCCGCATAAAGGCTCCTTTTTCATCTTTCTGCAAACCGCTCCACAGAAAGTGGAATTCAACCTCGCCTAGTTCCATATGGCTTGTCCACTTCTGCTCCCAATCCAGCTGCCAGCGGCTTGTCCTGGCAGGAAGCTCCAGCTCCCACTCCCAGATGGATGGTTTCTGGAAGAGCAGCGGAGGGGACTGATAAGGCAATAAATCATCCGTTGAAAGTGAGAGTTAAAGGGAAGCAAATGCTTGAGATCACAGGATGGTTTGGGTCAGAAGGGACCTTCAAAGGTCACCTAGTGCAGCCCTCCTGTCCTGGGCAAGGACACCTCCCACCAAAGCCCGGTCCAACCTGGCCTTGAACCTCCAGGGATAGGGCAGCCACAGCTTCTCTGGGCAACCCCGGCCAGGGGCTCACCAGCCTCACAGCCAGGATTTTCTCCCTAATGTCTCCCCTAAACCTCTCCTTTTTCAGTTTAAAGTCATCCCCCTTTGCCCTGTGGCTCCACTCCCTGATCCAGAGTCCCTCCCCAGCTTTCCTGGAGCCCCTTTAGGCCCTGGAAGGTCTCCCTGGAGCCTTCTCTTCTCCAGGCTGAACCCCGCCAGCTCTCCCAGCCTGTCCTCCCAGCAGAGGGGCTCCAGCCCCCCCAGCATCTCCGGGGCCTCCTCTGGCCCGGCTCCACCAGCTCTGTGTCCTTCTGCTGTTGGGACCCCTAGAGCTGGAGGCAGTATTCCAGGTGGGGTCTCCCCCTTCTGCTGCTGGGACCCCCGGAGCTGGAAGCAGTAAACACCCTAGAGTAAAAACCTCACTTACCCACGCAACAAGTCACCTGCTGCGTACTAAGAAGACGCAGGTTGTCTTGAGCCTTTATCCCAAGATGCAGCCCCTGCTCAGGCGCGAGTGGGGCCGCCTGCCCAAAAAGCTTGCCCCAGCTGCCCTCCTGCAGCCCCAGCTCTCCCGGCGCTCCCCGGGGCTGTGAGGATGCTCCAGGGGATCCAGATGTGCAAGCACGTCTCAAATTATTGAGAGTTTGCACCTCAGGCCCCTGTAGCACTACTCCAAGCAGCTTCCTTGTGGTCCCCTCCTCTCTTTCCTGCCTCTGTCCATCACCAGCCAACAGAGCAGAAGTCCAGGAGACCTTTTGCCGCCTAGCTCACAGCTAGGACATGAATGCATCCTTCAGAAACTCCAGGTTCTATCCCGGAAAATAGGACTGGCTTTAACGTGTGGCTCTGCATTTCTTCTGCGACCACATGTGTCAGCGCCGGCCAGAGTTTAACCTGCTTCCGTGTCAGCTTTCCCAGCAGCATCGTCCGAACGTGGCCATGGCTGTGTTGAGCGTGTGGTCCCTTCCCGGGAGCTTGCCAGCGTCTTTCCCTTGCCGGGGATTTTGCAAGTCCTCCAAGGCTTCTAGCTTGGCCATTCCCATCTGCAAACTTCAGCATCTGCTTAAAAAAAAAAATAAAAAAAATAAAAAAAAGCCCAGCTGGCTGCGTTTAGAAAGTTGAACATGGCATCGCAGGGACGTGAGTCATCATCACCGGCGTTGTTTGCCACGCCGGGGTATTTTTTGTTTGCCCTCAACCGCAGAAGAATGACACAACTCGGGTCACCGCATGACAGCAGCACCTGGCCCACTCGTCGCAGCCCCATCGTGTCAGGAAAAGGTAAATAAAGCCACACCTAAGCAGCTGAGGAGGAGCCAGCCCGAGGGAGAGCAGCCGCTGCAACACACCGCTTGGGCCAGCGCCCCGCAGGCACCCCGGGCTCCGGGAATCTGCTGATGAAACGCGATAGAGCATGGTGGATCCGGGAAGCAAGTAGTCAAGTATAACCCACTCGCCTGCGCTCGAGGAGGGTCAGGGATAAAGCCCTGGGAGCACCGTGGTTGGGAGACCCGCTGTCACCCACCACAGACGCTGGGCAGGCTGGAGGCCTTGGCTAAACACCCTGTTTCATCCCAAGGCTTTCCGAGGTCCCGGATTGCAGCCCTTTTCCAAACACAGTTCAGTGCAGAGATGCCTCTGGGCTCTCCCAGAGACCTCCAGCACTGCCATGCCTGCCCTGGGCATCGCTGCTGCCTGCCCCCCCCCCCCACTCCGAGCCCTTTTCCTGTCTGGAAGCACACGGGATGGGAGGCAGGGGAATATTAGGGCAGGCGGGACTTCCCATCCTGACCTCAAAATGGTGTTGGGAGAGGTAGCCAGGCTGCTCCGGGTGCCCTCTGCTCTGCCTTGCCTTCCTTCCCTTTGCTCTTCCATCCCTTGCCTTCCCGTCCCTTGCCACCCTCTCCCACTTCCCTTAGGCCACAGCAACCACCTGCCCTGAAGACGCGACAGGATGAGGTTTGGGAAGGTCCCATGCCCACCACGCCACCAGCTGTGTCTGGCTGGGGCTGGCACACCAATCTCCTCTTTTGATGGATGGGCCCAGGAGCGGCGGGCAGGGCTCTGGCTCTCCAGACTCGGGTGGGAGAAACATTCCCCACTACCATGGGAATGTTTCCTGCATCGCTCTGGGAGGAGGATGGTGGAGAGCCGAGATCAGATGTGGAGCAGACACCGCAGCTGGGGTTCAGCGAGATGGTGTGTCACCACCCTGCAGTCCCCTGCCACCGCAAAGGTGACAGGAAGCTGAGGGCCCCCTGCCCGGCGCTCAGGGTCTTTCTCAGGCCACAACACGGCAGTGACGCTGGTGTCCCCCCTGAGCTGAGGGACAGAGGACACTACAACAGGAGGAACGTCTGGTGGGTGATGGTGGGCAGGTGAGACAACAGGCACGATGTCACATCTGCCCTTCTCAGCTCAGGCAGGAGCCGAGCTCGCGTCCTGTAATTTTACATCCCAAGTTAACCCTGCCCGTGGGCACCAGACGGAGCCGGCCTCCCGGAGTGGCCGTTTTAGGGTGGGAAGCAGGGACAAGGCCCTCAAAGGAAAGTCATCTCTGTTCCCACCATGTGCTGTCAGACGCCCTGTCCCCACGCGCGTGAGGTCACCCGGCAGGCTGGAGACGGCGGCGCTTGGGTGAAATAACACCCCACCAGCTATGACGCACCCTAAACAGGGGCCTAAAGGGTCCGCTGGACAGAGTGGGGCTCAGAGCCATTGGCCTCCCGAGCAGGAAAGAGATAACACACAGCAAAGCCGTGAACTGAACCCTCAGCTATGCAAATTACAGGGAACAAAAAATGCAACTGATGTGAACCAGGATTATAAAACACGCCTTAACTACAGGCACTGCGTTGTACGGCGTAACCGCGCCAAGCCGGGGCAAACAGCGCGCGAGCTGCAGCCTCAGAGCTACCAGGGGTGAAAGAGAAGCTCTTTTTTTTTTCCAACTCCTCCCGCCTGCCGCCCGCGATCCCGCTCGAGAGCGAGCAACCGCGCGAGACCGGCTAAACGCACCCGCGGCATACGGCGGCTGTGTTGACAAACGGCATGGCATTTAGCGGGACGATACCCAAGGCGAGGAGGAATCGGCAAGACTAGCGAGCGAAAGCATCGGCAAAGGCGCTGTGGGGACAACACCAGGCTCCTGTCCGGAGGCAGCGAGTGAAAGCAGGGGCAGAGGCGGGTTTTCTGGGAGCAGCGTTCCCCCGGGCCAGCAGCCCCCGAGCTAAGCCGTCCTCTCCCAGTGCAGGAGAAGGGAACGGGGAAACATTTTTTTGGGAAACAGCTCTTCGGTAGAGTGCTGTGCCACCCAGACATCGTCCCCAACGCAGCAAAAATACAGAGATTTAAATGCCAGATTCACTGTATCAGGCTTTATACACCTAAAATTAAGCATATACTTAAAATGAGGCATCTACCTAAAATTACCAACCATTCCCCCAGCCCCGAAGTTAATTATTCAGCGGAATTACTTTGTCACCCCACTAATTTGAAATATGCTGCTTTAGCATCCAGCTACGTGAACTTTCACACTGAAGCCACTCTAAAAGTAGAGACTTTGGATAACGCACAATTAACGAGCCCAGATTCTGTAATTATCCGCGTTCCCTATCGGATCGGAGACAGGACACAAGTAATCCACGTGTACGTAAACGGCTGGTAACAGGATTCTGGATTTGCATTTACACGGGCCAAATGTCATAATTTTGAGTCATTACACATGAATGTACTGAGCAAGAAGCTCAAAGGCAGAGTAAAGAATTAAGTCATGAACGTAATCATCAGCTGCATAAATTACAGGGATGGAGAAATGGAACCCATGTGAAACTGCACTGTAAAGACACGCCAGGAATTACACCATACAGCCTCTCAGACATCCAGCTATTGTTAGATTTGCTTTTAGAAATAAAAAAAAAAAAAGGAAATTTTTGCAGTGTACATGAGGGAAAAAAAAAAAAAAAAAGCATTTAATGTAGGATGCAACCAGAGACGCAACTCCAAGAAGAAAGATTCTCAGTTGGGTGGCATTAATTTAATGAAATTCTAACTTCTTTATGTATTTGGTTATCGATGTTTTAGAGATCGCAACGGTCTTCATTCCAAACACCATGTAGAAACCGAATCGGATCACGTAACTCCACATCAACTGCCCTCCCGTGGCTGGGACAGAACTGTCAGGCTGCACAAGGACGTCGGATGGGCACTGCAGTCACACTGACCCTGCTGTCACCGTCGCATACTTTTCCAGCACAGGCAAAGCCAACCCCACAGCGTTTTAAAATCATTTAACAGCATTAATATCCTTGTCCTGGTGAGGATCAGGAAGTGGTGTTATCAGGAGGCACAGGGGAGCTCATTTAAAACAGCAAACACTGTTCCCAAAAAGATTTCTCCTATTTTTTTCTGAACCCTAGGACATCTCCTGTGGTGGGTTATACCCACGGGGTGGAGGAAACAGTGGAATGTGGCTGCTGGAGGAATTCTGCAGCCCCAGGGCTGGGTCCGCACCTGCGCTCAGGGTGGGGGTCCCAGGGCTCAGCGTCACCCCACAGCTCTACGAGCCTCATGTGCACCACATCTGCCTTGCAGGCAGGAAAGATCCGTTCCCCCCAAAGACCATCCCTCCTCCTTTCCTCATTGGCAGGATATTGTCTGGTGAGTTCGGCACTCCAGCTTTCTCTCCAGCAGGAGTGTTGCAGATGAGTCTTGGTTTCAAAGAGAAAAAAAAAACCCCATCTTTCCTTACCCAGGAATTCAAACAAACGCCCCGCGCCCCCTCCAACTCTCAGCTGCAGGATTCGGCTGAAACACTTTGGATGGGGAGAGGAGGCAGATGGAGAAGCTGATGGAAGCAGCAGCTCAGAGCCGCAGGCCCTGCATGGGGCTGCCGTGCCCTCTGCCGGGCTGCTTCCACCGCCCACCCTGCCTGCAGCCCGCTGCCACATCAAACTTCTGCGTCCAGGGCTCCAGCATCTTCCTTGGCCAAAGCCCTGGAGCGGTGAGAGGAGCACTAATTAAGTTCCTAAAGTAATAAAGAAAGTCGTTTTAATTAAACCAGGCACCACCATGGCTTAAGCCTCCCTGCAGGGGTGAAAAGCTAGCGGGACCTCCCGTGACAAGGGCTGCCCCAAAGGGCTGTTCCTGCCCCGAGCGCTTTCAGCTGCCCGGTTTGCTCCTCTTAGACTTAAAAAAATAATCATTTTTCCTCCTCGTGGAAAAAGTCTCTCCAGGATGCGATCTGCAGGAACACCTGCAGATTTCCACCCCAGAGGTAACAGCTGGAAGCACCTTGTTAAAACGCCCCCTTATATAGAGAGGGCCGGGCGAGGGATAGCCCTAAGAACCAGGCAAACCCCCCCGGAGCCAGCTCGCCACTCGCCAGCACTCTAGAACGGCGAGCCAGCACTCTAGAACGGCGAGCCAGCACTCTAGAACGGCGAGCCGAGGGGGCCGCCGGTTACCTCACGGCTCGTCACAATGGTAGAACGCAGAACGCACCGGCAGTTCTGCCTGCACCGTGGCGAGGAAGGACGCGTCCGACGGAGCTCCGCAGCAGCGGCGCGCAGAACACGAGCGGAAGATGGAGAAAAAGAGGAAGAGGAAGTGGGATCGGTAAGCCCGCCATCCCCGCACCGCCTCAGCAGAGGGGAGGCAGCAGGGGGCGCCCGAGACCCGGCGCCGCCCAGCGGCGTTGCCCGCCTCCCTCCTGCGGGACGCGGAGCAGCTTCTTCAGCCTCCGTGGGGTCCCCCCGGCCGCTCCCCCTGAGGGGAGCCCGGCGCCTCCTCAGCGGGGAAGGCCCAGCGGCTCCCCGCGTCCAAGCAGGGCCCAGCCGCCTCCTCGCCGGAGCCCGGCTCAGGGCTTATCTGAGCGGCAAAGAGGACGAAGCGGCGGAGGCGGGACGCGGTGGGCAGAAAGGCGCCGGGACGGCCCAAACGGGGAGGGAGCGGGCGGGGCGGCCGTTAACGGCCTCCCTGTAGGCAGCCCTAAGATGGCGCCGCGCCTGCGCGCGACCGTTAGCCCCGCCTTCCTCCCCCCTTCCTCCATTTCCTAGGGGCGGAGACGCCGCCCGCGCCGGCGGCGGCAGCCAATGGGGAGGCGGCGCTGGGCGCGCGGGCCGGGCGCACTTCCGCCGCGGGCCGGCCGGGGCCTATGTACCAATGGCTGCTGGGGGCCCTCGGCGCCCTCCTCGCCGCCGNAGGTCAGCGAGCCGCCCCGCCGCCTCGGGGCCGCCCGGGGGGCCTCGCCCCGCCGCCTCGTCCCGTCACGGAACCCTCCCTCCCCACCCCGCGGCCTGCAGGGCTGGGGCCTGCCGGACCCCCGCGGGTCCCTGCGGGGTTTGAGCCCGGGGCGGGAGCGGCGTTAGTCGCTCTGCGCGGCTGGGGTGCGGTGTGGTGTGTCGCCCTGGGGTTCCCCTGGCTCCGGCTGCCCGCCCCTGGGCTGGGCTCGGCCCCTCTGCCCGCCCAGAAGCCCCGCTGCGGGGCGGTAAGGGCTGGCCCTGGGCTCCCGGGAGAGCCGGGCCACCCGGCGCCCTCTTCCCCCACCCTGACACCCTTCCATGGCTTGTGCCCCCCGGCCGTGGCTCACACCGCTCTCGGGTCGCCCTGTGCCCATGGTCGGAGTCGTTCACGTTGCGATGCCAAGATGGTTGTGGGGTTCCAGATGCTCCCCGTGTAGCCGGTGGGCAAACCCAGCCCCTCCTTCGCTTCACGTCCGCACAGTGGGGGTTTGAAAAGAAGCACAAAAAAAAAAGGAAAAAAAGGAGGTGGAGACTCGGAGGAGGAGTGTTGAAGGAGCAGGGAACAGCATGTATACATACAGGGATATATATGGACGAGGGAAAGTCATGGCATGGGGGTGTGGGATGTATGTGGAGTGGAAGAAAAGGGGGGATGCCTTCCCAGGCGTTAACCGTTACTGGTGCCCCAGAGCTCCCAGTGACAGGTGGCTATGCCGTCCCCATCGCTTCTGTCTCCGCAAAGAGGGAGCGTACAGACTGTTTCCCATGTTTTGTGGAGTATGGTTGGTCCCTTGGGGAGAAGCTTGCTCCAGGAGGCTCTGCTGAGTGCCTCGTGTTCCACGGTGAATGGGAAAAGTGAACATTTTCTGTGAAGAGCCGCTTGTTGCACAAGTAGGTGCTCACAGCTGCCATGCAGAGCACAGTCCCAAACTGAAGAAGGCACTTTTGCGGATGCTGCAAGTCATCATGTCAAAGTCTGACCGGGACACCCGGTTTTGCGAAGAGATCACTGGGAGTGACAGGCAAAGCAATTGGGATGAAATTCAAGTGAAATCACATTAGGTGGCTTCGGATGTCCTGCTGAAAATAAGTTTTCCGACAGTGCTCTCCGAGATACGCCGTAAAATGGCAAAAATGTGCCCAGTCAAGGAAATCTAAACCACAGGGTGGTGGTTATGTCTGCCGCTTGAGGTTTTCCCATGGTAGAAAGAGGTAAAATTACAGGCACAAGTGGTGAAACTGGTGGGGAAAGTAGATAAGCATTAGCTATTCTTGAACCACACCACTGAGGCACAATGTGTGATTTTTGGGGGGGGCGGAGTTAACCCATGAAAACTTGAATTTTTTACAAATTTAAATTATAAGTCTTAATGAACTGTCCTCAACACCAGCGAGGGAAGAAGTTTTGAAAAGAACGTGGCCCAGCATGTATGGGTGTATGCGGACTAATTGAGTTTTCTCAATGCCTCATTTTTTTCCTGTCGTTGCTAAGGCGGCGAGTAAAATGCTCGGCACAAATCAGTGCTGTCTCCTGTGGAGCGTGGAGAACACGAGTGCATCTCTACATGGAGAGCGGTCTCATCTTGCTTTTATTTTCTGGCCTGCTTTTTTCGGCGTGTTTCAAGTATTAGTCAATATTCTGTGCACATACCTGTTTCTCCCGGGCCCTTGGCAAAACCCCAGCTGCAATGACACGCTTTAACTTTCTCACGGGGTTGCGTATTCCTGCTGGAGACAGAGGTAGCTAAGCATAGATTTATTTTTTCCTTCCCTTTTGCCCATTCGTGTTCCCTGGCCGTGCTGCCTACTTCAGAATATCAAAGATTTCCCAATTTATTTCTGCGTAAGCAAGAGAGAACTCATCTTTTCTTGCGATCAGACTAACTCTAAACCTCCGAGTGGTTGATAAAGTTAAAAAGGACGAAACGGTGCTCTTGCAGGTGCTCTGGGAAAGCTGGAGAAAGGTGCACTTCTGTTCACAAACAGTTATTGTGGCTGCAGTCGGGTATTTAAACTGTGCTTTATCTCAGGACAGAGCTTTGAGGAGGCTGAATTGTGCCTTATCCCCGCAGGAGGAGGATGATGGAAAGTTTTCACTGAGGAGCAGCTCGGCATGAGTTAGCTCTTGCTAAAAATCAAGCAGGCCGATACAAACGTTTTGCCTTCTTTCATTTTGCTTTCTGAAATAGCAAATATGCTGAGTAAGAATGCATTTTTATAGGGGTGTATTTGCCTTTAAAACCTCCCTCCCCTAATATTTTCTGCCTGATTTTAATAGTCTAGTAATAGCAAACATTCTTTATATTCTATGAAAGGTGCCATTCAGGGTATCAGTTACTTTTTGCACTGCTCATACAGACGGAAGGTAGTCCGGAAGCAATGATAACAGAAGGGTTCGGGGGCATAACAGTTTAAAAGAAATTATTTTGTGTAAGAAAGACCAAAGAATTCTTTAAAGAATCCTTGCCGTCTGTCGTGCTGTTTTGGGGGGCCAAGAGAGGAAAGAAAACAATTAGGACCAACCTTTGCGCTCCATTTCCAAAGGCAAAATTTTTACTAGATTTGATCATTGTTATCAACTGATACAATACTTGGACTTATGCTTAGTCAAGGGTGCAGCGAAGAAATATTTCAAGAACTAGTTTATGAGCACTGATTTAGCAGTAAGTTATTTGAGTGGGTGTATGGATGAGTTGCTTTCTCACCTTTTATTTCCTGTCCTACTTAGGCTTCTTTGCAACTCAGCGTAGCGACTTACAAACTTAGTAATCTCTGGTATGCTGCTTTCCTTGAGGAAAGAGGAAAACTTTACATGTTAAGCAAGTTTTTGGTGATAGGAACAAATGTACAATGTTAGGAAGCATTAAAAGAAGGACAAAAAGAGGCCTAATACGCTTTAGCAATATAATTACCTCTCTGAGAGCAGTCTGTTGACTGGGAGAGGTTGGGGGGTGTTGAGGGATGCTCAGCCGTTGCATGTGTGTGCCTGAGCTGATCCCAGGGGCGCTTGGAGGGGGAGACTTTTGGGATGTGAAAAGTATCTTTGGAAGTTTGGGCCTCAGGAAGGAAAGTCAGCCTGTTTACCTGTGGTTGAAAAACACTGTTCTCTGTGTTCTTTCCGCAGCATTTCGATACGTAACATTCCTGACGAGACTCCACCAAAGAAGGCAAAAACAGGTATTGCACATTACAGAAGTATTTCATATGCCTGACTTTTCTTAGTTTTCATGTGCCTTAGAAAACTCTGGCTCTTGTTCTCTGGCGTTATTCCTGAAGCTGTGGCTTTTCAAGCCGCTTTTTCCTCAGGGCAATCTGTGTAGCCAGTGGCTTGAGGGTGTATGGTAGGGCCTAGCCCTGTATATGCTGTTATCTGTGGTGGCTGTGGCAGGGCACAAGACTTTTACTGCCAGCAGGAGATATCCCAAGTCTCTGGCGGTGAGCCCGTGCCTGTCAGCAGAAAGAATATTTGAAATCAAAGCTGTGTGCTCCCCCCTATCTGTATTCACAATGTACCTCTGTCAGTTCAAAATACCCGCAAGTCTTAGGAGACATCACTTCGAATCGGGGATGTGAACGAAAGTAACTTTAAACTGATGGGAGGCAGAGAAAATGGTATTTCTGTGAGCTGCTGGGTTTTGGGGCGGGGGGACGACACGGACGGCCAGAAGCTGAATTGAAAACAGTAGTTTAGTCTGACTCTGAAAATTTTGGCATGTGCGTTTTGAAAAGATAGAGGAAGGGTGAGTGGAGAAGGATGGAGATGCAGCAGAAGCGAGGCAGAGGGGAGGCCAGCGGGGTAGACAAGTGCTCTTTTCGGTGAGGCTGTCTCTGATACCCGCTCCGCAGAGTGTTTAAGGGTGAAATTACGCAGCTGCCTGCAGCCATGTCGGTGCCTTCAGATGCCAGCTGCATTGGTCATGATTTGGGACGGACGTTTCCCCTTTTCCTCCTTTCCTGATAAAGAGGGAGAAATGATGCTCATTAGGCTGTACAACATTTCCTAGCACAAATTCTACGACGAGATGTGGAGCTTCCTAGTTACCGCTTGGCAAACAGTGCTGCTTCTTCTTCAATGGTAGGGGCTGCTGAACTGTTGCCGTGCTTTTCAGGCTTAAGAGCATAAAACAATAGAAAAATATGTCAAATTGATGTCTTGCTCCCCTATCCCTCCTCCTTTTAGCAACGTGACCAACTCTTGGTAGGAACAATTCCTAAATCTTAGTAAGTAGGCCAATTCTCCTTCTAAAAATGTGGTACCATCTATGCCCTCGTCTGCTAAAGTGTCACTGGCTTATTTTCAAACAAATGCTGCTGTCTAGTGTGATTTAATCTCTTAACACAGCCCTTTATTAGACAGCCCTGGCTTGTTGATGTTTGCAAATACTGAGGACTTGAATGTCTCTGCTTCTTTAATACCTTCTGTAATACTGAAAAGAACAGGCTTGGGTAGCTTTGGTTTCTAGACCTCAGCAAACAGATTCTCTCAACTAGACAAGAGTGACCTGTAATAAACTACGAGAGTACATGCACGTGTGAGGAGGATAAATCGCACCCTGTGCTGCTTCTCCGGAAAGAGGGAATGTTCCCAAAAGCAGGATGTTTTTGCTGGCAGACTCACAGGTTAGTCTGTGAGCGCCGGCTCTGAAGGGCTGCTCACTAAGCCAACCAACACGAGAATTGTCACCAACTGCTGGTGGCCGAAGGATGTGTGACTGCTTTAGGTCACACAGGAGATGGGCTTTAATGCAAATAGAATCCTCAGTCCCCTTTTATGTCATGTTCTTATATGATCTCTCTTTGGGGTTTTTTTTAGATTATGCCGTCTCTGAGCATAAAGAGAAAGTTGAAGAAGTTTCTACCGTGGTGAAGTTGCCAACCAAGGCAACTAAACGCCGAAAGACTTCAGAGGACGATGAAGCTCCAGCTGCGAAGTGTGCGAAATTGGAGGTAAGGGAGGGTTTTGAAATGAAGTAGAAGGTGAAAGAGCAAGCGGCTATCCCTAATGCATCTTGAAGTTGGGCCTTTCCCTTTAGAGCAGGCAGCTCTTGTGTGCTGGGTTTGCCTTACTCGAGTTTGCGTGCTCTGCTCTGGCACGTGCAGCTGAGGAAGGAGGAAGATGTTTGTTGTCTTCCAGATACTTTACAATCGTTCGAATTTATAGTTTCCATGTGTTTGTAAACTGTTATTCTTTTTCTCAAGCTTGTAGTTAAGGAATCAAAATATGCTACCTTACAAGAAAAACTGTATGCTTCCCCTGGATAAACCTCTTTCTGCTGGGTTCATTATCCACTGCTCCAGGAGGGGGTTCCTGTAGGATTTTGGCTCTGTAAAAATGAGTCATGAACTACTCGACTCCCTAGTTTGGCTCAATGGTGCAGTGCTATTTTTCTTATCGCCCCATAGGATAAGAGGCATAAGAAACTGTCATGGTCTAATTATTCGCTCCTGAGAGAGTCATTATTTGTACAAAACGTATTTTTCAAGGGCTGAACTGTCACACTTTGGAATGTTTAAGGACCTGTCTGAGTGGTAACTCGGTGATGAGCTTGTATTGTTTTAATTGCGGCACGTATGAGAGCCTGTATGAAAAAAATTAAAGCGTACTTGTCAGAGATCCTGCAAAGATTTCCATTCTTCTGCAATTGGAACCAGCAAATCATGATCCCCAGGCCTAAATTTCAGGAGGTTTATGTTTGCTTGGATTCACATTCAAGTTCTACTCACATTGATTTTTTTTTTTTTGTTTTTATTTAAGACTTGGTTCACTTCCGAACCTTTGGCTGAAAGACCAAGATTTCCTACACTGGGAGTAGGAATGCTGCAAGTTGGTAAGGATGACGTCAAGTTAGGAACTCATTTCTTTTTCACCCTTCCTTATGTACCGTACAACTCTACCCCTGCGGTTGCGGGTGGATTATTGCAGGCACAATACTAGGCAGCATCTAGGAATACTTGAGTGAACTCTCTTTCTTCCCTGCATCCTTGCATTGCTTCTGGATTGGAGCCAGTCTTTTATCTTGTCATCTCAGCACAAGAATTCCCTTGGATGCAGTCCTTCCGTTCCAATATGTCCACTCTTAGCTTGCCAGAAGTAAATTGTTTTAAATGCTAATTTTATAGAATTATAGAATCACTTGGGTTGGAAGAGACCTTCAAGATCATCCAGTCCAATCATAAACCTATGCCAAAACCACCCCTAACCCATGTCCCTCAAAACCACGTCTGCCCAGCTTTTAAATACCTCCAGGGACGGCGATTCCACCTCCTCCCTGGGCAGCCTGTTCCAATGCTTGACAACCCTTTCCGTAAAGAAGTTTTTCCTAATATCCAACCTAAACCTCCCCTGGCACAACTTGAGGCCATTTCCTCTTGTCCTGTCACTTGTTCCTTGGGAGAAGAGATTGACCCCGCCTGGCTATAACCTCCTTTCAGGGAGTTGTAGAGAGTGATAAGGTCTCCCCTCAACCTTCTCTTCTCCAGGCTAAACAATCCCAACTCCCTCAGCCGCTCCTCATCAGACTTGTGCTCCAGACCCCTCACCAGTTTCATTGCCCTTCTCTGGACACGCTCCAGCACCTCAATGTCTCTCCTGTGCTGCGGTGCCCAAAACTGAACACAGAACTCGAGCTGTGGTCTCACCAGTGCTGAGTACAGGGGCACCATCACTTCCCTGCTCCTGCTGGTCACACCATTCTTGACACAGACCAAGATGCCATTGGCCTTCTTGGCCACCTGGGCACACGCTGGCTCATGTTCAGCCAGCTGTCGACCAGGACCCCCAGATCCTTTTCTGCCAGATAGCATTTTAGGTAGTAGATCCTAATAACCCTTTTTTTATTTCAGCTTTTGGCCAGCAATACCTTGTGGGCACAGCTTTCTATAGCTGCCAGTATGAAAACCTGAAAATATCCTAAAATAGTAACGTAACGTAAATAATATCATGATGTAAGAGAGAAAAAGAAAATTCATCTTTGGTGAAGCTCTTTATTGTAAACTCATAAAACTCTTCAAATTCCTTTTATAGTTACTGACGCCTTATGCCCTTCTCTCGTAGATCAAATGCCTTGTGGAAGCAATGCTTACTTGAATAAGGAAACACTATCCCTTTCTCACATGACACTTCCACGTCTGAGGTAAAAATCCTTCCGTTTTCTTTGACTTCTCCGAAACGTTTACTGTCTTTCACTTTCATTCTTCAACTTCCTCCGTGTTGCCTAATGTTTGTATTTGTGTCCACGATATTTTTCCAAGTTATTCTGGAACTCCTCCAGGCTGTTGTACTAAGGCTGCTTTTTTTATTTTTCTCCCCCCCAACCAATTTTAAACTATTTCTTTAAATCCAGATCCTTCACAGACACAGGAGATTAGATAAGGATTAAAGGTCTGTGGTAAGAGGAAGTGTTGAACTTGAGAAGAGGTCACAAACAACAGTGTATATTCGAGGTGGTGGTTCTGATTTTCATTTTTATTTCTCTATACTTTCCCATTAGCCAGTTGAAGGCAGCAGGTCTTCATCTAAAAGTCATAAACATCTCCTGTCTGTCTCCATCACCGCCAGCGTAAACGCTTTACAATATAGTTGGGGATGAAGCTCCTACCATCAGGAGTTGTGTACTTGAATGTTTCTTGATACTATTTCTTTTGCCACTTCTGTTTTTAGCACAAACCAGAATGGCAAACCCAGCACCAAATCTGCTCCAGACAGCATCCTTACACTGAAGCCACCCGTTAAGGAGCGCACCGCCCCGGAATCCGCGTCTCCCGAAGTCAGCAAAATGGGGAGGCTTTACTGTACTGCTGAAGAGGTAGGCTGGGTGGGAAGGGTCTCCTTTGGGATGAAACAACTTAGCAGTTACAGCAAAACTGTATGTCGAGGCTGAAGTGGCAGTTTGTAGCAGCGCAGTGGGCGTAGTCAAAGGAGTTGAAGGGGTGCTTCTGGAAAATCAGCCTATAGCATTGGATTCGCCTTTACGTGCATCGGGTTTGGGAACAGAGCAGTGCTTTCTTGCCAAAAGACTGAATTTTAAACCGTTTCCGTGGCAGTGGTATACAGGGGGAGGACCCTGCAGCCGCTTTCACTTGGAAGTGAGCTGTGCTGCCTTGTCACTGTGTGTATATTTGTTGCAGAGTTGTTTCACTGTTTTGTCCTTAACCTAGCTCCACTGTGATCCTTAGGTAGCAACTTTTAAAAGGATATTGTAGCCAAAAAAGCCCGATTGTCCTTCCTTACAGGACTATCTGAAAGGTGTTTCCCTGTCCTTTCCCTCTATTATCTGAAGCCGCTATTGGAAAATTCCTCATAAATCTAGCTTACATGGGGGAAGACCTTAGACTGAAGCACTGGAGAAGCTGGCCATGGCAAGCTGTGGAGCACGATTAAGATACCCTGGGGACTCATCGCACCTAATCATTATGTATATTGACAGGAATGTATATTAGCTTGAATTGTTATGCAAGAGGTGCAGACCACAGCTGAAGAGAAGAGGTCCCCATTTGAGGAAATTGTTGCAGAAGGAATTTTGAGGTTTATTGAGGGTCACAAATTCCTAGAGCAGGGCTAACGCACAGCGAAGGTGTGGGAATTCCTGCTAAAGGGAACTCAAATAATGTGCCAGTATTTTGGGAACAGCCGGTGCAGTCCACGCTATATGCAGATTACAGACGTTTGTTTCATGTGCGGTGGTTCTAATCGGTTTGGGTTTTTTTCCCCTCTGTTCTGCTAGAATGTTAAGCGAGGAGAAAGAGTGAGATACAAACAGCTCTTGGAACTGGTAAAAGAAAAGTATCCTAGAAGCCGTCCTAACCCACAGCCGACAAGCTTATGCAAGTGAGTATAGGAAAAATAACTGTGAATTTTTTTGGCGGTAACTTTGTAGCTCCATGGAAGTGGAGGGGGATTCATCTTTCCTACTCTCAGGATTCTGGACAGTGTCCCAGGGCAGGTGTTGGGGTAAAGTCATTTTAAAAAGACCAACAGGCTCCTTCAGCCCCCTGCAACGAAGCATTCACATTCTCTGAATGTATATCCTAAAGGTGAAGATTCCTTTTGTTGATATGGATGTATTTCTCTTTCTGATACTCCTTTCTTCGTGTTAAGAAAGGTAGTATTTAGTGCTCGTGCTGGCAGTGTAACTGCTAGTATAAAAATCCTCGGCACTGGTTTTTCTGTAGCATCATCATCAAAAAGAATTTATCTTCCTCTTGTTGGCGGTTGATGAGTTTTTCCGTGATCAGGGATTTCCTTTTTTATCTGAGCATGTGAAACTTCAGGTAAACACAGGGAATGCCAGAATTTTCTCTGTTCCTTTCTACCTCCCCTAGTCCTCCTCACATGAATTATAGGAGGTTTTCTCTTTGCAGTACGCTAAGTTGAAAAAATCCCACTCGTGGGGAGAATTCCAGGTCGTGAAGCAACCCGCAAAGGGGAACTTCTGTGTAACTCTGATTCACATATTATCAGCAATGAATATATTTGATATCTGATTCTTCTCTGTTGTCTTTTGCTGCACCAAAGTGTTCAAACCTACTTCAAGGAACCGGTGATGCCTGGAAGTTGCCGGGAAGAATCAAAACATGGAGACAACGCCTGTCCATCTACAACACTACAAACTGGTGGGTATCCCCCAGGATTCAAATCCGTTCCACTTTGTAGGTAAACTTGAAATCAAAACAGGGCATTTCCGATAGACTCGCACATAATATTCAAAGTGAACTCTGCTTGCCGGAGTTTGAACTGCCTAAGTGTACAGTTGTCATTTAAAGGGGTTTTTTTGTATTTACCCCCCAGAAATTGAGAGCTATGTACACCTGATGGCAATTGAAAGTTGACTTCTTGTTTTCATATTACTGCTTTTCTGCGCAGGTATCAAATGTGCAGCTGTCTGCTTCCCACCGTGCAGTCAGGGAGGTGATACGATCAGGTAGGGTCTCTTTCAATCAAGGCTCTTGTTTCTTTTGGTTCCGTATGCGTGTCTCTCTCAGCCTCCAGTAGTGTCTAGAAGATGATGAATCGTATTTTACCCTTTCGGTGCTGCGGAAGAGGAGTAGCTTGTGGCTCTGAAATTGCTCACAAGCCAGTTGCGTCTGCGACGCAGCTCCCACGCTGGAGCCGTGCTGTGTGACAAACGGGGTTGTGCTGGTGTGGTGTTGGCTGGGTGCTTTGCTGCGGGAAGAAAGCCAGGAAGGGTAGAGAGTGGTGGCCATACCGGGTTGTCCTTGGATTTGCAGAATCTTTTCTTTCCGTTTGGAACTAGGATCTGAAGCGTAAGGTCTAGAGAGCTTCTGAAGCCTGGTGGGACTAAGGCAGGTTTTGTGACTTGCAGGACGGCTTGGGTTTGAATGCGAGAGCAAGAAGGAAGCATGCAGTTGGGTTGTCTGCATGCCTGAGGGGCCCAGAGGACTCGTTTGGATTGGCAGGACTGTGAATTTGGGTGGCTTTGTCTTGTTGAGGGAAATGGGTTTTCGGCGGCGGCAGTGAGTGCAGCTACAGGGAGAGATTTTGTGTGGCGGTCTGACGCACACATATTTCTGCGGTGACCTGCCCTTAAATGAGAGAGGAGAAAGCATAGATGGGAGTAGAGCGAGATTCCGTTGCAGCAGTCCTGGTTTTTAGCTAATTCTGTCCCTATTCTTCTCCCCGCTTTAAACACTAGCTCTGTATTTAGCCGTGCAGCACCGCTTAAATTGTCAGTGGTTCTCCTAAGCTCGAAGGGAGAGAAGGAAATAAAGTAACTGGTAGAGTATGATGGGTTCAAGTAAAAGGAACATTTTCTTGCCTTTTTTTGTGGCTTTAGCTACTAACTGAAGTCATTTGACAAAGCTTGTGATATCTACTCTTACCATGCCGGACTGAAAGCCTTTAAAGCACGCTGAGTGTAGAATATGGCGAGAGTCTGTTGTAGGGCCCCTCCTGAAAAACGGGGTCTTTGGTGACGATGCAAATTCTTGGTTTTTAAGGAGGGACACGCATATGGACAACCTTAATGTCTGTGTATTTGTTTGCTCTTCAGAGTCTGCGTGGTTTTAATGATAATCCTCTCCAAATGGGGATAGTCACTCTCTTGACTAGCCTATAGAAGGCAAGTAAACATCCTGTAGCAGTCCCATTTTTAATTCAATGTGCTGGTCTTAGTTTCTGTAAGCTAACTATATTTGGATGCAAGTATAGTTGCAGATGTTCATGTTATACCTTGCAGTATAACACCTAGCATGCAGTATTTATCACCAGTAGATCACAAAGCACTTGATAGAGGAAGTGCTGGTTGCTTCCCTCTTTTCCAAATAACGGAACTGATAAAGAGAAACAAAAGGAGCCTTGCACATGTAGATGGAGGAAAAAAAAAAGAAAAAAAAGATTTACAAAGCTCCCAGCTCTTCATTCTATCCCAGTCTTGCTGCTACAAAAGAATCGTGCTGGAAGCTGAGACGATGTTGTCCTATGTTCGCGTGTGCAAGGCTTGAGTTAGAATCAGCCTTGAAAAAGCATTTCTTATCCAGAAGGTGAATTCTTGAGAATTATGAGGGACAGCACGGATACACAGCTCACTTCTCTCTCTCTTTCTCTCTCCCTCTCCTCACAGGTACGGCATAGCAGCGAAAAACTCTCAGGAACAGGAAGACCCAGCGAAAGAAACCATTGAAGGGGTAAGCTTGCCTTACTCGATATTTCACTTTTTAGGAAAACGTAGCTCTTTGTGATCAGAAATCTTTGCACTCTTCACTTATATTACTTATTCAATAAGATATGTATTTGTCCAGGTTGTTTTTCACCGGGAAAACGGGAGCATTATTTGATGAGTAGCGCTATGGCAGATGTTTTCCCGCTGCTGTTAATTTTCTTTCTGGACTATTACACTACACTAGTTTTATTCTCCCCCTTTATGTGTTGAGTATAGCCTCAAAATCTTTAGTGGACAAACTTAGTTGACCAGCAAAGCTGGACTAGAGAGATCTTTAGTCTTATCTTGTTTTGTGAGGTAGGAAGTACCTGTCTTTGACTTTCATCTCTGGTCAGGATTGAGGTCAAAAATAAAATTTTAATCATGGAAATCAGAAATACTAATCTCAATCTCAACTCAGTACCTACACATGGAGGCTTTGCTGGGGTTCTTAACGCTAGTCCAAGCCAAATTAACTTTCTGCCTCTCTTGCCTCCATTTAGTTTTGTGTGCAGCGTTACATGGGTGCACAGTTGGAATGCAGTCATCAATAGAAAGTAACTTTTGAGTTTGCTGCTTGGATGTGCCCACAAAAACCCTTCCAGTTTTATAAATGATCAAGATTTTTCTGTACTATGCCTTAGCGAACAAGTCTGTGCTTGACTGCCAGCTTAATGGCCTTTTATCTAACAGAAAGAGCATGGAGATGGAGTCTCAGAAGATGGGCTGTTCCAAGTTCATCTGGCTCCTGTTTGGTCCAATAAGACACCTGCCTTTGATGTGGAAAAAAAGAAACTCCCAAGCTTGGAAAAAAGAGTCCAACGCTTTACTCCGCTCACCGAGGTACC
The DNA here is from genome assembly GCA_013398295.1 of Chionis minor. NCBI lineage: Eukaryota > Metazoa > Chordata > Aves > Charadriiformes > Chionidae > Chionis > Chionis minor. The sequence continues at coordinate 7,721 of VZSF01007655.1, read as the reverse complement.
GTAGCTGACAGTCTGTTAGGCAAAACGGAAGGCTCTTAAACAGTTGCAAGGAATTCCAGTTATTATAGGTGGTTCTTAAGGCTTTTTGAAATCTTAAGAACTTGCGTTTAACCTGTTACTGAGCGTCTGCAGCGCTAAAGCTGCTGGTTTTAAGGATTTAATATGCTCCCTGCACTCCTTTGGTTGTGCTAACCGAAGGGCTTGCGGGGCTTCTGTTACCAGGACAAAAATTAGTCCGGCTGTAACAACAGTCTCCCAGATCAGTGCTGACCTGATTCATCCCGTTTTAGCGGCTCTGCCTTTTAACCTGTCCTACCACAGTGACAGAACCTGGAATACAAGCTTTTACTGATCCATGGTCTTGCATTGCTCGTGGGGGGACCTTGTGTACATCCTCAGGATCTCACGGAGTCATGGATGTGTGCTCAGCGTGGTTGCGCTGGTCACTGGAGTGAACTTAGTTACGCTCTTCAAGTGGGAGTTCGGGTTCCCTTGCTTGTATGAATTTTGGCTGCTTTTATTCTTTGGAGTTGCAGTCTAATTGAGCACCTCCCTTTTTTGCCTATTGCGGATTGACTTGGAAAGGGCTAGCAAATCCAGAGTTTACAAAGTCTGCAGGTTTGATGCTCAGTACAAGGAAAACCAAGTGTTTTTCTTATTTTGCTAGTCCGGGTTCAATCAAGAAGAAGATGCTATTGCAGATCAGAATGTTTTATACTAACAGACCTAGCGGTTTATTTGCATCCCTTAAGCAGACTTAGATGGAAGCATCCAAGTTAGAACCAGTTGCATGTACAACCTGGACTCCTGATTGCCTGACTCCAGTGTAGCTGCCTCAGTTTCCCCGTTTGCTGTTAATTCAGTTCCCTTTAAAGTCTCCCACCTTCACGCCCCTGATTTCACTGCCTTGGTGTGGAGAACGCCTACGGTGGTTGGCTTTAAACCTCAGCACTGCGAGGGCTGCAGCACCACATGGGAAAGTTGTTCGCTGTACTTCTGTTCATTTTTCAGCCGCTTTGGTCCCAATTCACATATTTTTACCTCGGCTTCCTGTGTGAAAACAAATGGAAGCCATGCTGGGCTCTTCACGTCAACGTTAGGATGCTGAAACAAACCAGCCAACAAAGAAGCGCTGTTGTTAACTCAGCAAAAAGCTGGCAAAGCCGGTTGCTCTGTCACCTGAGTTTAATTTACGGGCCGTGTTTCAGTTGAAAGCTGGCCACAGGTTAACATGCTCAATCCGCTGTTTTACAAGTCCTTCCCCATTTAATTGTTCATTTCAGGCTATGCAGAGAGAGGTCAACGCCGCACTTGGCGAAGGTAACCCAGCGGAGATCATGAGCAGTGCCTTCAAACTAAACGTCACTCGTGAGGACATCCACACACTAAGGAACCTTTGCTGGCTAAATGATGAGGTAAAACTAGCTGCAGCACAGGCATATTCTAATTCAGCATTTATTTCAAAACACCCCCTTGCCGTGTGCAGAAGTCTTTTCAAAGTTATTTGATGACCTCCACTGCAGAGCCTAGAAATCTTGGTACAGTTTCTTATTTTAGGTACTTAGGGGTCTAGTGTTTCTGGAAGTTCGTTTACCTCTTGTATTATGCAGCTTCCAGGAGTTAGTCTGGGTTATTGGAGCGGGTGGCAGGTGTTTTTATCAAACTGCAGATGTAACCAAGTGCAAAATTCTCCGAACAAAAGCTGACAGCTGAGGCTGGCGTTCTCTCGGCTGCGTACTTAAGGGTGGCCAGAAAAGATACATTGCTGGATTTTTCATTTGGCAAGCTATTGTCATCTTTTACATCTCAAGTTTACTCTTTATGTCACAGGTCATAAATTTCTACCTGGGTCTTGTGATGGAAAGAAGCAAGAAGGAAGAATACATAGCAGTCCATGCGTTTAGTACCTTTTTTTATGATAGACTTATTTCTGGGGGCTACAAAGCAGTGCAGAGATGGACCAGAAATGTGGATCTCTTCAAGCAGGACATCATCTTAGTGCCTGTTCACTTGAGAATGCACTGGACACTAGCGGTGAGTGAAACTGGCTTTTTATTTAGCATTGGAAGGGGAGAAAAAACTAGCCAGAAAAGGCATTTAGGTATTGTTGTGTTACACAAAGTTGTGCTTTGTCTAACAATCACAGGTCATAGATATGAGAAAGAAGACCATCAAATACTTTGACTCACTGGGACAAAAAGGGGACAAGATTAATCAGGCTTTGCTGTAAGTAACTGCTCAGTCACTGCCTATATGTTGTAAATCATGAAAAGGTTTTTAGATTTTTTTGTCCCTGTAACACGACTGCCAGTTTTCACATTTCTTGTAGATAACAAACTAGAAATCTTGGATTTGCTTGCTGCGAGTTGTCTGATATTGGCTACTTATCTCGTCTCGCATTGTCCCCTCCGCACAGGGTCGTGGATGCCTGGGTTCTGCCACCTTCCCACTAGATGCACAGACAAAATAGAATCATAAAATCATGGAATGGTTTGGGTTGGAAGGGACCTTAAAGCCCATCCTGTTCCATTTCCCCTGCCCTGCACAGGGACACCTCCCACAGACCAGGTTGCTCCAAGCCCCGTCCAACCTGGCCTTGAACCTCCAGGGATGGGGCAGCTACAGCTTCTCTGGGCAACCCCAGCCAGGGGATCACCACCTGCACAGGAAAAAATTTCTTCCTACTATCTCCTAAATCTCTCCTTTTTCAGTTTAAAACTGTTGCCCCTTGTCCTATGGCTCCAGTCCCTGATCCAGAGTCCCTCCTCAGCTTTCCTGGAGCCCCTTTTGGGCCTGGAAGGTCTCCCCGGAGCCTTCTCTTCTCCAGGCTGAACACCCCCAGCTCTCCCAGCCTGTCCTCCCAGCAGAGGGGCTCCAGCCCTCCCAGCATCTCCAGGGCCTCCTCTGGCCCTGCTCCAACAGCTCCGTCCCACAGAGACAACCCAATTGTTGGATTAGCCCAGTGCTCTCCTGAGCCGTTAACGGCAGATGCCTGGGAAAGAGTATAAGAACAGGTCTGCGTTGCGCTATTTATTTTCCCTTGGGAGTGTTCTTCCAGCAACTGGTGGCCTGGGAACTTCCTCAGCCAGAGGTATTGGCCCAAAAGCTTTTGTATTTGTTCTCCTGGAGGTGCACGCAGTATGTGGGATTAAGGCACACAATGGAATTACGGCATTACAGTTCCTTGCTTGGTTTTTCTGTTCTTCCTCGGATAACGCGTGATATGGGTGGTTTTTTTGACCTCTACCAAGCAATGAACTTAGGCTTTTGTGGAAGCGTTTCTTGGAGCCTGTGGTCTCATTCCTGACCATTATCTCGCTGCCTTTTTTTCCTCCAAACGCCTTAAATCAGATACTGTGAGGATCTCTGACAACTTTACCATCCTACCATTCACCTTGTGATCCTCCAGCAGCTCTTGGTCGGCCTAAATTCCGGAGGCGAAACGCCATTTTTTGTTTTGTTTTACACAGCCAATACCTGCAAGAAGAATACCGGGGGAAAAGAAACATGAAGCTGGATGTTTCGGAATGGACTCTTCACAGCATGGGGCCACAGGTACGTGAGCACCACATGGATTTGAAATGTGAACTGTGACCCCTTGTCACAAAGGTCTTAACATTTTCTAATAAGCCCAGGACTTTCGCGATCGGCCATAAGCATCTCGTGTTCTTACAGTACCGCATCAGGACCAGGAAACCATGCTGGGATGAAATCTTTAAGCAGTGCCTCTCCTTGCGGGCTGAAAACTTTCTTTTTTTTTTTTGGTTTTTTTTTTTTTTTTAAACTAGTGTTAAGGTGAAGCTGGCTTTGCCCCCATTTCACAAGGCAAATTAAAAAAATCTGTTTAGCTGTCGTCAGAGAGCGTCGGCTTCTCGTTTGGAGCGCAAAGCCTGGCGTGGGGCAAAGCAAAGAGTTGAGCTGATGTTTCTCAACAAGTTAATAGTAAAAAGCAGTTCCTAAAGACTTGATGTAAGACAATGTCCCTTAAGAAAGGCACTGTGCAAACCACAAGACAAGACATGCTGTCCCTTATCAGCCTGCCAAGAATTTGGATCGTAACATGCAAGTATAGGAAGCAGAAGGGAGGGATGATGTGTGGTTAATTGGGTCTATTCCTCACGTTCAGGAGTGATTGCTTGGGATTATGCAAGTAGGCTCAGGAGTGTCTGGTTAGTGCAGTGTTGGTATGGGCAACCTGTGCTACTTCCAAGTTGCTTTTAAGATAAGAGGACAATTCTCCATCTTCTTTGCGTTCCTTAGGAAATCCCTCAGCAACTGAACGGAAGCGACTGCGGCGTTTTTCTGTGCAAATTCGCTGATTACATTGCCAGAGACAAACCGATAAACTTTACCCAGGTGAGTGAAGGTTATAAATGGCTCCGGGCTCTTTCGCACAGATGCAAAAGCCAGGGAAGTTACGCAGCGGCTGTTAATTGTGGCTGGGGGCTGAGGTTTTGTACCCCTCTCCGGTTTTGGGGCGTAGTTGCCGGGGTCAGAACTTGAAAGCGGCCTCCGCAGCGCAGGGCTGTGTTCTCCATCCTTGCGTCTGGCATCTGCTTCCAGCGAGATTCCTCCTGGGCCAGTGGGTTTTATGATATCTGGTCTTTGTGTCTCGCGGAGAAAGAGGTTTCACCCTTTGACCAGTCAAGACAGCGGTTATTTTTCCGACGCAGTGGGCTGTTATTAAAAAGCGCTGGTAAACTGTTGTGTAGCCAAATAAATATGGTTTTGTTGGGTTGTCACATCACCCTCGTCGGAGCTGTGCGGGTGAAACCAGTGTTGTACCCAAATGGCAAGCGCCGACAGTTCTTTAAAGGAAGTTCATCGTAAAGAATTAACTGGGTGTGTATGCGTATTTTCTGCCTCTTTCTGCTGCGACTTTGTAATTAATGGATTTCTCTTTTTCTTTCCAGGCCCACATGCCTTACTTCCGCAAGAAGATGGTGTGGGAAATAATCCATCAATACCTGCTGTGAGACGTGCACTATTTAGAGTAACACTGTGATCGCCCTGGGATGACTAGTTCTTATTTTAGTTAATTTTCTAATACTTTATTTGAACCAGCAGCAGGCACACAAATTTCCCTCTTTAGGCTCTGAAGTAGTGATTACGATTGGGTTCCGCCCCCCTCCTCTGTTTTTGGAAACAGTCATTCTCTTTGAAATTAGCTAAGACAAGATGGATGCCACCTCGACAAGGGAACGGTTAAGACCAAACGCTGTCAACTTCCCACCTCACGGGACATCTTTAGGGACAAATGGGACCCATCTGCCATGGTGGCGAACGGTTACGGGAGCTCAACTTCTCTTCCCGACCACAATGTGCCGAATTACTGTTTCCTCAAAGAGAGGGGTTTGGGGGTTTGTTTGTTTTTGTTTGGTTGGGTTTTTTTCTGTTTCTGGAACACCTCCGATCTACTTGATTCCTAAAACTGGATTTGTGATGACCAGCGAAAAGAAAGCATTTACCATCTTTTGATTTGTAACGGAACCATAGCGAAAACCCTCTCATCGGGGTCGCTCTGTTATTTTTTCTGTCTCCAGGGAGTTATCTAATGTGAAAAGAGAGGTATTTATTTCTTTTTATTAAAATAAATATTTAAATTATATAAAGAGCCTTCCTCGAATGGAACTTTATCTGGTAACGAAAGATAGCGATTCCTTTTTTTTTTTTTTTTAAACTTTAAAAGGAAGTTTGATGTATCGATGCGCTTTTTAGCTTATTTTACAATCTACGAGGAGATCCAGCCAGGAGGATCTACAATGTAGCCAGGAGGAGTATCGTAGCACAACAGCCATTGTCACAAAATCCTGAAGGGACAATGGGGACGTCACGTCGTTCAGCAGCCAGAGGAGCGAGCACAACCCTGATCGTAGCCAAGCGGGCGGCTTCGCTTTGGGGTAACACAGTGGATTTTGTGGAAAGACAAAACCACTGTGTGCGCCGCGTGGTGAAGGTGAAGCGAGCCGGGGGAAATACTTGTCACCCCGTTGTGGTGCTGTTGTCTGCTCCGTGACGTGGTCCTTACGCGCAGGAAGGACCGGAATCATTCCTCGCCATCTGGGGATGGGGAGGATGGGGAATGGGAGGCAGCAAACACCAAAAGTGATGTTTTTTGGCACCTAGAGGCCAAAAAAGGGGGGGAGGGGGAGGGAGGGGATTTCTTTTTCTTCCTCCCCGTGCCTTTCCAAGCCACGCTGGTGTGGTTTGGTGCTTTCGACGTGTTAGGCGGGTGGCAGCAGAGCCCTTCCGGTGGCACAGCTCTGGGAGCCATGGAGAAACGGGGGGATATCCCTCATCCACGCGGCGCAGAGTTGTCCCCACAAGGGCCAGCCGAGCCCCAGCTTGGCCCTGTCCCCCGTTGGGTGCTGCCCTTCCACCCGCCCCAGCGGTGGGAGCGCTTGGCGTGGCGGAGCGGGAAGGAGCACTGGAGTTTTCCAGCTAGGCGAGGGTAATTAGCGCCCCGTTAATAACCGCGCTGCCAGCCCTTCGGCTTTGCAAACGAGGCACGGCCCCCCGCTTCAACACAGGCTTCCTGCTGGCAACACCTCCCCAAGGGACCGGGTGAAGCGACGCTGGCAACGCTTGCCAACACCCCCCCTCCCCCAAAAAAACCCCACCACCTGCTTCCCCCCCATCCATCCATCCATCCCTTCTCCAGCCAGCTCCCATGGGAAAGGGGGTGGCCACAGGGCAGCCCCCCCCCAGGCTCCGCTTGGCCCTGACCCACGCAAGGCACTCAAAAGAAAGCAACGGATAGCAAGC